>JAECWX010000032.1:0-333283 GCA_018151165.1 Drosophila arawakana | reverse complement strand
TAAAGGCGATCCTTTCAAGGCGGGCTGAATGTTGAATCACAAGCATAAGTTACAATAAGGAAAATAATGAATTGTTAGTATAAGCTTAAATTATCGAAACTATTAAATTGCCCAGTAGTGTATTGAACTCTTATACTTGAGCTAGTCTGTAAGTCGAATTCGAATTCGGCAGTGCTGCTGTCGCGAGCAGACAGTTAGTTAATTTGGCTCACATGGTGCCAAGCATTTCCGCGATTGTAACGTTTGTGAACTTGCATTTGCATATACTCCCTGCAAAAGTATATTGGGTTTGTGCAAAAGTATGTAACAGGCAGAAGGAGGCGTGGCAGACACCATAAAGTATATATATTTTTGATCAGCATCACAAGCCGAGTTGATATAGCCATGTCCGTCTGTCTGTCCGTCCGTATGAACAAACAGATTTCAAAGATGGTAAGAGCTACAAGTTCGAACTTGGTGTCAAACGATCACATATTTAGTCAGTCAATACAAGAATCTTTTTTTTTTTTCAATGCCATGCCCCATTCGACCACAATGAAAAAATACCTGGAGACTAACTATATCAAACTATCCTGAAAGGCGCATACAAATCGGACAATAAACAAGAAAACTAGAAGCGTTACAATATTGATAGTTGAACGCAATATCAACCCATTGGTGCAAGCGAGCTAGAAACACACATGCAAATGTTCGAAAATTTTCGCTGCCTGCGTGGGGACAGCGCTGCCCGCGGAAGCTGGCCGCGCCGAATACACACATACATACATATATGCATCATATATTGTCAAACGTATGTGTATTCGCATACAAACAAACAGATGTATGTTTGATTATGCTTAGATTGTATTTGTTTCAACGTGTTTTAATGCAAGTACTACACATTATAATATCTGGATTCCGATTTTAATAATTTATTCGGGAAAAGAGAGTATTATACGGTCGTTCGTGCTCGACTGTACTTTTCTTTCTTGTTATACGTGTTGGATCATGATAATAGTTAGAACAAGGAGAAAAATGAATTGTTAGGATAAGCTTTAATTACTGAGATTATTGAATTGTCCAGTAACATACGCATAAAAACTCTTATACTTAAGCTAGCATGTAAGTTTGATTTGTATTCGGCAATACAGCCGTCGCGAGCGGCAGGCAGTTGTTATCTTCGTCTCGCAATAGCCACACACACGCTGCCAAGCCTTTCCGCGATTGCTAAGTTTCACAATAAATTGTAACGTTTAAGAACTTGCAATTTGTTTTAATTTGATTAGTTCTCGAATTTTCATGGCGCCCGAGCAGGGACTTTCAATCGCGTTCGTTGGTCTATTAGACATTTGAAGGCTTTGGTTTGCTGTGTGTGTCGGTTTTATTGTTGCTGTTGGATTTCCCCTGGAGCTGTTGACCGTATTGGAATTCTGGATTTGAACAGCAAGGAGTTGAAGGCACCCATCTTGGAGATAATAGCCAGAATTGAGCCCAAGGCGACTCTTCTGTTGACCAGGTGACAGTGCCCAAACGAGTCAGTGGAGGAGAATATCGAAAGTGCAAGCATAGAAGCGGCACATAACACATTTGAACGTTCATATATATAAAAGTACTGCTCCATTTGTTGCACAACAGAGACATTGCGTTTCGGCACTGATATACTTGTCATTTCTTAAAAAGCAATTTGAAGCAAAACACACAAATCGAATCAAATAAAGATACATTCTGTCAAATAAGTACCCGGAAATTTGATATAAAACACAAACAACTTATCAATCATCTAAATTTATTATATACCCTTCAAAATAGGCCCCTTCTGAGGCAATACACTTCTTCCAACGAACAATCCAATCATCGAAACACTTTTTAAAGCTATATTCCGGGATGGCCTTCAGTTCTCGTTGCGAATTTGTTTTGATGTCTTCAATGCTCTCAAAACGGTTTCCACGAAGTGGTAATTTGAGTTTTGGAAACAGAAAAAAGTCACACGGAGCCATATCTGGAGAGTACGGTGGTTGTTCGACGATATTTGTTGAATTTTTGTTCAAAAACTCGTCTTCAGCCACCTTGCTGCGATTCACTTTTTGAAGAAAATTCAGATCTTTTTGGCACCAATCGCGCTCCGACTTTCCGCATGCCCAAAACATTAACCAAAATATGACGAGAGGTCTCATGAGACATGTTCATTTCTAGGGCTATCTCTCGCAAACTGTAATGCCGATTTTCGAGCACCATTTCCTTTATTTTGTTGACGTTTTCTTCAGTTGAAGAGGTCGAAGGCCGTCCTGAACGTGGTAAATCTTTCACTTCTTATCGTCCCTCTTTGAACGATTTATACTAATCGTAAACTTGAGTTTTCAATATGGTTGAATCACCAAAAGTTTTTTTTAACATTTCCAACGTTTTGGCACAAGAAACTTCGTTTGAAACACAAAATTTCACACAAACTCTTTGTTCGATATTTTTATACACAGTAAAAATCGCAACTCACACACAAGGTTGGCTTTTTACTAATGACGCCGTTACAAAACTAAATGACACAGAGCAATAAAAATTCACAGAATAGTGGCTGACAGTTGTGCCAACCTAAAGTTATAAAGTTTTTTGAAATATTCTTAGAGAAAAAACTTAAAATAAGAATTTCCGGGAACTTATTTGACAGAATGTACATAAATAAAACAAAAAACTTATCTAGTGCAAATAAACATATTTATTGTACACATCAACATTAGCCGTTCCTCTGTAATTTCACTATTCGCCAATATCTTCATATGTTCAGTGGTGGTTTTTTATACCCGTTACTCGTAGAGTAAAAGGGTATATTGTAATCGTTGGAATGTATGTAACAGGCAGAAGGAGGCGTGGCAGACCCCATAAAGTATATATATTCTTGATCAGCATCAATAGCCGAGTCGGTAAAGCCATATCCGTCTGTCCGTCCGTCCGTCCGTCCGTCCGGCCGTCCGGCCGTCCGTCCGTCCGTCCGTCTGTATGAACAAAAGGATCTCAGAGACTATAAGAGCTAGAAATATGATAGTGGTCGCAAATGAAAGGTACAATACCCAAGCAGTACAAGTTTGTTTTTATTTTTTGAAACGCCCACTTTAGGGCGTTTTATTTGCATATAAAGGTAAATGTTCAGGTAAAAGTATAATTTTTTATTATAGAAAACTTTTTTATTAGCTATGCTATCTGAACCAAGTTTACACGGAAAGTACATGTCTATGAAGCACATGTACTGACCAAGTTTGATCCAAATCGGACAACTATATCGTATAGCTCCCATAGGCCCGATCGGTCAAAAATTCGCTCCAAATATGAATTAGTATGAAAAACTTTTGCATTAACTAAGCTATATTAATCGAACTCACACAGAATACATATGCCAATAATATTTATATACTGACCAAGTTTGATCCAGATCGGACTTCTATATCGTATAGCTTCTATAGGAACGATCGGTCAAAAATACACTCTACACATGAATTTGTATGAAAATGTTCTGTGTTTGCCAAGCTATTATATCCATCACGATTGTTAATAACAAATTGAAACTGAGTAACGGGTATCCTAAAGTCGCGAGGCGACTATTGCATTCTTTCTTGTTTATTTTCATGGTTAGTGTCAGAATTAACAATTCTTAATTTTTCGTTTACTGATTCATGGAATCTTTCTACGTTTTTGCTAGTTGTGATGATTATATTTACGTCTTCTGATTTTAACCACATTTGCAGTGCGGAATACAAGAAAGCTGAGTCTTTATCTGCTTTTATTTCTATTGGTTTACCCATGTTATTAAATACTTTTAAAAGAGCTCTTCTGGATTCTAACCAATCTCGACCATTTATTTCGATTAATGTTGCATATTTGAAATATAGGTCTATATAAGATATAAATTGTTTATTGTCTACCATATAAAAATCAATGACATATTTTTCTCTTGGATTATGAATTTCTGGAGTTAATTCGAAGGCTAATTTAGTGTTTCTATGTTCTGTTTTCGCTATATTACAAAGTTTGCATTCGTTAGTTATATTTTGTGTTAAGTTTTGGTAGTCTGGGTCATAACATTTTTCTTTAAGTAATAGTGTTTTAATAATAAATTCTTTGAATTCGTCATACGTTTGGAGGTCTATTAGTTTTTTAGTTGATCTCATTACTTTTGTAATGTTATTGGGACTAATTATTTCAACGAAAGCTTCGTTGCTGAAATATATAACACTTTTCTTTGAACATAAGTATTCTTTAATTAATTCTGAGTAACGGGTATCCTAAAGTCGCGAGGCGACTATAGCATTCTTTTTTGTTTTTTATGTTTTTTTGCTGTACGCACGCTATGGCAAAATGGCGTGGGGCGTAGGGAGCGTCTTCCTGCGTCTCAAGAAGCGACATCCGGAGGATAAGGATGTGCACACTCTGGCAGCTGGCGAAGTAGAGAAGGACCTTGGCCTTGAGTCGGTCCTCGAAGCCGTCCAGAGTATGGCTATCGCCTCAGAAGACGATGACGACGAAGAGGACGGAGACCTGACCCTGGTAGTCAACCCGATGTTCGTGCGGCAGCTACCTCGAATGAGGGTACTGTGGCTCAACCTACATAAGAGTAAGTTGGCGTCGACGGAGCTCCTGTTAGCCTAAGAGCGAGGGCCCGTTGACGTGGCCTTAGGCCAGGAGCCGTGGATTGCGTCAGGCAATGTCGTGCCAGCAACGATAAGCAAAACAAGAGCCGCCGTACTTATACGGAAAGGCATTCACACTTATCCAATGTCCAATTACAGTACTGATGACCTAGCAGCAGTCCTCATAGAGTGCTGAACGAAGCCCTTGATAGCGGCTTCATGCTGCATGGCTCATTTAAATAGTCATGTAGACCGTCCAAGAAAAAAAGGAGGTCGAGACCACACTGGTGGAACTCCGAACTCTCTATGCAAAGGAAAGATCTCGTGGATATGTTTAGACTTGCTAAGCGCTCTGGGGAGTGTACGAAGAGTACAAGACCCAGCTCGGAATCTACAAGCGCAGTCTCCGAAGGGCAAAAAGGCATTTGAAAAATCGAAAACTAATTAAATTAAAACAAATTGCAAGTTCTTAAACATTACAATTTATTTGTTGGACTTAGCAACCGCGGAAAGGCTTGGCAGCGTGTGTGTTTCTAATGCGAGACGAAAATATGAACTGGCTTCCTGCTCATGACCGCTACACTGCCGAATACAAATCGAACTTACATACTAGCTTAAGTATAAGAGATTTTATGCGTACATTCTAGGCTACTCCATTAGATTCATATTCATATCTTAAGCTAATACTTTATGTTTTTTTTATGCTTAACTAACGACTCATTGTTTTCCTTATTCTAACTAATTCTTGGGATTCAACATTTCGGCCACCTTGAAGGGATCGCCTTCAATCCCTTGGTAGCCTCGGCGTGAGCGCTTCTCCAATGTCCACTGAAATCAGCGGCCTTGGGTCGAGGATGGCCAGCACGTTGGTCAGGTGCTGTTCTGCAGCGTGACCAGTCCCCCGCAGGGAGGGGACTGCAACTTTCGTTCCTTTGCGAACTGAGGGTTGCTCTGCTGCCGGTGGAATGCATTCTGGCACTCCTTCACCAGGTACCTCACGAGCCTGTGTTGCGTGTCAAAAATTTTAAATAAATTTAACCTGCCTGACTTAATAACTGACCTTTATTATAAATTTGGTGGCTCTAGCTTTTGTAGTTTAAAAGATCCAGGACGGACAGAAGGACACACAGACAGACGGACAGACGGACATTGCTATATCGACTCGGTTGTTGATGCTGATCAAGAATATATATAATTTATGGGGTCGGCCACGCCTCCTTCTGCCTGTTACGCACATTTCGCTTCTGACAAACCTAATAGACCCCTCTACTCTTTTTTAGAGTACGGGGTCTAGAATGTTCCCTGTGAAAATGAGAAGTTTAGTGTATCTTGCTGTGAAATAAAAATGAACAGCCTTTAATGCAAACAAACGAACACCGCAATGTATACTTGTGGCGGGGCTCGTCCTTTGATTTTTATCAATAAATTTGTGGCACTGCACAAATCTACTTTTAACAAACAAACTGCTCGAGTTTCTGACAAAAAATCGATTGGATTTGATGATGTTGGTTCATGTCTCCAAGATACATTATTGGCCATCTCTTGGAGGCCTGCAACTCGATTTGCTACAAATGTTGCTAGTAATGAAGGGGAAGTATCTATACAATGTAGTGCGGTTTCTGAATCATTCGAGAAACTCGCACTCTCGATTCGACGTCGGTCCAACGCGTATATTTGGGCTAACATATACGCGAAAGTTCCAGAAAGCGTTTTTCGCTTGGTGGAACTTAGTTTGGCGAAACTACCAACCAAGTGATACCGAAAAGTATCCAGCCTTGGCGTCTACCTCATGCCAAGCGATATTGTCGAATCGGCATCATTGGAAATACAAAGTTTCTCATTTCCGCCTTTTTCGAATACTTTAGAATGGTTTGAAAACCATTTTGCCAATTGAATTTCGCCCGTATTAATATCTGCCGTGAGGGCAGGTCGGTTCAGACGGAAGCTACAGAATGAACGAATTAGATACCTCTGAATAGCAGGTCACACCAGTAATTCCTTCAGAGAGTGTGACGACGTCTTCATATACGTTTCCACTACTACTCGAAGTTTGGTGGATCTGATTTCAGGGCTCAAGACGCACTGCTGTGAATGAGTGTAACGTGGTCCTGGTGGAACTTCTATATCTGTGATCATACGACCAAGGTCAAAGACAAGTTGACACCAAATTGTCCAAGTGTCGACAATCTAAGTCGAACATCTCTATGTTGCGTCACTGTGCAACATACTGGGTCCTTAATATGCATTTTATTGCAACCCCCTGATGTCGCCCAACTAAACAACGTCCTTTGAAGCAACGGACCACCCTTTGCCAATCGAATTTGTCCGTTACGAAGCATTTCAAAAAAGGAGTCTGCTCCCAGAAGCCAGGTCGCAGCAAACGTCGACCACCACCGATTAATGGGAAGATCACAATCTGGCTGCCTGCTACAAATTGACTTCAGCACCCAAAACTGGGAACTGAACTGATGACTCGATACACGAGACGAAACTATAGTCGATACTTTGCATTTTGAAGTCAAACTCGACTGCCCAACAGACTTTTCGGTTAAGCTCTTGCGTTGAAGCCGTAAGGCCTGAGCCAGACTTTCCGTCATAAAGTTCACTTGAAAACATGAATCTAATAACGCTCTAGCGCTCTGATACTGACCAAATCTGTCTTTGACTGTCACAAGCGCAGTCGCCAAGAGCACCTGCTCGACTTCGCTAGCCACATGATTAACTTGAGCAGGATGAGCGGACACTTGCTGTTCTGCGGCTGCGTACCTATGGAGGACAGTATTGTGTGGGCAAGAACATACTCTACACTTTGACGCATTGCAGTTGGACACTCTGTGTCCCGAATGTAAACAATTTATACAAAGTTGACTGGATTTCAGTAAACTGAATCTTTTGTCAACTGGCAATGCTGCAAACCCTTGGCAGTTTCCAATCATATGGTTGGCTCTGCAAAAGTTGCATTTGTGTTCCACCTCTTTCTCGACATTCGTGCATGCAAATGACGATTTTCTTGCATGTTCCTTGTCGGATTTCTGCTTCATCATGGACTTTGAACTTTCTTCAGCAGATAAGTGCTGGTATCGCCTGTTCAAAGCCACAACGCAATCGGCCCATTTTGGCAATGTGTTATAGTCAAGTTGCTCCTCATACTTTGATTTCGTATGGGGATCCACCTTTGACATAATTATGTGGATTAAAATTGCGTTAGCGAAGTATTCCTCATTCCCAACCGACATTAGCGAATCAAAAATTGCCGATATTGAGTCAACCATTGTGCGAATTCCAACTGCCGATGGCTTGGACATCGGCTTAATGTCAAACAACTGGGCGAGAGTGTCAAAAAAGATAAGGCATTTGTTGTCGTATACTCGACTTAGACTTTATAATGCCTTAAGGTAATTTGCATCAGATACCTGAAAAGCTCTGATGGTGCCCAACGCCTCATCTGATAAGCACGATATCAAATGGTTGAATTTCTCAATATTTGACAGCGAGCGATCAGAGTCCACCAAGCTATTAAACAGACCGATAAATTGTCTATATTCCGAGGGTTTACCACTAAATTTGGGCAACTTTTGGGAAAATGAGAATGGTGAGAAGCCTGAGGCACGATTTTTGCTGCCTGATGCGCACTTAGGGCTGACATGTATGAAGACCGTGCCAAAATACATGTTTCCTCAAGCATTGAATGGCAAGTACTGTCAGGATCGATCTCTGACTGCAGATCCATAGCTTTGGAAATGTATGAATTTAGTATGTCTAGCCGGCACTGAATGTCAAATTTACTTGGAGTAACCATTTTATTAATGAGTGAACTCCTTTGTCGCTCTCTACTTTTTCCAATATAACAAATAATTGACTTAAACGAGCACTAAGGCAAGTTTCCGCGTCAACCAGAACGGTGTCATTAGGGTCTGTTTTGTGTGCCATATTGACTAATTCAAATTTGACTGTATTCGAATGCACATAAGTGTACTATACCCAACAGTACTCAGTCGATCAACAAACTTGGCTGAGGAAGATAATCAAATGATTGAAGATAATCAATTGATTAACAACAGTTTGTGATCAATATAATTTATAAAAATCAGAAGATTAAAGATAATGAGCTGGCTATTTGAAATTCTCGCATGTAAAAGAAATAACTGCAACTGACAAAACGCAAGCGTATGTAGATAAGCGCCGACAGTTGTCAACAACAACAAAATACCAATCTCCGCACCAGCGACACAATAATCAGCTGATTAGTGATATTCGAATTATTCGACTGCACAATTAAAAAAACAACAACAGCGCATGCGCAGGTAGACAAACGATGCGATCTACCAACAACAACATGCGTAGGCAATGATACGATCTACCAACAACAACTAAAAAGCTTGCCGTTTATCAGCGTACGTTTGTATATTTGCAAGCTGCTTGTACGTTTGTATGTACGCAGCGTTGACACAAACAAAGTAAAACGAAACTTTCGTGAAAATTATGTGCAAAGGTCAAAAAACACACCACTGAACATATGTAGATATTGGCGAAAAGCGAAATTAAAGAGGAACGGCTAATGTTGATATGCACATATATATGTTTATTTGCACCAGTTAATAATAGTTTGTTTTAGTTATGTGTATAATTTAATTCGATTTCTGTATTTTGCGTCAAATAGCTTTTCAATAAATCACAAAAGTATATATCAGTGCCGAAACGCAATCATTCTAATGTGCAATAATTGGAGCAGTACTTTTCTATGTACTTTCAAATGTGTATTGTGCCGCTTCTATGCTTGCACTTTCTATATTCTCCTGCACTGACTCGTTTGGGCACTGTCACCTGGTCAACAGAAGAGTCGCCTTGGGCTCAATTCTGGCTATTATCTCCAAGATGGGTGCCTTCAACTCCTTGCTGTTCAAATCCAGAATTCCAATACGGTCAACAGCTCCAGGGGAAATCCAACAGCAACAATCAAACCGACACACACAGCAAACCAAAGCCTTCAAATGTCTAATAGACCAACGAACGCGATTGAAAGTCCCTGCTCGGGCGCCATGAAAATTCGAGAACTAATCAAATTAAAACAAATTGCAAGTTCTTAAACGTTACAATTTATTGTGAAACTTAGCAATCGCGGAAAGGCTTGGCAGCGTGTGTGTGGCTATTGCGAGACGAAGATAACAACTGACCTGCCGCTCGCGACAGCTGTATTGCCGAATACAAATCAAACTTACATGCTAGCTTAAGTATAAGAGTTTTTATGCGTATGTTACTGGACAATTCAATAATCTCAGTAATTAAAGCTTATCCTAACAATTCATTTTTTCTCCTTGTTCTAACTATTATCATGATCCAACAGGTATAACAAGAAAGAAAAGTACAGTCGAGCACGACCGACCGTATAATACTCTCTTTTCCCGAATAAATTATTAAAATCGGAATCCAGATATTATAATGTGTAGTACTTGCATTAAAACACGTTGAAACAAATACAATCTAAGCATAATCAAACATACATCTGTTTGTTTGTATGCGAATACACATACGTTTGACAATATATGATGCATATATGTATGTATGTGTGTATTCGGCGCGGCCAGCTTCCGCGGGCAGCGCTGTCCCCACGCAGGCAGCGAAAATTTTCGAACATTTGCATGTGTGTTTCTAGCTCGCTTGCACCAATGGGTTGATATTGCGTTCAACTATCAATATTGTAACGCTTCTAGTTTTCTTGTTTATTGTCCGATTTGTATACGCCTTTCAGGATAGTTTGATATAGTTAGTCTCCAGGTATTTTTTCATTGTGGTCGAATGGGGCATGGCATTGAAAAAAAAAAAGATTCTTGTATTGACTGACTAAATATGTGATCGTTTGACACCAAGTTCGAACTTGTAGCTCTTACCATCTTTGAAATCTGTTTGTTCATACGGACGGACAGACAGACGGACATGGCTATATCAACTCGGCTTGTGATGCTGATAAAAAATATATATACTTTATGGTGTCTGCCACGCCTCCTTCTGCCTGTTACATACTTTTGCACAAACCCAATATACTTTTGCAGGGAGTATATGCAAATGCAAGTTCACAAACGTTACAATCGCGGAAATGCTTGGCACCATGTGAGCCAAATTAACTAACTGTCTGCTCGCGACAGCAGCACTGCCGAATTCGAATTCGACTTACAGACTAGCTCAAGTATAAGAGTTCAATATACTACTGGGCAATTTAATTGTTTCGATAATTTAAGCTTATACTAACAATTCATTATTTTCCTTATTGTAACTTATGCTTGTGATTCAACATTCAGCCCGCCTTGAAAGGATCGCCTTTATTAATTCGATTCGATTCGCTTTCGCTGACGGACGTGTTTTACATCGCTGCTATTTCATTCAAGTTTTCCTCGCTTAATTGCTTTAATTCGTATCATTTTTCTGGCTTAATTCCTTTGCTACATTGTGTGCTACATCGGTTGTGTTGATACACATTGTTTTAATAAACTTTAAAGCCAATTTTTAATAATTTTGTTTTCTAAGCAAAAACAATTCCACAGCCAAACATTCTGTTTACTTATTTCTGCCTTTGTTTGTCGCTGTGTAATTTGTTCTTGTATTTTTACGCCGTTGCTTTTGCTAACAATTTTTTTGTGTAAACATTCTCTCGGCGCTATCTTCGTGCTATGTGAAAATGTTTCACAAGAAAAATGTGCAAACCTCAAATTATTGACCTGATTGAGTCTAAATCAGGCTTAAAGTGGACTTGTGAAGCTTGTAGGGATGTCGAAAGAGACATTATGAGCTTCATGCGACATACTAAAAGAGGCTTCGGGGATCTATTTGGCAGATTTAAAAGTCTGTCTGATAGTTTCGCAGCTTTGGATAAGGAGTTTAAAGGCCTATAAGTCTTAAATGATTCTCCAAAGCGTAAAAAGGCCAATTTTAGATTGTCGATTGGCCCTAACGAACTTTCAGTCCCTCATCACATACCCACAACGTCCGCACCTTCTCTAATAAATTTTTCATCCCCTTCTCCAAATATAATATATAATATACAGCTAAGAAAAGAAATCGGACTCCGATTGCACTGCCGTCTAATCCTGTCCCGGCCTCTGTTCCGGAAAAAACTAACTTCCTCCCTCTCGTTTGCTTATCAAAATGTAAGAGGTCTTCTTAGTAAACTTAGTAATATGTATTTAAATAGTCTGTCTTTTTCATTTCATGTCGTGGCATTTCTGAGACATGTATAAGGCCCGATGTTTTAGATTCAGAAATCCGGGCCTTATAAATTCTGGCTTAATTCCTTTGCTACATTGTGTGCTACATCGGTTGTGTTGATACACATTGTTTTAATAAACTTTAAAGCCAATTTTTAATAATTTTGTTTTCTAAGCAACAACAATTCCACAGCCAAACATTCTGTTTACTTATTTCTGCGCTTGTTTGTCGCTGTGTAATTTGTTCTTGTAATTTTACGCCGTTGCTTGTGCTAACACTTTGTTTGTGTAAACATTCTCTCGGCGCTATCTTCGTGCTCTCTTCTATATTTACGCTCCCGTCGCGCTCTCATCTGTTTTACCGCGCTTATCTTATTTTTGGTGTTGGCCGGTTATTCCGTTTTTCTTGTTTTCGGTCGCCGCGCCCGCGCATTATTTGTTTTTGTGCATTTATTATTGTCGTAAGTAAACATCAGTAGCTTGCACATTAACCCTAGCTTGCCTTTTTATTTTTCAACTAACTTTTTATTTCAACAGTGCTTATTAGCTTCTATTTATTCCATTTTATTAATTCATTGCTTACACTAATTACCTCCACTATGTACGTCTGTTACAATTCAAATTGCCAGGTGCGAACAAATGTTAAGATGGGTTTTGTTTGCTGCTGGCTATGTGAAAATGTTTCACATGAAAAATGTGCAGGCCTCAACGGCCGAATTATTGACCTGATTGAGTCTAAATCAGGCTTAAAGTGGTCTTGTGAAGCTTGTAGGGATGTCGAAAGAGACATTATGAGCTTCATGCGACACACTAAGAGAGGCTTTGGGGATCTATTTGGCAGATTTAAAAGTCTGTCTGATAGTTTTGCAGCTTTGGATAAGGAGTTTAAAGGCCTAAAAGTCTTAAATGATTCTCCAAAGCGTAAAAAGGGCAATTTTAGATTGTCGATTGGCCCTAACGAACTTTCAGTCCCTCATCACATACCCACAACGTCCGCACCTTCTCTAATAAATTTTTCATCCCCTTCTCCAAATATAATTGTTAGTAGTGATGACAACTTTATCTTACCCACAGAAGTTGTCCGCACTCCCGAAGTAATTGTCCCTGATTCATTAGTTGTCAATACTGTTGCTGTTGGCGAATCAAGCAATTTAGTTGTTCCTGATTCGTTAGTAGTCAATACTGTTGCAGTTGGTGAATCAAGCAATTAGTCTATCAGAGCTGTTGCGGAAGCTATTACAGTGTCCACCAAAGAAACAATTATTTGTTTCTAGGCTTGCCCCTGATACCACATCGGATGATGTCAAGGCATTTATTCAGGCTAAATCTGAAGCTAACATTACGGTGGAGAAATTTAAGTTCTCATATCATCGGGAAATTTCTTCATTTAAAGTAAGTGTTCCTGCCAAATATTTTAGTACAATTTGTTGTAAAGAATTTTGGCCGGACCATTTAATAATAAAGGAATATACAGCTAAGAAAAGAAATCGGACTCCGATTGCACTGCCGTCTAACCCTGTCCCGGCCTCTGATTCCGGAAAAAACTAACTTCCTCCCTCTCGTTTGCCTATCAAAATGTAAGAGGTCTTCTTAGTAAACTTAGTAATATGTATTTAAATAGTCTGTCTTTTTCATTTCATGTCGTGGCCTTTTCTGAGACATGGTTAAGGCCCGATGTTTTAGATTCAGAAATCCTTTTCAATAAATTCGCAATATATAGAAAAGATCGTACATCCCGCCGAGGTGGTGGTGTGCTTATTGCCGTCGATGTTAACTTATCCTCGGAAGAAGTAACAATCGATGGCTCTGTGGATATCGAATTTGTTGCTATTAAGTTATGCCTAAATAACGTTAGAGTTTTCATTACCTGCTCCTATATTCCTCCTTCTTCTGACTCTTCTCTGTATTTATTACACTTTTCTGCTATTAAATCAGTTTCATCTATGTTATCTGATCGTGATTTTCTTGTAGTTCTTGGCGATTTTAATATTGCTGGTACTACATGGATTTCGTGTCCCGACTCTGCCGTGTTGACCCCCACGACTCAGCACGATTTTCTTGATGAGCTGTTTCGAATTTCATTGCTTCAAATCAATGCTTGATCTGATTTTTGTTTTGGACCCTTCCTGTTTTTCTGTTTCACGCATAAAACCCTTATCAAATCCTGAAGATCCTTATCACCCGACTCTGGAGGTGTTGATTGATTTACCTGATCGGGTGACCCGTACTAGTAGTATATCTACTAAACGGTCTCGTCAGTTTCGGAAAGCCGACTTTAACAAGTTAAATGTGTTGCTATCCCAAACTGACTGGTCCCGACTGTTCATGTGTAGAGATATGGATAGTGCAATTAAAACCTTCTATAATAACTTGAATTCCTTAATTGATGTCTGTGTTCCGCTCTGTGTTCCAACCAGGTCTAATAAGCCTATTTGGTTTACCCGTGAGTTAACATTGCTCAAAAATAGAAAGTCGAAATGTTATAAGAGATTCAGGGAAACTGGCTCTTCCTTGCATTTCTCGCGATATCTAATTGCTCGATCTGATTTCTATGTTTTGAATGACCGTCGTTATAAGGAATACCTTACTGACTGTGGTCAACAGTTCAGAAGGAATCCGAGACGGTTTTATAACTTCGTTAATTCGAAGCGTAAATCATCAACGCTTCCATCTAGTGTGTTCTTTGAAAGAGAATCTGCTAATTCGGATAAGGCTATCGCCGACTTATTTGCCGATTTTTTTCAAACTACTTACAGTAAGCACGAGTATAACTGTGACTCACCTTATCCTTATAATTTAAATTCCTTCAATAGTAATTTTACACCAGTCATCACCGAAAGCTCTCTCTTATGTAATTTAAAGGCTACTAAATCTGTTTTTTCGCCTGGTCCACACGGAGTCCCTGGCTGTGTGCTTAAAAACTGTGCAGACGGCCTTTTAAAGCCCTTCTATAAACTATTTACATTGTCTGTTGAAACATGCTGTTTCCCTGATGTTTGGAAATCATCTTACATTATTCCTCTTCACAAAAAAGGAAATAAATCCGATGTTTGCAACTATAGGGGTATTTCCAAGTTGTCTGCTATTCCCAAGGTTTTTGAGAAATTAATAACTTCTCAACTGCAACATTTCTGTAGATCCATGATTTCACCCTGCCAGCATGGGTTTGTGAAATATAGATCCACTACCACTAACCTGTTAGAATTTACATCATTTGCATTGAAGGGCTTTGAGAGAAAATTGCAAACTGACGTCATTTACACAGATTTCAGTAAGGCTTTCGACTCCGTTAATCACAGCCTATTAATACATAAGCTCAATCTTTTGGGTCTTTCGTATAACTTTACTATTTGGATTTTTAATTACTTGAGTTCTAGAACACAACATGTTTATTTTAAAGACACTTTGTCCAAATCTGTTCAAGTAACTTCGGGTGTTCCACAAGGAAGCCATCTCGGTCCCTTGTTATTTATATTGTTCATAAATGATCTTCCATCAGCGATCAGTTACTCTCGTGTGCTTATGTATGCCGACGACGTTAAACTCTGTGTTTCGGCTGCTGACTCTGTTCTTGGGACCAGGTTACAATCTGATCTATGTAGTTTTCAAATCTGGTGTCAAGCTAATTTATTAAACCTTAACTTTAGTAAGTGTAACGTAATGTCCTTCAGTAGGCGCCTACCTTTCCAAAACGTTTACATTCTGAATGGCAACTCTCTTAAAAGAATTGAGTCGGTCACTGATTTGGGTATCCTTATGGATCCTAAGCTCAAGTTCGATATGCATGTATTGTCAATTACTAATCGTGCTTTTAGTGTCCTGGGCTTCATAAAGCGCTGGTCGAAAGAATTTAACGATCCATATTTAACGAAAACACTTTTTACTGCCTTGGTACGGCCTATTCTTGAATATGGATCATGTATTTGGTCACCCCAATACAGGATTCATCAGGATAGAATAGAATCTGTACAAAAACAATTTCTTCTTTTTGCACTAAGGTCTCTCAACTGGAATACAAACAAACCTTCCTATCGTAGTAGACTTTTACTAATTAATCTTCCTTCTTTGTCTGATCGTAGAACAGTGCTCGGTGTAATTTTTCTACACAAACTAATCAATGGTGAAATTGATTCTTCAGAATTACTCAGCCATATTAGTTTTGCTGTTCCGATTAGACCAACTAGAAACTTTCCACTTTACATAATCCTTTCCGAGTCCTACAACAAACTTTCTCGAGTTGTAGGTAGTTCTACTTCGACCCCCTTAATTAGAACTTATCTTCTCTGTCACCTGTTTAGATCTTAATTATCTTAGCTTAATAATTTAAAATGTATTGTATTTCGTTTTTAGTTATTGTATATTTTACGTTCTAACTTATAAATTCGATTCGCGTTTATCGCTAGCCGTACGTTATGCGGTGTGCCCCTCGGTCGGTTGGGCGGGAGGTGGCTGCATTATTTGCAGGGTTCCGCGCGCTAACAAGCACGTTGCTTGGTGTTGCTGGGCAACTTGAATGTACTGTCCCGTTAGTACATCAACGTCCATATATATTAATCCATTGGTAACCCTGGCAGCATTAGCGCCGGCTATTCTGGATCTTCCTAGCCCCTTGTGCGCGACTCGCTGCTGTTCAGCCGCCAACGAGAGGGGCGCTCCTAGATAAGCCTCCACTCCATCTTCCTTCCGCAGTGAACTGAAGGCTGCTCTACTTCCGGTATAATGAGTCCTGGAACTCCTTCACCACAGCTGTCAAGAAAATGCTACGCCATGGGAATTGTATCATCACACGCCAACTGCATGCGCCACAAGTGGATCAAACATGCGTTCAGCATCTGACAGAATATTGGTGGGACATAACTTTGTAAAGCTGTCATCCAAGTGATACTGGAAAGTATCCAATCTTGGTGTCCACCTCATGCCAAGCGTTTTAGTCGAATCGTCATCATTGAAACTCAGAAGTTTCTCATTTCGGTCTTCTTCAACTGAAAACCGTCCAATTCGTGTACACCTCCTTCAGTTCCAAGTCCTTGGAAACTACGTTCTATTGCGAGAAACCGGTTTTTTCCAGTTTCGAAGGAGGAGACCAACACTTGGGCATCAGTCTTAAAAGGCAAACTGACTTTAAAGTGTCCTGTCGAGAGTTTATAGACAGGGTCCTAAAACTTTGCTCACACGGAAGGTGCTGTGCAGAATATTTGGTTAACTCATTTGCCTATGGGATGGCTTCCAGCTTTCAGAATCTGTCTACCAGAGCTTCCAGTCTATTATATTCTGTAGTATGCATCACTGCGCAGCAAATAGGGCTTTGGGTATGAATCTTCTTGCATCGCCTGTATGAGACTACCGAATAATGTCTTTTGCAGCAAAGAACCGTTTTCTGCCAGTCTAATTTGTCCAGTGTATAATAAATCGGCTTCCAGAAGCAGATCAATTCGCTGGGGTTTATGAAACTCCGGGTCAGCCAATTCTAGGGTTGACAAAATCTTCCACCGATTATTGGGAAGAAGATAGTCAGGCTGTCTGAATTTACTTAAATTTACTTGGAGTCACCATTTTATTATGTTGCTCACTACTTTTTTCAATTTAACAAATAACAGACTTAAACGACCACTAAGCCAAGTTTCTGCGCCAACCAAACCATTCTGGTTATTCTATTCGAATGCACGTAAGTGTACTATCTCAAAGCCAGTAGCTGATTAATATAATTTAAGATTTGAGATGATTATAAAATTAAAGATATTTAGCTGACTAACTAGATTTCTCGAATAGCAGAGACATATTAGGTTAGATTGGTATCCACAGAGCGGCAATCCACATGAGCCGTGATTCGTCGCGTTGTGATACCATGTGGGATCAAAAAGCCGCGTTCAAGCAATGCATAGAACTATGTGGACAGGCCTACAAGTGGGTTGCAGTGGCACGGATATAGCTCGAGAGTTTTTGGGGTTGCATTACAGACAGTTCCAAGACAGACAGAAGAACTGGACTGAGAAATGATCGGTATAAGACAAGTAAAATGAAATAAAAGAGGACTCGTAAATTTCATGGGAACATTTTATAAATATCTTTTCGGAAATTTAGATCAGAACAAAGAAGAAATACAATTATAGATAGATAACCTTTCAGAAAATAGTGTTCAGGCCAATGAGCTTAATAAAGTAATAAAAGCCGTCAACAAAGGAATAGTAGTAATGAACAGTCTAAGTATCACCCATGAGGCAGAACAAAGACTTGAATTACTAATTTTCAACTTACATGAAGACATTGAGTTAGGAATGCTACTAACCAGGCTTGGTATATTCAACCCTAAATTACTAAAATATGACTCACTAAAACATTTAAACGCTGAAAAAATAATAAATATTAAAACATCAGATTAGTTATGAATGGACAAAATTTTAACTGTCTAATTGACACAGGTTCATCCATTAATCTAATGCAACAAAACTTTTTAAACTTTCCTATAAAACATTTCCAATTGAATGTACAAACAATAAATGGTATCGTTCAAATAAAGAATTTTAAGTATAGGAATATGATTATGAATATAATGATAATAATTATTATAATTGTATATGTAAGGGCATTATTCTGTGATACTATTTTTACAACATCATCATGTTTTATGGGTTTGACTTTAATAATTTCTATTGGTGGATACAATGGTGTAAGATCAACTTCTGTTTGTAAGTAATTGTCGCTTAAAATTATATTATTTATTTGTAGTTTACATTGATTGATGTTAAATATTTTATTACTCTGAATATTAAGATTGACATTACTTTTCTGACAATTTTGTTTTACTGTTGTATTAGAAATGTTCCACTTTACAATAGTGTTAGGCTCAATATATTTTATCATTTCTTTTACATTTATGCGTTCAAAATTACATATTGGTTTTGTGTGTAATAGGATTTTCGTAATGCATTCATCAACAATTGGTTCATTTTCTCTATTATAAATTTTATTATCTTTTTCAAAATAAGATGTGGTACTAGTGTAGTCAAGTTGGAAGCCATCTTGGAAGGGTATGGAATGATTTTAATGCTATTAGTAGATTTAAATTTTTGCATTTCGCTGTTTATTATTTTTATTATGTCATTTATATTTTAAGTTTGAACAATATTTAAAGATAAGTTTTCAATGTTTTTCTCGAATTCAACTCTGTCATTATCGTCAAGTGTGCCAAAAAGAAACTTGTATAATGAGCCTACATTGTTGAACAGTCCGCGTTTATTACGATTCTCATGATGAAATATTATACCATTTAGTTCTTGTTGTAATTTGGTGTATAAATAATTGATTTGTGATGAATTTTTAAAGTTAAGCATAGTTCTACGAAAATATTCGTTTGTTATTATTATTTCAGTTAAGTTAATTCGCACAGAATGATGTTCAAATCTAGTTGGTAATTCTAATGGTGCATCTGAGAACAGTAAATATCCGAGGTCCGTATCCAAGTTATTGATTTGAATTTGTTGAGCATGACATATGGTAAAGAGTGTGAATGATATAATGATAACGAAGTAGGAACCTGACGAGTTTCAATTTGGTTAATTTTCTTTCGATTCATAAATTGTGTTTTATAATAATGTGTTGTTCTATTTTTGTTAGTAATTTGATTATGATCAGGATCTGTTTGCATGACATCTTGACTGGCTTTGAATGGATTTTCTAATTTTCCTTTTTGTCATGGTCGCTTTCGATATCTAGTTTCGACTTCGTATTCATGTCAGTCACTGTTTATTTTGTTTATTGTCTTTTCTTTTCTGTCTTGTGTATCAAGAATTGGTTGTCCGGCGTATAAGAATATGTGTGCGGGATTTTGTCCAGTAGTGTCATGTTTGGTTTTATGATTGTAAATATAAAGAATTGTTTCTATTTTGCTGAGCTTGTTTTCTTCATCGTTTAATGTATTTATGATTATGATTTTTTCGTTAATAGTTTTATGAAGTCGTTCAATGTCTGCTATACCTGTTTTTGATGTGTTTAATTGTATTTCAACTCCTTCATTGTCAAGCCATCTTTTCAGTGCTAAGCTGGTGAATGCGCTTTCGCGGGCTGCTTTTAATAGTATTGGTTTACCCAACTGATTAAATATGCGCATTAGTGCGTTTTTGCATTCAATCCAATCTTTTGTTTTGATTTGGTCGAGAGTAGCAAATTTTGAATAAATATCAATACAGCTTAGATAATGTTTTCCTTGTGACGAATAAATGTCTATTACAAATTTATCGCGACAATGTTCACTTTTGGTGGTAATTTTAATTGGCATGTCAGTATTTCTGTGTTCGGCTTTTGCTAATTTGCAGATGTGACATTCGTTTATAATGTTTTGTGTTAACAATTGGCTGTTAGGGAAATAATAAGTTTCACCGAAAAGATTATTTGTTTTCTGAATTCCTGGATGTAGAAGTTTTTAAGGAGTTTTAAGAATGAGTTCTTTAAGCTCGGCGTATGAATTTATATTTTTTAGTTGTGTAAGGCGTTGAAGAATTTTAGTATGACTAGTGTTGATGATTTCTTTGTGTGCGGTTTGAATAATTTCAAAATCGGCATCACTTTCTTTAAACAATTCAACACACTAGAGATCAATTAAGTATTGTTTGGCTGTTTCTATTGTCATATTATCATATGTGATGTGAATAATTAATTTTTTGAAGTAATTTTCTTATTTTATGTTTGGAATGCCTTTAGAAAATATTATTTGCCTTTTAAATGTATTTATGGGCTTTTCGGTTGTTAATATTAAGTTGCTATTGTCTTCATCAGTACTATGCTGTGTCTCTACTCTATTTTAACGCGTGATAAAGCATCGGCTATGTGATTTGCTTTTCTTTTTATGTATTTAATGTTAAAGTCATATTCTGATAATTTAACTCTCCATCTGGTTAGTTTTAAATTTGGCTCTTTCATTTTGTAGAGCCAACATAGTGGTTGATGGCCGTTCGGTCAAAAATACGCTTCGAATATGAATTAGAATGAAAAACTTTTGCGTTAAATAAGCTATGTTAATCAAACTCATACAGATTACACATTCCAATAATATATATATACTGACCAAGTTTGATTCAAATCGGACTACTATATCGTATAGCTCCCATAGGAACGATCGGTCGAAAATAGGCCGAACCGCGGAGAATCGGTCGGCCGGCAAGTTCCCCATGATTTGTTCCATTAACTTCTGGGTGCATTCGCGTCGAGCATTGACGAGCCACATCTACTGTCTGAGTAATGCGATCATCGCCTTTGCTCCTGCATGACATTTGCTGATGTGCAACTCTCTCAAATACAGTTGCACCAGCAAACAATTTTTTGGCATTAGGACTTTAAACTTTGCGTCGTAATCCAACGGAGCGTTCAAATGTCTACCTCCTACTCCAATTAATGAAAGTTTTCTTCCACATTCTTCTGACTTGTGGATGAAAGGAGTTAGGGCCTGCAAACTTGGTTGCACACTGTTCCCCTTTCTTAGCCTGTCGAATTCGTCCTTGAACTCTGCTCGCTGAACTATTTCCAGGAGTTTAAGAAAAGCAAAGCGTACTTCTTTTGGTCCTAGTTCGACAGTGCTTGAATCTCGTTTTGCTTTCGACAGGAATCTGTACATGTACTCCACTATTCGTACCAACTTGCGACATGACGAAACCGGGGACACAAATTCAGTTGACCAACTTAAACTGTCAACCAAGCAAACGATTGCTGACCTTTTAAACTCACTCTCTTTTAATTCCTTTGGTATTTCAAAATGCTCATTATGAGACCATTGTCTTTCATCGTTGCAAAGAAACGGTGGGCCCTCAAACCAAATAGACTGTACGAGTTCATGAACGTAACACCCTCTCGACGCCAAATCAGCTCGATTGCTTGATGTTGGTACATGTCTCCAAGATACTTGAGGTGTCACCTCTTTGATGCCTGCAACTCGATTGTCGAATGTTGGTAATAACGAAGGGGAAGTATTTATCCAATGTAGTGTGATTTCTGAATCAGTCCAGAAATGCACACTCTCTATTCGACATCGGTCCAACATATGCTTTATGGAGGACCACAGTTGAGCTAACATATAGGCGGCACACAGTTCAAGTCTGGGAATGGACTTGGTCTTGAGTGGAGCGAGACTGCCGTTAGCAGTAAATGCAGCACCCGTAAGCTTGACTGGATGCGTCCGCAAATCCGTGCACTTGTATGCTTGTATCAGAGCTGGCATGAGCGTATCTTGGGATGTGAACTTGATGTAGTCCCAGGAGATTCTCTTTGAACTTGTCCCATCTGCTATGCAATTCCATGGGATGCGTCCTTAAATCCGTGCACTTGTATGCTTGTATCGGAGCTGGCATGAGCTTATCATGGGATTTGAACTTTATCTAGTTCGAAAAGATTCTCCTTGAACTTGTCCCATCTGCTATGCAGTTCCATGCGCATTGTATCATCCCACGCCAACTGTATGCCCCACAGCTCTTATTTATTTATTGTATTTATTTATTTATTTATTAACGCATACTAAGATCAGAAGCGAGTATTAACCAAAAATAAGTTTATAAATATAATTAAAATTAATATTAATAATTTTTACAAGGTAAAAATATAAAAAGAAAAAAATTTTATTTTAAACTGAAAAGGCTTAAAAAAATTTAGTAATATAGATTGATAAATTAATTAATAGTTAATAGTTAATAGTTAATAGTTAATCTGGGGATAAAAAGTATTGAAATTGATCCAACATATGTTGCGAGGATTGGGAAAAATCCAGAAAAACCCAACCAGATCAATAAAAATGTGTGCCAAAACTAACACGAAAGATCTCTGATTTAAAGGGACGCATGAATGGAAGGGATTCCAAACATACTGCCCATGGAAATCAGAGATTTAACGGAGTTGGCTGAAAAGTGAAGCTTTAAGTTGGAAAAGAGAGAGAGATGTATCAATTAATCTATAGTATTGATTATAATTAGCGCATAGTAGCCGAAAACGATTGTGCAAAGCGTAGTCAGTAGTGCATGTAGGAAGAAATAAAGGGATGTAGTACCTGGTTGCCCTGGCTGGAATGTTAAAATTAAGACGTTCTAAGAGGGAGGGGGAGCAGATATCGCCAATTATAAGTGTTCGGAGCAGCAGCAAATGACCAAGGTGGCATCTCAAAATGTTAAGAACATACATTTAACATTCATGCATAGCAGCGCTCTCCACAAAGTATAACATAATTAGTTTTGGTAATCTCTTTATTTCTCATTCCCCAATTGCTGCAATTACTCTCGTTCTTATTCGTCTTTCAAATCTCGATCTGATCGGTATGCTCTGAAGAGTGAAATTGTAAAATCTAAAATCAATAATTCACGAAAAAAGACGTTCACGTACTTTAAATAAATAAATGTTTTTAATCTGCGCAATTTGAACATAATTGTTTTAAATAGACAATAATTCATGCGATCTGAATTATTGACAACGGCGCGCAGAAAGTTGCTGAAAAAGCTCAGCAGCTCCCAACATTTTGTTGACCCCGACGTGATCTTAGTTCTTTAAAGTGAATCATTGATTAACTAGTTGTTATTTAAAGCACTCTAAAATTCGTACAGATAATCGCAAGAACATTATAAAACAATTCGGCGCGTTTTCCTTGCTCGTTTGATCGGTGCTCCGTAACATATCTACAGAGCAGTTAGAATTCTTGCCGTTATTGCATTCTCCGTTATTTGCCTACAGTTGTTGGCCGCTTGCATTGGATTCTCTTTTATTCGCGTACGGTTGTCGATCACTTGCATCTGCATTCTCCGTTATTCGCTTACAGTTGTTGGTCGCTTGCATTGGATTCTCTTTTATTCGCGTACAGTTGTCAATCACTTGCATTTGGATTCTCCGTTATTCGCATACAGTCGGTAAAAGAAGTTCTGTCACGCTTGCAAACAGAACAACATTTGCGCAAAGCAACTGAGCACTGTAACATAGCCTTACTATGACTGAAGATGTACCCGTCAATAGCATTCCGCAAATTGCGACTCCGGAATCCAATGCTACTGTGCGTATCAGCATGCCAGCTGAAAGGATCGATTTTTTGACTCGAAAGGCTACGGCAATTTTCATTCGGCTTGAAACAATATGTAGAGATATCGACGAAAATAAATTGGCCAGTATAGATGAGTACTTCATAAACGGGCTTTTGGAAACTGTGAGTGAACTTAAGAGCAGCTTCTATTCCGCTCATGCTAGTTTGGAGGAGCTAAATTTTGATGCCATCTCCAGTGAACTACCTGGCAAGTTTGATTTACTGTTGCTTGACCTGAAAGCAACGCTTCAGCGCGAACTCGCCAAAATAAATCCCCCACAGCATTGCTCTACGTTTCGGACAAACACAACAGAATCCCCATCAATTGTAGTTGTTTCTAAGAGTGGACAAACTTCGTCTCCATGTTTAATGCAGTAATAGAGAAGGATGCAGAGCTCACTTCCGTCGAAAAGCTGCAGCATCTGCGTTCCTGTCTTAGTGGCACTGCGCTGGATACCGTGAGATCTTTGGAAATAAATGAAACAAATTATCGCATCGCTATGGGAATCCTAAAAGATCGATTCGATAACAAACGTCTTATTTTACATGCACACGTCAGAGAGATATTTGGGCTAGACAAGATCGACACCTCTGCAGCGAAGTTGCGTGAACTTACAGACAGGATCACATCCCATATAAGGGCTCTAGAATCGCTGGCAAAGAAAGAGGAGATTGCTGACTGTTTTGTTGTGCATGCGCTGCTCCAGAAGCTGGATAAACAGACCCAGGCGAAATGGGAGGAAGCGTCGACCAGCAATGATTTACCCTCGTGGGAAAAGCTAAGCGCATTTCTTGAGAAAAGATGTCGGACGCTAGAGAACGTAGATTACGTCATGCACATCAATCATGCAGTAAGATCAACTAAGCCAGTAAGTGCGCAGAATACAAAATCTTTTATTACATCAAACTCTTCTACGTCTGGTTGCGTGCTTTGTGAAGACGCTGCACATAAAATTTACAATTGTCCCCTTTCGAAATGATGTCCCCATATGACCGCCAAAGAGAAGCAAAGAGGCTATCCCTATGTCTCAACTGCCTAAAAAGGGGTCATATGGTTCGGGATTGCAAATCTGGATCCTGTCGAACTTGTAAAGCTAAGCATCACAGCTCCTTGCATTTCGCGCCAACACCTGCATCATTAGCGTGCATTTCCGCCCAGACGATTGCAGCACCAACAGCTCGTCAAGCCCTCATATCTCACTCCAACTCTGACGCCGTGCTCCTCGCCACAGCAATTGTTTTCGTAAGGAATAGTACAGGCGAATATGTCCTGTCGAATCTTATTGGATTCCGGATAACAGCTGCATTTTATCACTCGTCATTTTTCTCAGCTATTACACATTCGAAAGGTCAAGTCATCTACAGCCGTATCCGGCATTGGAGATGCGAGTTTCCAAACCGAAGGCTACTCAATTGATCTTGTACTGAAGTCGCGGACTTCAGAATACACAGCCTGCATTAATGCAGTCGTCGCACAGTCGATCACGGAAACCGAGCCAGGAGTTTCTGTACGAATTACGGATTGGGACATTCCCTCCAACATTCAGCTAGCAGACCCATCTTATAGTTTATATTATTATATGTAGTTTATTGGTATTATATTTTAACTTTAAATAATTAACAGAGTTTTAGCTTATGTGTGTAAGTTTTCACGACTTGCTTCTGCGTGTGTCTTCAACGAGATCTTGGCATCGACTACTTCGTTCATTAATTTTGTTCATCTGCCTCAACTTAATAACTAGTTCTTTTTAGTGTTCAATAACGGAGACCACTACGTGTCTCTCGTGAGTTCTCTAACACTTGCTCTTCTGGTTCAGATTCAAATCCTACATTCGGCCCTCCTGACGTAGGATTCGACCCGAATTCTTTCATAAACTCTGCCACCGTGGACGTCTTATATGGACCTTCTCCTTCTCCCACTTTCTCTACATTATAACGTCCGTGTTTAAGAACTTTGGTAACTTTATAAGGTCCCAGATACTTTCCTTTTAGTTTTAATCCCACCCCGTACTGAGTACGCTTAATAGCTACTAAATCATTAACTTTATACTCCTTTTCTATCTTTCTTTTCTTATTAAATGAACGCTGGTTTTCTTCTTGCAGTTCTCTAATATTCTTACGAGCTTCTGAACGTAATATATCTCGTTTATCATTTAACTCGTCTAGCAGTGATTGCTGCACCAAGTCTTTGAGTTTAATGTCATTAGTACAACGCATGTCGATTCCGGTTAATATTTTAAATGGATCTACCTTTGTACTCCTCGGTTCAATATTATTTATCGCTTGTTGCACGATGCCTACATGCTTACACCACATCCCTGGATTCTCAATGCTAAGTTTCGACAACATCGGTACAACAATTCTATGCATTCGCTCCACCTGTCCGTTGCCGCGTGGCACACCTGTCGTTATCAAACAATGCTGTATCTTCCGTTGTTCACAGTATTCTTTAAACAAGTTTGCTGTAAACGCAGTACCTCTATCTGACACAATCCTGCAAGGGTTTCCAAAATTAACAGCCTGTCTCTCCAAACAACTAATCACTTCTTCCACTCCTGTACTACGAGTTGGATAAAGCCAAACATATTTTGAAAAAGCATCAACGATTACTAAGAGGTGATTATATCGTTTCTTCGTGATCTCCATTGGTCCAACATGATCGATGTGATACGTGGTGAACGGCTTATCACCTTTATCTATTGGCGATAAATAACCTTCCTGCCTTCCCATCTTTGCATTTACTAAAATGCACTCGACACAGTTACTCACAACTTTCACCACCTTTTCTGCCAGCTTTGGTATGAAATAAGACTTCTCCACCAAATCTTGAGTCTTCTTTGCTGAAAAATGTCCCTGCCTGTCTTGATGATTTCTGTTTCCATTAGAGACGGCACCACTATCAGTTCTCGAGCAGGGTCTTTGAATAGAATCTCATCTATATATATAAAAAGCAAACTCACTTCCTGTGTGTACTCAAAATTCAGTATGATAATTAGTGTCTTTTGCTTTCATTTTTTTTTTAATAGATCAGCTTTTTTATCTACTTGGTTTGTATGAATAAAAAATATGGAAAAACTTTTTGGAAATGTAAGAAAAAGCAAAATAAAAAACAATTCGGAAAAATTACACAAACAACAACATTCATGTTTGACAAATCAGACAATGGTTTGGCGACTACTGCATATCCGTCAATGAATCTTCTGAAATACGATGTCAACCCGAGAAAACGTTGAACTGCTTTCTTATCCTTAGGTGTCGGAAAATTGGCTACGGCTTCACTTTTATTTTCGCTAGGTCTAATCGTACCATTTTCCACAATGTACCCCAAAAATTCAACTTTTTTCTGTAAAACCTGGCATTTACTCCAATTAATTCTTAGGCCATTTCTCTCTGCAACCTCCAATACTCTCTCTAATTTGCCGAATCCCTCTTCAACATCAATGCTTGGGATTATTATGTCATCCATGTACACTACAGCATCACCTTTCTGTATCAACTCACGCATGACAGACATTATAAAACGCATAAATACAGCCGGCGAGTTAGATATACCAAATGGTACAAATCTAAACTCATACTGTCCATTCTGCGTTACAAATGCTGTATACTTTTGTGACTTTTCTGCAACAGGTACATGAAAGTAACCATTCGTCAAATCCAAAGTAGTGAACACCATTGCTCCTTGCAACTTTTCGATCACGCTGTCCATCTGTACCATTGGAAAATTATCCCTTACTATCTTTTCGTTTAACTTTCGATAGTCACAGCATAGCCGTTTGGTACCATTTTTCTTCGTCACCAACACTATTGGCGAAGCATATTCAGAGGTACTTGGTTTTATGATTCCTTCAGCTATACACTCTTGGATCTGAGAATTTACCACACTCTGCTCACTATAAGACAATCGTCGCGGATGTTGAAAAACTGGCAAGTCATCTTTCACCACAATCGTCATTTCTACTTTGCTGTTCACATTTCGTTGTGGCTTGTACAAATCTATCAAAGTTTTTGTTTTGATTGACTCTTCTTTACTCAAGTGTGACAAATCTACAATAACTTCTTTCCCTTCAGTACTCATCATGCACAAGTTTCCAAATTCTTCAAACAATTCTGTCAACTGCTCTTGACTTTTCAATGTATCAGAGCTACTACTCTCTTGTACATCTGGAAGCTTGCGAGTAAACTCTGTGCCAACTTCAGTAACTCTCAAATTAACGTCTTTTAAAATAGTCCTGCCCAAAATTGCTTCAAATGCGATGTCTTCATCAGAGACGATATGAAACTCAATCAACAGGTTGATTTCGTCGATCTGCACAGGAACTGTTACACTGCCAAAAGTTACAATCTGACTTTCACCAATACCTGTCAAACATTTTTCGACACCTGTTAGTTTGTTAATGCCTAACCTTTTGAAAATACTTCTGCGCATCAAACAAAGATCTGATCCCGTGTCAACAAGTCCTTTGAAATAAACTTTAGCGTGCTTAACAACCTTCAACTCTAATTCAGAATTGATGACTTTACTTGATGGTTTTGTTACCACATCCTGAACTACGTTTGTCAGCTTTTCTTGCTTGACTTGAACTTCAACTCTGCACTGATTAGCTCTATGTCCTGGTTTATTACACTTAAAACATACAAACTCCTTTTTCGGACAATCCTTTTGTATGTGATTCTCATTTCCACACTTATAGCATTTTTTATTTCTTCCCGATGTCTTATTGTTGTCATTCTCATCTACGTTTGACTGTGAACCTATCTTATTGAACGGCTTTATCGGTCCTCTCATCTTCTGGTATGCCTCCATCTTTATCTTAAGCTGACTTATTGTCCTGGCTTGATAAAGTAGTGCTTTATTCAATCTAGAATCTGGTACACCATTCACAAAATATTCTAGTAGACTCTCATCTTCCAAGTCTATTGGTTTTGCAATCTCCATTAGAGCGTACAAATATTCCTGCAATGTTTCATTTTTGTTCTGGTGACGCCTACCAAGTCTACGATGTATTTCCGCTGACGATACTTTGACACCAAACTCATTGACTAGTGCAACTTTCAATGCACTCCAATCACGAATATTACGCTGGTTGCGTACAAATAATTTTGCTGCACCCTTCAGCAACTGCTTTGCATACACGAATATCTGTAACTGAGTCCATTCTACTGTCAACGCGCATTCCTCAAGTTCTTCTATCCAATAATTAACATCCAACGCATTTGAACCATCAAACTGCGAAACACTACCTTCTACATCTTTTAATGTAAACCATGATTTAAGGAACGTCGGATTTTCCATCTGTCTACTACCGAATTGTTGTTGTCTGCTTTGAGCTTCATTCTCCCCATGTTCTCTAGTATCATTCTCACCTGATGTATTTTCTGAAACTGATACAACAGTTACTTCATTTTCCTCATGAACACTGTCCTGATCATTTTCCCCTTCGTTTTCCAAACCATAGTGAGCAAGCAATCGATTTTGTAACTCCACTTTTCTTCCGCTTGATTGAATTCCAAGTTCCATTAATTTTTCCCGCAAATCGGTCACTATCAATGCCAAAATCTCGTTTCTATTCATCTTTACAATTTTCCTGTTTAAATGTATCAAAACTTTTAAAATTAAATATGTAAATTTAAATATATACAAAGATTTTACAAATCGTTAGTGTAATTTCGCTTTTGCAACAAATTCAATCTTAAACAGTGACTCTCAAACTTTACGTTACGATTTTCAAACTGTAAACAGTCACTTCAATGTTATTCATACAAAATTTTTCTTTTACAACGATTACTCAGCTTCTTTCGATTCTCTGCAACTCACACATCCCCATCCAGAAATAATTTTCGTCGTCGCACCGAACTTGTCTCACAAACTCGCCACCAGCTATTTGCCTCTCTCGTCTGTGCACGCACGTCTTCTTTTCTGATTTCGCATATGATCCCGTTGCTTTACTCGGCTTTCAGCTCTCGTTCACTCGTTGGGTTTTTTTTTTTTTTCCCGTGCCTCTCTTGTTGCACGCACGTCACTATTCTCTGCTTCTGCTTCTCTCGTCTTCCTCTTCTTCGACGCTAAACTCTAGCCGCTATGAGTTTCTGCCTTTCTCGTTTTCGTCGTGCCTTTCTGCTGCGTACAATCTGCAACCACCGTTACTTCTCGGCATTCGTCTGGCGCCTTGCAAGTTTCTGTTCTTAGGCTCTTTAATTGCCGACAACACACACAACACGACAACAAGCAATTCGTACATTTACACACACACCAATTGTTCTTTTTATTCAATGTTCTTTTATTTAAGGCCGAATTTTCAAAATTGTGAAATTCAATCCCGGTTGAGCCCCCAAAATTGTGGGTCCCGATAATCCGCAGTGATGTGATAACTATCAGTAACCACTATAGTTTATATTATTATATGTAGTTTATTGGTATTATATTTTAACTTTAAATAATTAACAGAGTTTTAGCTTATGTGTGTAAGTTTTCACGACTTGCTTCTGCGTGTGTCTTCAACAAGATCTTGGCATCGACTACTTCGTTCATTCATTTTGTTCATATGCCTCAACTTAATAACTAGTTCTTTTTAGTGTTCAATAACGGAGACCACTACGTGTCTCTCGTGAGTTCTCTAACACTTGCTCTTCTGGTTCAGATTCAAATCCTACATGAATAAATGCCTTAAAAACGGCATTAAAGCGTAAAAGTTTTTTAGCTGATGTGGGGAAAAGGGGCGTGGCAGGGTGTCACTAGCAACCTGTTTACCAGAAATGGTGTTCCTAAGTGCCATAGTTACTAAGTTATTGGCCTAAAAGTAAATTTTTTTCGAGGTGTGTCTGGTTTTTTGCTCATTGCGGGGGCGGTAAGGGGCGTGGCAACAATTTGAAATAAACTTGATCTGCTCGCGAAAATAACGGACTTTCATTCCAAATTTGGTGTCTCTAGCTTTTGTAGTTTAAAAGATCCAGGTGTTCATACGGACGGACGGACAGACGGACAGACGGACAGACAGACAGACAGACAGACGGACAGACGGACATTGCTATATCGACTCGGCTGTTGATGCTGATCTAGAATATATATACTTTATGGGGTCGGCCACGCCTCCTTCTGCCTGTTACGCACATTTCGCTTCTGACAAACCTAATAGACCCCTCTACTCTTTTTTAGAGTACGGGGTCTAAAAAGTGCAAGCGTAGAAGCGGCACATAATACATGTTTGTAGCTGGGCGGACACTGATCAAGTGTTGAATTGGCGGGTGCCAATATCTTCTGCTGTTGTTGCTGAGGGAACGTTTGGTTAATAAAAACGCGCGGTACTGCGTTTAATGATTTGACTATGTAAATGTTTATTTATGCACACGCGTGAGCCGGTTGAAGAAATTACAAAAGATGTTAGGAAAAAAAACAGTGGCAAGGGAATTCGCGTATTTCCCAATGGCGATTTTGAAAAGTAATGCCAGTCACTCGCTTCAGTGTGACCGTCGCTGCTCAAGGTGGAAATCCACCGCCACACCTCACCTGTTCGCCCTGTTGTCTGAACATGCACGGAAAAACTTCGGTCCGCCAGCACCAAGTTTGCAAACATGCTGCGAACCGCTTCCGACACCTCGCGGATGGGTGTGCGCACTCGCTGGTCGTCCTAATCCTTGAGTACCACCGTCTTCCGGAATGCGCGATCGCTTCTTGACTCGATGGCGGCCGTGCACGCCTGGTCGGGTCCGACCCTCGTCATAGCTAGACCGAGGGACCTGGCGAACGACCTGTTGATGCGGCTCTCCGGGGCGCAGGCATCCAGCAGCACACGGGTGTCGAAGGGTTTCTCTGCGGTCGGCATCAGCGTGGTGGTCCGAGACTGCAAAAGAGACGTGAGTGTGGGAGCCTGAGTAGGGATGGAGGCAGCTGGGCGATCGGAGGACTGAACCGATCGCCGCCTTGGCGAGCTGCTCCTGATCGGCGCCGTGGGGCTTGATCCACCATGTGGAGGAGGGTGTGAAGCGGTTGCCCACACCGACGGCATCCTTCTGTGCTCCAACATGCCGCCGTGGAGTGCTCATGGGCCAGACAGTTGGGGCAGTACTTATTGACCAGAACTACCCGTAGCCTCTTCTACGCGCGCAGGTTGAGAAACCGCCGGCACTGGCGCACTCCTCGGATGCGGTGCCTCTCCTGTCGGGCAATCCGGGACTGCGCTGGAGCCTTGCTGAATGGAATATAAAGGCCTGGAACAAGAATGCGAGTAGAGAGGATACTCTGATGAGGACACGTAGACACACATGTAACAAGAAGGGAGTGACTGGATCACCGCGACGGGCTCGTTCTCATCCTGTAGCAGGATGAGCTTGGCTACGGGGCGTCGGATGGATCTACGCGAAGTCCGAACGTCGACGACGCGGACGTGGTCCACTCGTCCCAAGCGCCATTCGGTGGGAGGCATGACCATGGTGGACCATGATGAATGGCCTTCAATCACTGCCATCTGTTTATCACGGACATGTGCTCGGCGAGAATCAGCAATGGATACCAGGGGGTCTCCGACTATTAAATGTCCGGGGCTATATGCCAGGAGAGTGGACAGTTCCTCGAAGGTGTATTTGGTAGTCGCCGTTGTCTTGTAGAAGAGGGCATTGAAACTCTTCACATCGGCCTCCCATAATCCACCCATATGGGGTGCGCTAGGTGGAATGAAGTGCCACTCAAGGATGTGTTGGCGGTAGGAGTCTACGATGCACTCCTTCGTAGCCGCGAGGAAGTCCCTTTCGAGCGCCTTGGATGCTCCCACAAAGGTTTTGCCGTTGTCGGAATATATGCGCTGGGGACACTGTCTCCGGGACACAAATCGGGAGAAGGCGGCAAGGAACTTCTCGGTGGTGAGATCAGACGTCGCCTCAAGATGGATAGCCTTAGTGCTAAAGCACACAAACACACAGATGTAGCCCTTGGTGATGAGATAGGCTCGCCCTGTGTAATTTTTTATCTCGAAGGGGCCTGCGAAATCAATGCCTGTGTGCGTGAACGGCCTGGAGAATGTGATGCGTTCTCGCGGAAGGTCCCCCATCATCTGCCTCTGTGGACGGCGTCGATAAATGAAGCAAGTCTTACATCCTTGCACGTGATGGATGGCGTCGTGGGCGTCTTCCATGGTGTGAGCACCGGCGAGGACATCATCTACATACATATAGTGGCGGAGGATTTTACTTGCCCTCGGGTACACGTGTTGCCTCTTCACGATTTGTGGAAAAATAAAAACGTAAAACAAAATTATAGTCTTAGATTTGTTAATTAAGAACGATAATTAAAAAACATTAAAAATTATTTATTATATTTATTTCGAATGTGTGCTCCCTGTTATTCCTTGGACAAAAATAAATTTATTATTATAAATTAAATTATTATTCGATCCGGATAATCGAATATCGTGCGGGAATAATAAACAAAAAACGATCACGAAATTGATCGAGGAACTTACCCGTGACTCAGTCAGGAGTAGTGTGTCTGTAGCGACAACACTGAAGGCGACTCAGCTGTTCTGCCGGTGGTTGATTTTGCAAGTGCAATTTAGGGAAGTGGGAAATTTTGTTTTGAACTACGCGAGTGCTAGTGCGAGTTATAAGAATTATAATAATATAAATAAAAATAATTATTTAATTGCGGAACTCCACAGCCGCAGTCCAATTTAATGAGCGGGAAAAAGCGATCGCTTGCACAAGTGTATTTACATACATGTAAGTCTACTTACATAGATGTAGATGTGCTTAAATACATATGCGGTTGTATGTGAGCTAAATATTATTATTTCTTATTCTTATCACTTGGAACTGCCACTCTTAACACACGTTCGCGGTTTAACGACACTTTCAGTTTTTTTTAGATCACGTAATTTAAATTAAATTTTAATTTCAATTCAAATTGAATACAAATGTGCATTACTATGAGAGTACGGGGTCTTTTATAGTCGGCTCGGTCGACTGTAGCCTTTCTTACTTGTTTTATATGTCTCTATACGAATGTTGAATTACAACACTCTACTATATGAATAAATGCCTTAAAAACGGCATTAAAGCGTAAAAGTTTTTTAGCTGATGTGGGGAAAAGGGGCGTGGCAGCTCAAAATTTTTAATGGCATTGCATTAAGGCTGTCTCTAGCAACCTCCTTACCAGAAATTGTGTTCCTAAGTGTCATAGTTACTGAGTTATTGGCCTAAAAGTAAATTTTTTTCGAGGTGTGTCTGGTTTTTTGCTCATTGCGGGGGCGGTAAGGGGCGTGGCAACAATTTGAAATAAACTTGATCTGCTCGCGAAGATAACGGACTCTCATTCCAAATTTGGTGTCTCTAGCTTTTGTAGTTTAAAAGATCCAGGTGTTCATACGGACGGACGGACGGACAGACAGACGGACAGACGGACATTGCTATATCGACTCGGCTGTTGATGCTGATCTAGAATATATATACTTTATGGGGTCGGCCACGCCTCCTTCTGCCTGTTACGCACATTTCGCTTCTGACAAACCTAATAGACCCCTATACTCTTTTTTAGAATACGGGGTCTAACAAGTAGCTCAACGCGAAGGACTGTACGAAAATGGTTATAACGAAAGTAATAACCAAAACAATGACAATTCCAATGAACAAAACGCAAAGCAATTCAAGCAATGAAAAACGTGGATAGGGAAATAGTCAGAATTATTACCCTAATCCAAATTACTCAAATAACGCTAACCCAAATCATAAACTAAAAGAAAATGCTGAAGCATTACAAAAGGAATTTAAACAAAATCTTGATCAAGCTAGATCACAAAACCCAATGAATTACCAAACTCAGAGTCAAAGACCCTCCTAATCCCCCTCATAAAAGACAGAGAGAAAGTGACAGGGGCCACTTTAAGATGGAAACCTTGCCAACTACTACATGGGCTGAAAATTCTTTGGCCTGACAATGAAAAAACGAAATTTTGAATGAAAATTTGGCTTTATTCTTCGACAATAAAGAACTGCTTATCTTTTGCCCCTTGTCAACTCTGCCGTACCCATTAAATATTTTATTTACACAACTTTTCCGACAATTATGATATCTTATTAGGTAGAGAATATCTAGAGTCTTGTGAAGCAAAAATTGACTACAAACAAAAAACAGTTATTTTCAATGAGATATGACCGTGAGAAATATGAATTAAATGAAACAAGTCAATTCTGAGTTTAGTGACATTCAGTACAAAGAAATTGAAAATTTTACTTTTCCAGTACAATTAAGCATGACATCCAAACTAAACACGAAGACCCAATCCAAAAGTGTCCATACAAGTATGCTCAAACATTCGACGAAGAAGTCGAAAAACAAATCAAAGAAATGATTGAACAAGATATAATTCGTAAATCAAAATCGCCTTATTGCTCACCAATTTGGATTGTGCCAAAGAAACGTGATGCATCGGGTAAAGAAAATTTCCGTATAGTTATTGACTATCGAAACCTAAACGAAATAACAATCGATGATAAATATCCTATTCCAGTCATGGATGACATAGTAGACAAACTTGGAAAATGTCAGTATTTTACCACAATTGAACTTGCGAAAGGATTTCATCAGATACAAATGGACCCACAAAGTATACCAAAAACAGCTTTTTCAACTCATTACACATAGCAGCAACATATCAACGTTGTCGGAACAATCTATTAGAGGATCTAATTTACAAAGACTGTTTAGTATATATGGATGATATAATAGTGTATTCCACTTCATTGGAAGAACATCTATTATCATTAACAAGTAAGAAAGGCTACAGTCGATCGAGCCGACTGTAAAAGACCCCGTACTCCCATAGAAGTGCGCAATTGTATTCGATTTAAATTCAAATTTTTGGATGAATTTTAAAAATTTTAATTTTATATGTACATTTTGAATTGAAATTAAAAAAAATTAAATTAACAATTCGCATTGCCGCAACTCTATCAGTTGCACCAAGCGCCACTTTCAAGAATTCTCCAATAATCAGCATTTACATATTATTCATACAAACACACATTCGTTTGAAATTATATGTATGCATGTATGTAAGTATGTGTGTATTCGGCGCGGCCAGCGTCTGCCGGCAGCGCTGTCGCCACACAAGCATCGAAAACGTTGCAGTTAAATAACAAACTTTGTAACGCAGTAGCTCTTTTGTTAAAGGTAGTATGTTGATGCCCCTTTCAGAATAGTTTGATTTTATATGTCTCTATACGAATGTTGAATTACAACACTCTACTATATGAATAAATGCCTTAAACATGGCATTAAAGTGAAAACGTTTGGTTAACTCTCAGGAGAAAAAGGGGTGTGGCAGCTCAAAATTTGTAATGGCATTGCATTAAGGGTGTCACTAGCAACCTGTTTACCAGAAATGGTGTTCCTAAGTGCCATAGTTACTGAGTTATTGGCCTAAAAGTACATTTTTTTCGAGGTGTGTCTGGTTTTTTGCTCATTGCGGGGGCGGTAAGGGGCGTGGCAACAATTTGAAATAAACTTGATCTGCTCGCGAAGATAACAGACTTTCATTCCAAATTTGGTGTCTCTAGCTTTTGTAGTTTAAAAGATCCAGGTGTTCATACGGACGGACGGACAGACAGACAGACAGACGGACAGACGGACATTGCTATATCGACTCGGCTGTTGATGCTGATCTAGAATATATATACTTTATGGGGTCGGCCACGGCTCCTTCTGCCTGTTACGCACATTTCGCTTCTGACAAACCTAATAGACCCCTCTACTCTTTTTCAGAGTACGGGGTCTAATTAAATTGTTCTGAAAGTGGCATCAAAATACTACCTTTAACAACAGAGCTACTGCGTTAGAAAGTTTGTTATTTAACTGCAATATCACTTACGCGCGAGAGCGAGACAGAAACATACAAACACATTCTCGATGCTTGTGTGGCGACAGCGCTGCCGTCAGACGCTGGCCTCGCCGAATACACGCATACATGTAAGTTCAAACGAATGTGTGTTTGTATGAATAATATGTAAATGATGATTATCGGATATCGGAGTTGCGGCAAGGCGAATTGTTATTTTTTTTTTTTTAAATTTCAGTTCTAAATGTACATATAAAATTAAAATTTTTAAATTTCATTCGAAAATTTGAATTCAAATTGTACGGGGTCTTTTACAGTCGGCTCGATCGACTGTAGCCTTTCTTACTTGTTTTATTGGTATACGGAATGTACATAGGTATGTTGGTAAGTATCAGAGACCTGCAACGAGTATAAAAATTTCGAGTATACTCGAACGCTTACTCGTGATCGTTTTGTTCGAACAAATTTGATACCCGATCGTTTGGTGTGCGTACCGCGGGCATGCTTATACTCGTTTTACTCGAGTATATACTCGAGTATTTTGCCGTTATACATCATGTTTTAAGCAGGCCAAACAGAAACTTGTAATATTTTGCATAAAATATTCTCAGCGGTGGTATTAGATCAAATGATTTTACGACTTTAAAAACGTACTTTAAATACATTGATATTTAATAATAAATGAAATTCTGTTTTAAATATTTTGATCATAAGTTTTTAACAGAATTAAAATGTGACAATTGTAGAAATCAGCATTACAATTGTAATTGGGAAACCCTTTGCTAGCTGGAGCAGCGGAAGGAGATCCGGCTCGAAAGACCAAATGTTTGTAGTTGGGCGGATACTGATCAAGTGTTGAATTGGCGGGTGCCAATATCTTCTGCTGTTGCTGCTGCGGGAACGTTGGGTTAAATAAAATTTGCGATACTACGTTTAATGATTTTAATGTATTAAATGTTTATTGAAATGCACACGAGTGAGCGGGTTGAAAGAATACAAAAAAACTTAGAAAACAAGAAAGAAAAGTACAGTCGAGCGCGCCCGACCGTATAATACTCTCTGCATTTGTCCCGATTAAATTATTAAAATCGGTATCGAGATATTACAATGTGAATTACTTGCATTAAAACACGTTGAAACAAAAACAATCTAAGCATAAATTAAGCATCTGTTTGTTTGAATGCGAATACACATACGTTTGACAATATGTATATGATGCAAATATGTATGTATGTATGTGTGTATTCGGCGCAGCCAGGGCAGCGGGTCCGACACACAGGCATCGAAAACGTTCGAACATGTGCTTGTGTGTTTCTATATCGCTTGCACCTATGGGTTGATATTGCGTTCAATTATCAATATTGTAACGCTTCTAGTTTTCTTTTTTATAGTCCGATTTAATGCGCCTTTCAGGATTTTTTAATATATTTAGTCTCCACACGAATTATAAATTACAATACTGTACAACACGAACCAGTTCGCTAAAAACGGCATTGAAGATTGAAGAGTTTTTTATCAAATGTGTGAAAAGTGGGCGTGGCAGTCAAAAATTTTAAATGACAGTGCATTTAAGCTGTCGCTATGAACTTCCATACCAAAATTGCTGATCATAGGTGCTATAGTTACTGAGATGTTCGCCGAAAACACAGATTTTTTCAGAGGTGTGTGTAGTTTTTTTCTCATTGTGGGCGAATTGGGCGTGGCATCGAAAAAAAAAATATTCTTGTATTGACTGACTAAATATGTGATCGATTGACACCAAGCTCGAACTTGTAGCTTTTACCATCTCTGAAATCGGTTTGTTCATACGGACGCACAGACGGACATGGCTATATCGACTCGGATTGTGATGCTAATCAAGAATATACTATATACTTTATGGGGTCTGCCACGTCTCCTTCTGCCTGTTACATACTTTGCACAAACCCAATATACTCTTGTAGAGAGTATAAAAATTGTATGCGTATGAATGTGTGTGCACGGTCAAGCCATAGGTAGACAAAGTTGAGGCGCCAACAGAACTTTTTCCAATGAAATGCATTGGCACTGTATGTGTGTAAGTGGAAAAAAAACAGACTCAAGAGCAGGGGTAATTACAACTCACTGCGTCAAAAATGATGAAATTACAATTATAATATTATTTGTTTGAAAAATTAATTCCAATTATTTATTCGTCTACACCAACCCCGATGGCAGAGTCGAAAAAACGAAACCGAAATCTACATATGTATGTGTGTGTGCATGTGCGTCACATTTATGCACCACTTTTATTATACACTTTATGCAATATCCAATTCACAATACTATATATCAAATTTAAATCAATTAAATCACAATACAATCCGGATAACCAACTTTAAATAACTGCATCGACCGTACTTGCCAACAGTCATGTCAATTTTTTTTTAAAAAAAAGGCCAAAATGTCTGTAAAATTCGGAAAAAAAGTCTGAAAATTTAAAAAATGGACAGAAAAAGGACAACAATTTTTTTTTCCTAAATTTTCTCATTTTTTGAATTAATACTGCAATTGCAGTATCTGCAGTAAGCCTTATTGTTGTCGGCTCCATCGCGTGCAATCCACTCTTTAAAATCTGGCTGCTGTAGCCAGCAATCCCGAAATTTTTGCTTGTATATCGGCATTTTTCCACTTTTCTTATTTAAAACTTTAGATTACAAACGGTACCGATTACACATACAAAGCCCCTTCACAATTCAATTTATCGTTTTTATACTCATTTTGGCACTGTTCTTAACCAAAATAGGAACAACATTATAGAATATTTATGCTAAAGTTCTGTTAAGCTGTTCTGCAATGTTAATTAATCGAATTCCGATGAATACAAAAAAGGTCAACTGCGGAAATAAGCACCCACCTAGCAAAATATGAACACAATTCACATTCAGAAACAAGAAAGAAAAGTACAGTCGAGCACGCCCGACCGTATAACACTCTCTGCATTTTTCCCGATTAAATTATTAAAATCGGTATCCAGATATTACTAGGTGTTTTATTTGCTTTAAAACACGTTGAAACAAAAACAATCTAAGCATAATCAAACAATCATCTGTTTGTTTACTTGTATGCGAATACGCATACGTTTGAAACTCTTCCGCGGGAAACGCTGCCTCCACACAGGCAGCGAAAACGTGCGAAAATGTGCTTGCGTTCAATTATCAATATTGTAAAGCTTCTAGTTTTCTTGTTTATAGTCCGATTTGTATGCACCTTTCAGGATAGTTTAATATAGTTAGTCTCCACATGAATAATAAATTACAATAATGTACGATAAGAACAAATACCTTAAAAATGGCATGGAAGTTAGAAAATTATATTATTAATTGTGGGAAATGGACTGCCACCAAAATTGTAAATGGCAATGCAATTATGATGTCGCTCCGTATCGAAATTGGTGATCCTAGGTGCCTTAGTTATTGAGATATTTGCCGAAAACACCAATTTTTTACGAGGTGTATCCAGTTTCTTGCTCACTGTGGGCGAATAGGTGAATAAATATGTGATCGTTTGAGACCAAGCTCCATCTTGTAGCTCTTAAATCTGTTTGTTCAGACAGACGGACATGGCTATATCGACTCGGCTTGTGACTCTGATCAAGAATATATATACTTTATCGGGTCTGCCACGCTTCCTTATGTCTGTTAAATACTTTTGCACAAACCCAATATACTCTTGCAGAGAGTATAAAAAATTTACTGTTGTGCGACCTTGGAAGCGCTGCACAGTGGGGCAGCGGGCCGAAAAATTTTGCAAAAATCATATCTTTTGAACCAGGGGAGGTATTTGAACAAATTAAAAAGCATTTAATAGATAACTTATTAAGCTTTAGAAGGAATGTCTGAACAGGTGATCCGTCAACAGGGTGCTTCAAAATTTAAGGTCAAAGTTCTTTAATGTTTCTGCCCATATTAAACGTATAAAATGAAAATTAAAAATACTTTTTTTTTATCACAAAGTAATATTTTTAATATTGTTTTAACATAAACATAACATATCAATATGTTTTAATTCGTTTTCTTTACTAATTTACTTAATTTTGTTACCAAAATTTTTGGTTGAATTATTTTGAGGTTATATTTCAAATTTTTTTTAGTGGCCAATTTTCATTAAAATGAGTTCAAACATTTGTTGTAACATATAATAAACTTAGTATTTTGGAACTGAAACTATTATCTTTAAAATTATTTGGAAATACGTGCATTTGAAGATGCTGCTTAAATGCTAACGAAGTATACATTTTTTCTAAAACTAATCTCATTAAATTAAGTCAAAATTAATCGAATAAGCTCGCTTCAACAAAAAACTCAGTGTACTTATATTTACAATGCAGATAAGAAATCTTATTGAAATGTTTCTCCCTCATGGAATCAGCCAAACTCGGAAATCTTTTTTTGTACCTTAAAAGAACAATTTATTTAGTTACCTGTAGCCAAAATGTCTCAAGACTGGCAAAACAAATAAAAAATAATATTTTTTAGATTTAACTTACTCAGGTATTATTTATAAAATGATTTTACACAATATTTTTATTACATTCCCACTCAGGAAATACCCATATTTGCATGGGCTCCTCTTCTTCCATAAATAAAACGTGCATTTTATGACTTTAAATTGTAAACGGGCAAACTAGGGCAAAGGAAATTAAAAAATTATTAAAAGAAGGTTCATTCTATCATATGTATATAGTTTCCTCGTGAACATCGGTGAACATTAGAAGTTATGTCCATGTTAAATTAAAAAAACTGCCCAAAAATAGTATATTTTTTAAACTGTTTTGGAATATTCAGTTATAAAACGAAAATTAAATTTTTTACTGAATTTAATAAAGAATTAATTATATTTGCATGAAAAAATAACAACTTTTAGATTGATCGATTATTTCTCCCATAATTCATTGTGCGCCCATTGTGCGCTGTCAGTTCATTGCCCTTGTCGTTGCCTTCTTGTGATTACGTTTAGTTGTATTTATGTCAAATACAGTGAGCTCTCGATAAGTGCATACCACAGTTTGGTACCATTACAGCTATCCTATCCAAATTTATTCAAGATCGGAAAATTATAGCCTACAGCTCCATAAGACAAATCGTTAAAAAAAAACAAAAAAAAATTGTATTAAGACAGGTAGCTTTTGTTGAGCGATCGTAACCAAACTTCCACATTCAGTGTATATAATTACAAAAGGTGTGAAAAATCGAAAACCTACTTTAAATTAGAACAAATTGCAAGTTCTTAATCATTAAGTTCTTAACGTAATTTATTGTTGGACAGGCAATCGCGGAAAGGCTTAGCAGCGTGTATGTTGTTACAGCGAAACGAAAATGCGAACTGCACGCCCATGACCGCTGCACTGCCGAATACAAATCAACTTACATGCTACCTTAAGTATAAGAGATTTTATGCTTACATTATAGGCTACTACATTACAATTCATTACATAAGCTAATACTTCAATTTCGGTGTGCGACTCGCTGCTGGTCTGCAACATTTCCAGTCCTCCGATGAGAGCGGTGCTCTGAGTAATGAGCCTCCACACCATTCCAAGATACATTATTGGCCATCTCATGGAGGCCTGCAACTCGCAGAATCTTTCGCGTGTATGTTAGCCCAGATGTACGCGTTGGACCGATGTTGAATCATTAGTGGGAGTTCCTCGAATGATTCTGAAACCGCACTACATGGTATTTATAGCCAATCGAGTTGCAGGCCATGAGATGGCCAATAATGTATCTTGGAATGGTGTGGAGGCTCATTACTCAGAGCACCGCTCTCATCGGAGGACTGGAAATGTTGCAGACCAGCAGCGAGTCGCACACAGAAATTGAAGTATTAGCTTATGTAATGAATTCGCTATGTGGGGCTTAATTTGGCGAAGCTACCAACCAAGTGATACCGAACAGTATCCAGACTTGGTGTCCACCTCATGCCAAGCGATCTTGTCGAATAGGCATCATTGGAAATACAAATTTTCTCATTTCCGCCTTCTTCCAATACTGAAAACCATTTTGCCAATTCAAATTCGCCCGTTATGTAATCTGCCGTGTGGTCAGTTTGGTTCAGACGGAACCTACAAAGAGAATGAATTATATCCCTCTGATTAGTAGGTCCCACAAGTAATTCCTTCAGAGAGTGTGATGACGTTTTCTTACATGACGCCACCACTACTACTCGAAGCTTGCTGGAACTGCTATCAGGTCTCAGGACGAACTGGTGTGAAAAAAGTGGTGCTGGTGGAACTTCTGTATCTGTGAAAAACATTCGACCATATTCAAGATACCTGTTCATGAAACCTGAATATATACTATGAACTTCCAACTTCATGGAAAGTACATGTCTCTTGGCAATTTTTGACGACCCCAGCACTTTGGGATCAGTCATGACAGTCAAATTGACACCAGTCCAGTTGTCCAGTTGGAAATTTACTAACGCTGTTCCGAGAGCTTTGTTTGCGAATAATGTGCTCCGCAGAAAAATGTGCCGAAACACTTTTCTCCGGGACAACTTCAACCTCACAGTGTCGATCTACACTATCTTCTAAACTGACATCTTGCCTATGTTGCATCACTGAGCAACATATTGGGCTATTGGAAAACATTTTCTTGCACCGCCCTGATGCCACCCAACCAAACAACGCCCTTTGTAACAACGGACCACTCATCTCCAATCTTATCTTTCCAGTGCAAAGCATGTCGAAGAAGGAGTCGGCTCCCAGAAGCATATCTATTTGTTGGGGTTTGTGGAACTCGGGGTAAAGTTTACTTGTGATCCAGAATCCAATAGGACTGTAGCATTTCGATTCTGACCGAAACTTTCTCTAAGTTTGACAACTTCCGTTGCAAGAATTACCTGATCGATGTCGCTAGCAACATGATCAACATGGGCAGGATGAGCAGAAGCTTGTGATGTTTCTACGGGTGTGAATTTGTGAAGAAGAGTGTTGTGAGGACGAGAACAAACTCTACACTTCGACGCAGTGCAGTTGGACACTCTGTACTCTAAATGCAAGCAGTTTATGCAGAGTTGACTAGATTTTACGAAATTAAATCTATCGTCAACCGCCAGGGCTGCAAACCCTTGACAATTTTCAATCATATGGTTTGCACTACAAAACTGGCATGTGGGTTCCACTTCTTTGTCAACATTTGTACACGCAAACGACGATTTTTTAGCGAGTTTCATTTTAAATGTTTGCTTCATCCTAGACTTTGAACTTTCTTCAGCAGACAAATGCTGATATCGCCTGTTCAAAGCCGCAGCACAGTCGGCCCATTTCGGCAATGTGTTGTAATCAAGCTGTTCCTCATACTTCGACTTCATATGAGGATCTACCTTCGATATAACTATATGAATCAAGATTGCATTTGCAAAATCTTCCTCATCTCCAACCGACATTAGCAAACCAAAAATTGGCGATACCGAGTCAACTGTTGTTCGAATTCCAACTGCCGATGGCTTGAACATCGGCTCAATGTCAAACAACTGGGCCAGAGTGTCAAAAAAGATAAGGCATTTGTTGTCGTATACTCGACTTAGACTTTCTAATGCCTTCGGGTAATTCGCATCAGATACCTGGTGCATAACGCCTTTTCTGATAAGCACGATATCAAATGGTTCAATTACTCAATATTTGACAGCGAGCGATCAGAGTCTACAATTCTATTAAACAGACCGATAAATTGTCTATATTCCGAGTGTTTACCGCTGAATTTGGGCAACTTTAGTTTGGGCAAGTGAGAATGATGTGAAGGCTGAGGTACGATTTCTGATGCCTGATGCGCACAGGCTGACATGTATGAAGACCGTGCCAAAATACATGTTTCCTCAAGCATTGCACGGCTACTATTGTCAGGATCTATTGCATCGATCTCTGACTGCAGATCCATAGCTTTGGAAATGTACGAATTTAGTATATCTAGCCGGCACTGAATCTCAAATTTACCTGGAGTCGCCATTTTATTAATGAGTGAACTCCTTTGGCGCTCTATGTCGCTCTCTACTTTTTCCAATTTAATAAATAATTGACTTAAACGAGCGCTAAGGCAAGTTTCCGCGTCAACCAGAGCGGTTTCATTAGGGTCTGTTTTGTGTGCCATACTGATTAATTAAAATTTGACACTATTCGAATGCACGTAAGTGTACTATACGCAACAATACTCAGCCGATCAACAAACTTGGCTGAGGAAGATAATCAAATGATTAAAGATAATCAGTTGGCTTACTAAACTTCTCGCATGTAAAAAAAAATAACAGCAACTATCTAAATGCAAGCGTATATAGATAAGCGCCGACACTTGTCAACAAAATACCAATCTATCGATACGATCTACCAACATCAACAGAGCATGCGTAGGCAATGATGCGATCTACCAACAACAACTAAAAAGCTTGCGTTTATCAGCGTACGTTTGTTTGATTGCTAGCGTGTACGTTTATATGTCGAAGCAGAGTTGACACAAACAAATTAACACGAAATCTAAGCAAAGCAGAATCGAAATAAAGCCGTTACAAAGTACAAGCTGACTACCGCAAGCCAAAATCCAACAGCTGTATGTATGAATGTAAACGCGGATTGCGCTTTACTTATGTGAAAATTATGTGCAAAGAACAAAGGTCAAAAAACCCATCACTGAACATATGTAGATATTGGCGAATAGCGAAATTAAAACGGAACGGCGAATGTGATATGCATATGTTTATATTATATGTTTATTTGCACTAGTTATTAATTGTTTGACTTAGATATGTGTATAATTTAATTTGATTTGTGTGTTTTGCGTCAAATAGCCTTTAATAAATCACATATATATCAGTGCCAAAACGCAATGACTCATAGGTGCAATAAATGGAGCAGTACTTTTCTATGTACTTTCAAATGTGTAATGTGCCGCTTCTATGCTTGCACTCTCTATATTCTCCTGCACTGACTCGTTTGGGTACTGTTACCTGATCAACAGAAGAGTCGCTCTTTGGCTCAATTCTGTGTATTATCTCCACGTCGGGTATCTTCACTCCTGTCTATTCAAATCCATACGGTCAACAGCTCCAGGGAAGTCCAACACAATAATCGGAACCGACACACACATCAAACCAAAGCCTTGAAGCGTCTAATAGACCAACGAACGTGATTGAAAGTCCCTACTCGGACGCCAATTAAAAATCGAAAACTAATTTAATTAAAACAAATTGCAAGTTCTTAAACGTTACAATTTATTGTTGGACAGCGAAACGAAAATGCAAGCTCATTGCTCGCTCATGACCGCTACACTGCCGAATACAAATCAACTTACATATTAGCTTAAGTATAAGAGATTCTATGCTTACATTATAGGTTACTACATTAGGTAGAATTCATTACTTAGGCTAATACTTCAATTTCTTTTGCTTATGCTAACTACTTATATTTATGATCCAACAAAGTGTTTTCACAAAATTTGGTACAAAACCAACAGGTCAAAAATGTTAAAATTTGTAATTTATGTACACGTGCTTAAGGAAAAAGAGTTAAGTCAATGTTTATCTACATTAGACGTTTTAATTATCAACTGTGGTGTGGTCTAAGTGATAGAGATTTGTTAGAAATACCTTTGGTCTGGTATTCAAATGGTAACGAGCCCAGTTTCGTCATTAGAAATAGACATTAGGTTTGGGACCTGACCCTTATATCCAACTCCCTTAAATCCTTGTATAAGGCCTTATATAGTGGAAAGGGCTTGAGGAACACTCCTCCTCCGAGCACAAATATATCGAATTTATTATCTCAGTTACAGTTTCAAAACACATCTCCTACCCTAATATGAAGAAAATAATCTGAGTCCTTTCCAAATCCCAGTTGAAACTGAAAATCCACCAGTCTCCGACCACATGACACATGACACCTAGTATCTTTTCTCATTTCTGCGTTAAATCAGGCTTCAATCAAAGTTTCCCCACTTAGCAGAAAGTCACGCCGCCCGAACCATCCATGGAGGACTCCTCCCTTGGATGAGCTCGGCACAAAGGCCAGAAGGCTCTTCAACTTAGCCAAAAGAATACACTCTGAAGAAACTTGGCAAAACTCTAAGATCTCTTTCTATTCCTACAACAGAAAACTACCCTAAGCCAAGCGTAACTCTTTGCTTAGGTTTTGCTCAAACATAGAAGATACTTTTGAGGGAGCAAGACTCAAAAAGGTTCTCTACATATTCTCACCTTCACTGGGTTTCCTTAAACGAAGTGACAAATCCCGGACATCAACCAGTGAAGAGTGACTCAAATTGTTGACTGAGGCCAACTTTCCTGGGCGCTCAGACAACTCTATGACGTCTCCCTGTTTAGCAAAAGCAACATTCTCGCGGCCATAAAGAGTTTTAAGCCCTTTAATTCCGCCGGCCTGGATGGAATCATCCCGGCACACCTGATTCACGCTGGTGATTATGCAATCAGCTGGTTAAAATAAAAATTACAAAAACATAGCCTTATCAGGTATCATCTCCAAACCCTGGCTGCGATCCAGGGTCATTTGGATTCCCAAAGCCGGAAAACTTCAGTCATCTTCTAGACAGAATCCCAAATAATTGTTTCTCATCTGCTCAGCACGCATATCGAAAAGGCAAGTCTATTGAAACCGCCCTCCATAATATCATTGCGTTATTAGAAAAATCCCCGCCGGTTTGTGGCCTACGCTGACGACCTTGCCTTGAGTCAACGGACTAAAGGACTAGTCCTGTTTACCAACAAGCATAAAATTCCTACCCTCAGACTCCCCACCTCACGCTGGGAAACACTGAAACCAAATGATAAAGATAAGTTTCGTGGTGTATAAGTCCACAAAAAGCTAAATTGGAATTGGTGCTTAAAAAACACAGCACGTAGAGCCTCAGTCGCCCTCTTTACATGTAGGAAGACAATAGGTCTGAAATTGGGTTTAAACCCCCATATCCCCCGGTGGCTCAACCCTGCCATTAGATCACCATTTTTGCAAAACTCAGCAAAATAAAACAAATAGGGGGACTTTTCACATTGGGGGCTCTATGTATTACACCAGGTGAGGCCGTCAATGCCATCCTACATATTCTTCCATTGGACTTATTGGGATCAAAAATGGCCTCTGGCGACGTGCAATCTCATAATTGAAAACCATTTCTAGTATCTGGCAGACATACGGTAGGAAACCATTTTAACTTATTGGCCAACTTGGCCAAATGACCGCTCACCCAAGCTATGTATGCTTACACGTGAGAGATGCCCCTCAGTCTTTCGTGCTCTCATGGGACACTAGTTTGTGGGGATCCATGTCTCCAGACTGTCCGCCAATTTACACGACTTCTGTAGAAGCTATGGTAACGATGAGGAAGAAGAGACAGTAGCTCACTACTTCTGCCACTGCCCAGCTCTCAGTCAATATAGACTCTGATTCGTATGGGCATACTTTCTCTACAATCTCGGAGCTTTCCAAAACGCAACTTCACCAGATCTCGAGATATATCCGTGCTGAAATGGAATCAAAGTGTGTGCGACCCACACGTTGGCTTGCCAACACAATTTTTGGCTTTGCTTAAATGTGGCCTTGACCCCACATGCTATCACTATGAGAAGAGCTACGGCCCATATGTGTTGGTGCTCTTTTGGCACCAATTGCCATGCAACGTAACCTAGCACCGCCACAACATTTCCCGAATCAATTCATGGTTTTTGGTCTAAGGCCACATCGACGGGCCTTGTTCCGAGACCAACAGATCTCCGTCGACGACAGCTTGCTCTTAGGCAGATTATCTGCATGTGGGGTTACTGCATCACCTGTTGAGGACGATTTCACTGTGACTGTGACTGTCACTGTGTCTCATCCGAGACTATCTCCATCGACTGGGTGGATTCGAAAACCGTTTAGAAACTCAGGTCCTTTTTTTCTGGATGACGTTTTTGAGGCGAAGGTATTCGTCACCTTTGCATCTGGCCATTTTTTTTAGAGCGGGGCTACAATTTATTTGATTAAAGTTGAATTGAAGGATCATGTTTATTTATTTATTACCGCAGACTAAGATCAGTCGCGAGTATTAACCAAAAATAAGTTTATATGAGTAATTAAAATTAATATTAATGATTATTAAAAAGTGCAAATTATAAAAATTATTTTAACAGAAAAGGATTAAAAAATTTAGTTAATCAGATTGATAAATTAATTAATAATTAATAGTTTATAGTTAATCTGGAATAAAAAGTAATGAAATTGATCCAACATTTGTTGCGAGGATTGGGAAAAACCCAACCAGATCAATAAAAATGTGTCCCAAAACTAACACGAAAGATCACTGATTTAAATAGACGCATGAATGGCAGAGATTCCAAACATACTGCCCATGGAAATCAGAGATTTAACGGAGTTGGCTGAAAAGTGAAGCTTTAAGTTGGAAAAGAGAGAGAGAGATGTATCAATTATTCTATAAAATTGATTATAATTAGCGCATAGTACCCGAAAACGATTGTGCAAAGCGTAGTCAGTAGTGCATGTAGGAAGAAATAAAGGGATGTAGTACCTAGTTGCCCTGGTTGGAATGTTAAAATTAAGGTGTTCTAAGAGGGATGGGGAGCAGATATCGCCAATTATAAGTTTTTGAAGAAAAATAACTCCAAGAACTCTCCTGCGATTAATAAGGGTCGGAAGATCGAGGAGCAAGAGGCTTTTGGTGTAGGATGGAAGACGAAGGTTAGGGTCCCAAATAAGTCCGCGAAGTGCAAAGAGTAAAAACTGCTTCTGCACCGACTCAATTAAATCTTGAGTATGAGCATGTTGAGGAGACCAGACATATGAACAATATTCAAGAATGGGCCGGACAGGGATGTATAAAGAAGTTTAGTAACGAAGGGATCATTAAATTCCTTAGACCAGCGTTTAATAAATCCAAGAGTGCCCTTGGCTTTATTAACAATTGTGGAGATATGCTGTGTGAAACTTAATTTATTATCAAAGAGAACACCAAGATCTTCAACTAACAGTATGCGTTTTAAGGCAATATTGTCAATATAATAATTGGCTATGTAAGGAGTAACCCTGTTAAAAGTCATAAACAGGCATTTAGAGAAATTGAGGTGCAAGTGATGGGTTATGCACCAGTTATGCATTGTGTTTAAATCATCTTGCAATAACGCATGATCCGAAGGGTTCTTATAAGATAAAAATAATTTCACATCATCTGCATAAATAAGTATGCGACAATGGGATAGCGAACAGGGAAGGTCGTTTATAAAAAGATTAAAGAGTAAAGGTCCTAGGTGACTACCCTGGGGAACTCCATAAATAACAAAAACAGATTTAGAGATGGCTGATCTAAGCATAACCCTTTCTGTCCTTGCTGTTAGATATGAAGATATCCATAGAAGAATGGAAAGTGGGAAGTCTAAAATACTAAGTTTGTGTAAAAGGACGTTATGATTCACAGAGTCAAATGCTTTGCTAAAGTCAGTATAGATGACATCAGTTTGCATTCTATTAAGGAATGCCTCATTTATAAAAGAGGTAAATTCCAATAGATTGGTCGAAGTCGACCGACTCTTAACGAATCCGTGTTAGGCAGGGCAGATAATTGACTTGCAGAGATGTTGCAAAGTCGAAGTAATTATCTTTTCGATGAGCTTAGGGATTGCGGACAACTTCGCAATTCCCCTGTAGTTGGATATATCAGACTTACATCCTTTTTTATGCAGTGGGATAATATAAGATGATTTTCACAAATTAGGAAAAACAGAGGATTCTAAAGAAAGTTTAAAAAGAATTAGGAGAGGCTTTATTATGGAAAAACAGCAGTCCTTGAGCACACAACTTGGAATGCTGTCAGGCCCAGGAGAGAAGGAAGACTTTAGGGTGTTAATTGAGGAAAGAAGGAGCTAAATGGGTTAAGTTAGGAATAGACAAGGACAGTTCAAGAGTGGGAAAGAATCGACAGGAGAAGATCTAGTGACAACGGCACTGGATGAATCATTTACGAAGATGAGATCCAGCATTCTGTTTGGACGATTAGATATATGATTGACTTGAAAAAGAGGAAAATCAATCAAACCATCTAAAAAGTTATTATTAGGTGTGGGAATGTAATTAAACTTGTCAAAACACGTCCAAGAAACGTTTGGCAAGTTAAAATCACCAAGTGTCACAAGGAAATCATGATCACGAATGAGACTAAGTGTTTCTTTTATGAAATTGAAATGTTGCAAATAAATTGACATTTCAGACGATGGAGGAATATAGGAACAAGAAAAACTAACTTTTACGGCAACAATTTCAATTTCATCTATTGGTGAAACACCTATTATTTCAGCATTAAGGCTGGATTTTACTGAAATAAGGACTCCACCACCAAGTCGATTAGGACGATCGCGCCTAAATATATTATAATTTGATGACATTATTTCATTATCAGATATGCTAGAATTAAGCCAAGTCTCTCAAAATGCAACAATGTCAGAATCAAACGAGAAACTATTCTTATGTAATTATTTTAAATTAGACCCCAAACCCTATACATTCTGATATAGAATGAAAAGTTGGTCAGAGTCTAGTTTTTTGAGACTATTGCTGGGGCCGATTGAGACGGACCACTAGTCGGAAGGGAGATAGGAGTTAAATATATTAACGCTGCCAGAAGTTTTGGTAGCGATAAATTCAGCCACAGACTCGATAGTCGTGTCTGCGAAAAGCCTAGATATAAATATCCGCTTGCGTGGAGCCACGACGGTAAGCATAGGAGGCTGAACTGTTATGGGAGTTGCAACATTTGCAACATTAGGGATATTGCCAGGTACCACATTTATATTAGGGGTGAAGGGGCGGCTGCGGGGGTGGCAGTAGATCGACTATTATGTCGAATAGGGGGACTTTTAGAGTTTTTACCCTTAGCCGCAACTCCATTAACAGCCACTGATTGTATCATAATAGGAGATGGATCGGTTACAGGTGGTTGATCATGTACAGAAGATGTTGCAGGAGGAATATAGGAAGGAGGGGGTGAAGAGTTACGGGGAGAGGGAGAAAAGGATAAAAGGGGTGGTCCATTATGCACAGGTGAGGTGAGGAGTGAACCAGGCAGAACAGGTAATGTAAGTCGTTGCTGAGAACACAACACCTTGTTAGGTGGGATCTCAAACTTATAATTGCTAAGCAAGTCCGCACTAATATCAAAATCAGTGCTTAGTTTCTTAGCGAGTTAGCGCAAATTAAGGAATAGTGTTTTCACAGTATTTTACATACGTGAAAAATCACATTGCAGCTCAATACAAACTGGACATGACCATCGTAATCCACCACTGCCCACTTTGGCAGAGGAAATGAATTTTTCGAATTCACGCCCAGTAAGACCAACACATTTTATCAGCAGAGCAACGAAAAGGGAGCAAAGTTCACAGTAAAAACGGCCACCCTCAGACGAGGAGAAGTTAACAGAATGCAACACTTTCCAATCACTTGACCGGATGTCTCTGTTCTGACGCTGCAGAAGCCGTAGTGCCTGGTCTCCTTGGATGGCGATCCCCTCCAACGTGGCATCCTCCCACACCACCCCAATATTCTGTTGCATCTCGGGCCGCGGATCGCTCCTTTCGTGCCTAGCTGCCGATTGTTCACTGTGGAATCTTTGCTCTGGTTGCTTTCGGTCGAATGTTGCGTCTTCTCGCCCAGAATTTTTTCAACCTTGTTTGCAAAACTACTCGTTTATGCACGCATCTACAATTGACTGAACTGGCGTCAACTCTCCTCAATCCATTTCACCGCCCAGGCCAGCTTAGCTTTGTACTCTTTAAACAAGTAAGAAAGGCTACAGTCGATCGAGCCGACTATAAAAGACCCCGTACTCTCATAGTAGTGCACATTTAAATTCAATTCAATTTGAATTCAAATTTGAAATTTAAAAATTTTAATTTTATATGTACATTTTGAATTGAAATTTAAAAAAAATAATTTAACAATTCGCATTGCCAGCATTCGAACCTACAACCTCAGACAAACTCTATCAGTTGCACCACGCGCCACTTTCAAGAATTCTCCGAATTCTCAGCATTTACATATTATTCATACAAACACACATTCGTTTGAAATTATATGTATGCACGTATGTATGTATGTGTGTATTCGGCGCGGACAGCGCACTATGGGTCAAACGCCCGATTTTTAGGAATTTATTAATATCTTAAGAACCAAACAAGATATTTAAATTGGGCGTGGCACCGCCGCTCCTTTAAATTTTAACTGCCATAACTTTTTTGTTAATCAAGCTATGATCACCAAAACATATTAGATGACTTTTCATGATCTGAAGACCCTGTGAAAAAATGGTCCAAATCGGTTAACTATATCATAAGTTATTAATTAAAGAGTTGCTCAAATCACCTATTTGGCAAATACAGCTTATTTTTTTAGATTTTAGCTAAAATTTAAGTTAAAGCAACTTAAATTTGTTGGTTTCTTATACAATTTTGCAATAAAACTTTATAATTGGCCATTGCAAGCTTTTAAAACATTGAAAACGGTATATTGCTTGCTTTGCTAGGTCACATGTCGCCTCGCAGATTTTGGATGAAACAATCACATTAACATTAAGTAAAAACATCATTCTTTCCTATCCATTAAAGATTTTAACATAATTTGTTTTATATTTGGGTCAAAAGTTGTTTTGAACTTACGTATAGTTTGCTTGAAAACGTTAACATGTGCGCGTTGTGTACAACAGCTATGTTAAGGAACTGTTATCTTAACAGAATGCGCCCCTGTTAAAATTCTGGGTATGTAACTTTTACATTTGGGGTATTCGTAATGGATTGTGAACAAAATTTTGTTAATTTAATCACCTTGAAAATAAGACTTTATTCCTAAAAATCGGGCGTTTGACCCATAGTGCAGCGTCTGCCGGCAGCGCTGTCGCCACAGCGTCTGCCGACAGCGCTGTCGCCACACAAGCATCGAAAACGTTCGAACATGTGTTTGTATGTTTCTGTCTCGCTCTCGCGCGTAAGTGATATTGCAGTTAAATAACAAACTTTGTAACGCAGTAGCTCTTTTGTTAAAGGTAGTATGTTGATGCCACTTTCAGAATAGTTTGATTTTATATGTCTCCAAACTTATGTTGAATTACAACACTCTACTATATGAATAAATGCCTTAAACATGGCATTAAAGCGTAAACTTTTGGTTAATTCTAATGAGAAAAGGGGGCGTGGCAGCTCAATATTTTTAATGGCATTGCATTAAGGCTGTCTCTAGCAACCTGTTTACCAGAAATGGTGTTCCTAAGTGCCATAGTTACTGAGTTATTGGCCTAAAACTAAATTTTTTTCGAGGTGTGTCTGGTTTTTTGCTCATTGCGGGGGCGGTAAGGGGCGTGGCAAAAATTTGAAATAAACTTAACCTGCCTGGGTTAATAACGGACTTTCATTCCAAATTTGGTGGCTCTAGCTTTTGTAGTTTAAAAGATCCAGGTGTTCATACGGACGGACAGACAGACGGACAGACGGACATTGCTATATCGACTCGGCTGTTGATGCTGATCAAGAATATATATACTTTATGGGGTCGGCCACGCCTCCTTCTGCCTGTTACGCACATTTCGCTTCTGACAAACCTAATAGACCCCTCTACTCTTTTTTAGAGTACAGGGTCTAAAAAGGCAGCAATACTTTGGAGTCGGCTCTGGATCTTCAGGGCCACCTTGCACCTCTTATACACGCCTTATTCCCCTTGTACGATTAGGTCGTTTCCCCCGTAGGAAGCTTGTACCTATTGGCAATAGGATCTCTTCCTCTGTCTGCGTCACTGAAGCTACGCTGCGGATAGACACGAGCCTATCTCCTGTACTTCTGGAAGTGTAACTTAATTCTTTCTCAGATTTTATATCCACCTCTCTAATCCGAAACAAGAAGATAGTATTTACAAGTATGTTGAAAATAACTATCTAATTTAAATAAAAAAAGTTGTTTTAAAGTATGTAGTGAACCAGTAGTGATATGCACCTAGTGAGTTTTGCTACTATTCAACACTCGAGCAGGTCACTGTGTATTAGAAGGCTGAAAGCGGGCGTGCACTTATTATCCGGTTCCATAGGAGGATAGCTCGACGGATGGGGTGGGGTTCTTGCCTCGTCTTCTAATACGTCACAAAAAGAAAAGAGAAGTGCACTGTCGGATAATCTACGGTGGTTTATTTTGAATTGATAATAATATTAAATTTGAATTGATAATATTTTCCCCTGTCAAACAAATAACTCGCTACGACTCTCGTATCAAAGATTGGGAAGATGCTTTGTTGTTGGACGCATTTCCTTTCTTTACCCTCCCTACCTAGGCAGTATACTTAATAGTATGATATTACTGCCCCTATACAAGGCCTAAAATTACGAGTTGCGGTGGATTAAGAATGTACATTATGTAAATGACGACTTAATTATTTATTTACAAATTCTTGATAATTAATCGAACAATTTCTCAAAATAAAGGTATTTCATGGCTAAATTCCAAAACAAATCTACTCATAAGAGTTCTTATAATTCTTAAACAAATTCATTTTAGCAAGATTTCAGTAACCAAAGCAAACATTATATCTCAATTATTTGAGATTTGCAAAAATAAAATAGTAATAATTCATATAAACACAATTAATTCAACATCTTACTCGTGTTGCTTCCGAAGGGCCCGACGAATGCGTAGTAGCTGTTAGGTTGAAGTTGATGTTATGGCCTAGATTAAGAAATAGTTTTAATAAGGTTTCACAAAAGTCTTGCTTAAATGGCACAAAATTAAAATTGTCTAACAATGTTTAATTACATTTGTGCGCTAGACGCACTACAAACCGGTCGGCGGAAATTAATTTCGCAAACTAAAGCATCAATGAATGGTCTATGCAATTACAACACCAGATTAATTGCCAACAAGAATTAAAGATGCACAGCGACGACGATCCGTAAAGTGGACGGCCTCGACGATATTTCTCTCTCAATACAAAAGGTTCGGCGTTGTCCAATGATCAGCCAGAATTAAGGAAGGTATTTTCTCCGGGTTCCCGAGAATTAATATGGTGATCTTTTGGGCGGAATGTTCCAGTGCAGGTTATGTGCATAGCATGATTATGTGCAAAGCAAGGTTGTGTGACTTCTAATCAAATCTGAGCGGCACTCATGGTGCTATTTCTTTTCCGGATAAGATGTCATGCAGCCGCATGCAATCCAGGGAGGAATTAATCTTTAAAAGAGCCTCCGATCTGCGAGCTGGCCGCTACGCAAATTAGAATCGGGGCTCTGTGAATCGGGTTCTGTTTAATCGCACCAAAATATCACCTTTTTTAAATAGTTACTGATCGAATTATTAATTCGTCTTAACTGATATATTTTACTTTTGTGGTGTGCCACTTTTGTTTCACTTGTGGACTTTTAATTGTTTTTCTTTACTAGGGAACACTTCTCCCGTCACTGTTGCTAATGCACTGCACCCAAAAAGAACTAATCTTTAAGCCGCTGTTCTATTTATAGATGATCTTTATGCGCACGACACCAATTATCTTAAGCCTAACTGCATTGTCTAGGCTTAGCTGTAATGTTATCTTGCCTGTTCTGTTCTCTTAAGCGGGGTTAGTTAAGCCGGCTTAATTAGAGCTTTCGCTCAGCTTGTAAAAGCTTAAACTGTTCTCACTTAGTCGAGCGCCAAACCCACTTTTAAGCTGCGCCTAAGTGAAGACTCAAACCAAGTTTAAAGATGTTCTCAACATTCGACTGCACACTACAAGTAGTTGGCTCAAAAATGATAAAAAGATTTCAAGACCGAAATTAAAATGGATGGTTAGTGGTTTATGAATATTACTAGTAGTTTTATGAAACTCAGTCAAGCTCTAAAAATATTACAAAAAAGTGTGCAGATCCGATTCCAACAAATGCTTAGGACTAATATTTTTGTCGTAAAAAAATGTGAACTGTTAGCTTAAGTTGACTACTACAACATAATGCCCTCATAAGATTTGAAACACTTATGTAATTTTCGACAGCCAAATTATTATTTATTGTTCTTTTAATTCAATTTTATTTTAAGTTATGAATATCTTTTGAAAACGATAATTTTCAATGAAACCATTGCACAGTTTAATTCAACGTCGATGAAATGTAATTGCTTCAAGCAGGATGTTCAAGTAGACCCGGCTCGGAATGCGCTGCTATAGCTGGCGCAAATGACTCATCAGCAACAGGTGAATCGGCAAATCCAGCTGAATTTTCTTTTTTTAATGACTCGTTTCGAATAACTTCGAAAGGTGGTGCTGTCGCGGCTTCAGCAGTTGCTATACCGATGGTAGAAACAATTTCAGGCGGTTGTGTATCCCCTGGTGTTATTTGTGTTTCTGTTAATCGGGAAACGCCTTCAGTGGGTTCTTCACCAGAAACAAGCTCATTCAATTTCCCAGTCTCAGGAGACTGCATAAGGGGTTCAATGTCTTGAACGTCCATTTCGTTTGCGATCTGAATCTTTTTCTACAAAGTTACCAAAAAAAAAAACATCTTTAAATATTAAAATTAATAAAAAAAATTATTTTTGCTGCGTTCAAGATACCTTGGCAAACAGAATATATATTCTAGTATATATATTCTTCATCAGAATCACAAGCCGATATAGCGCTGTCCGTCTGTCTGTCTGTCTGCACGTATGATCAAAAAGATTTCAGAGATGGTTAGAGCTACAAGTTCGAGCTTGGTGTCAAACGTTGACATATTTAATAATACGGAGGTTACTAGTGACATCATGAATGAATTGCCATTTAAAGTTTTGAGCTTCCACGCCCCCTTTTCCAACAATTAATAGAACAATTTACCAACTTCAATGCCGTTTTTAGTGAACTTGTTCTTATCTTACAGTATTGTAATTTATTATTCATTTGGAGACTAACTATACCAAACTATCCTGAAAGGTGCATTAAAATCGGACTATAAACAAGAAAACTAGAAGCGTTACAATATTGATAATTGAACGCAATATCAACCCAATGGATAAACATACAAGCACATTTTCGAACGTTTTCGCTGCCCGTGTGGTGGCAGCGCTGCCCTCGGAATCTGGCTGCGCCCAATACATACTTACATATATATATGCATCACATATTGTCAAACGCACATATGTATTCGCATTCAAACAAACGGATGTATGTTTAATTATGCTCAGATTGTTTTAGTTTCAACGTGTTTTGCAAGTTCTACAAATAGTAATATCTCGATACCGATTTTAATAATTTAATCGGAAAAAATGCGGAGAGTATTACACGGACGGGCGTGCTCGACTGTACTATTCTATCTTCTTTTTTATATAATGGCAGGTCTGAACGTATCAGAAATGGTAAGATCTGACAGATATCGGATATAAAATTTGTTAATATTTATATTTAAATATGCCCTTACTACAGAATATGGACGCCATATTAGGAATTAAAGTTTTCATTTTAAAGGAAGACATATTATTATTAAACAATAATAATATAATTATGTATATACGCCTACCTTCTTGGATTTTTTTTGTTGATCCGATGGAATTTCTTCATCGGTTTTGTAATCTTCTGGAAAGAATTTGAGCGCATCCAAGTGACCAGACTTAATATTAGTACTACAGTATGTGGGCTCAAATTGTACTAATGACAGCATCGTGTACGATTGCACTTTATTTACTTTAAGAATAAATTTATCACTCCTAAAATGAAAACAATGTTGAAAATGTTGTATCAATAATATTATAAGATTTCGATCAGAATTTATAAAGGAAACATACGGTGTTGGCTCTTCTAACTCGTCATATTTATAGACAGATTTCGTTATCAGCTTTGCTTCGCCTGGGATATCATTAGTGAAAAACCCATATTGGGGTATATCTTCTCGGCTTACTTCGACAACTTCCATTATGTCATCTCGTTTGGATGCTTCGAATGCCATTATTATGTGCGGCGGCTCCGGAAGTGGATCTGCTGGCAGGAATCCGGTGGTTTGACTTCGAAAAAAAACATAGATCAACGCAGCATGGGTCCGACGGTTGTTTGCAACCCATATGGGTGGAATCTTTACGCGTTTTGTGCGAGTTAAATGCTTTTGTGGTTCTTCTTCTTCTTCTACCATTTCCTCTTCACTGACCACATTATCATCAAGACCCAAATCTATATCAAAAGTCATATTAGGAAATGCTGTCTGTTCTTGTACCACCTCATCTTCTTCACTTCCTTCCTCTTCACCATCGTCTTCAGCTCCGTCCTGGTCTTTTGCACGATATTCATCTTGTAGACGAGTAACTGACTTTTTTTTTTCATCCGTTTTTTTATCGGCTGCCTTTTTTGCCTCTTCTTCAGAACTTACTTCTTCCACCCATACTTCACCATCTACACGAATTATTTTCATAACTATTAGAAGTCAAAAATAAAAATGTTTGTATCTTACCTTCAACTTCAACTTCAAATTTAACTTTAATTGGTGTAATAATGGGTGGAATGGGATGAGGAACATTGATTTCATCATCAGGAGGGGCAACTCTTTCCTTTGTTAACTCATGAGCATATGTTGCTAGCACATGCGTAATGGGCCCAGATGCCTCATCTATTTTCCAAAAACAAACCAGTAATTCTTTGCCATCCAATTGTTCTATTATATCCGCAGATAAGGGATTCTTGCAAGCATAATTAATAATTTCAAAGTCCTTCGCGAAAACTTCCAGATATTTTCTATCTTTGCATTGCATTTTAAGGTGTTCTGCTGGCTCAGAAAGCTTTTTAAACATGTCTCGGGATACTTGTGGTCCAAAAAGCGTGACACCTATATCCGGTAAATTTTCCATAATGACATCCGTACAATGGTTAAGGTAATCTATTTTCTTCTTTTCTTGTTTCTCATGCTCAATGCGTTCAGCTCTTTGAATTGTTTCAGTTTTAATTCTTAAAGCTTCAGCTTCAATAGGCTGAAGGTCTGCAATTTGAAATGTTGGTCGAGATGCATTTTGTAATATCTTTTCCAATTCCTTTGAAATAATAGCAACTAATTTTGGAGCGTCGGATCCGTAAAATATACCAACTGCTTTACCACCCTTTAAAAAGAAAGAAAAGGTTATGAAGAAAAAAAGATAGAAAATTAATTTCATACCAAATTTAATTATAAAATCTTCGAAGCCCTAAATATTTGCCTCTTATTTTTAAAACCAATCCTATATCACCTCCACCGTATCGATAAAATCGTATTTCCTATCAACTTTGCTTTCGATATGTATTTTCCTTCGATTATAATAAGATCGAAACTTCGCATTTATGCACAGGTTAAGGCTGGTCATAAGTATCTACTAAGAAAATCCATTAAAACTATAGAATTCTGTATATTCGACGAATTCTGTATATTCTATATTCGACGCATTATTCCATATTCAAAAGGATAACCTAACATCGTGAAATGCACGTACAAAAATCTGACGACAGCATGTCTACCATCAATTTGCTTGTGCAACTGTACGTGAGACAGTTGCACATTGGCAATTGTCATGCAGAAGCAAAGGCGATGATGGCATTACTCAGAAAGAGGATGCGGCTCCTGAATCCTCGATGCGAATGCACCCAGATAGTGCGAAAAAGCGTCCATTTGTTGGGTGATTTTTGTGGTCTGGTCAATGTTTCGCTGCGGATAAGAGGACGAGCTCCTATAAAAATATATTTTGCCGTGTTCGTTTGCTTTGCTTCGAAGGCTGTTCACTTGGAACTTGTTGTAGACTTGTCTACTAATTCTTTTTTATATATTTTAAAAAGTTTAATGGCACGAAGTGGCATACCCGTCCGGCTATACTCGGACAATTCGATGAATTTCGTGGGGACGGAAAACCAATTGAACCAGCAGAGCAGTTTGCAGATGTACTCAGCGAAACGAGAGATGGAGTGGAGGTTCATCCCTCCGAGAGCGCCGCATTTCGAAGGACTGTGGGAGGCAGCAGTAAAGTCGGCCAATCACATCCTAATGCGGCAGATCGGCAGTGCGTCGCTCACCGAGAGCTAGGTCCGAGGGCACCTTTCCGACGTAGAGGCCATTCTTCAATCAAAAGCTCCCATACCATGCTATTGTGAGGGAAGAGGTAGTTAAAACAAATCGAGGAGTTGTTGCGTGATAGTATAATCAGATCTTCTTACAGTCAGTACAATTTTCGAGTGTCAAATTGTGATAGATTACAAACACCTTAATGCGGCCACTATTTCCCTAACCTACACTATATTTAATATAACAGTGGTCTTCTGGACACATTTAAAATGAAAATCCAAGTCCTCAAACAATTCTAACTTCGAAATTCGAGTTAAATAAATTACAAATTGAAACTTCAGAAAACGTTACAATTTATTAAAGAATTGTCAACGGCGTAGAGGCTGGCTGTGCCCATGTGGATAATGCCGAGATGCCAAAAACAAACCGACCTGTCACTCGCGACAGCTGCACTGCCGAGAGCAATTCAAAATACATGCTATCTCTGTATGTCTTCCGCCCTTCTCATCCAAGATCAACCTTCCCTTCGAAAGGATCCTTTACATAATTCGGTAAAATTGCTACCTGAGTCAGGTCATATTCGTTGAGCGCCCGTGTTAAACGGTTAGCTACGGAAGCGACTGGGGTTGCAGAGAGTTTGCGCGGACTTTATTTTTTTCTCTTTTGCTTAAGATGGCCCTTAAAAGTGACCATTTGCTCAAGCACATTCCCTAAAGTCGCCTCGAACTTAGTGAGGGTCTCTGTAATTTTGGAGAAGAGGAACTTTGTTGTTTTACATTTGTTATACCGTTTACAAGTTGTGTGTACAAATTTGTACAAGTATACAAGTCTGTTTTTGTTTTTTGACGCGCCCACTTTAGGCCGTTCTATCTGCATATAGAGGTAAGTGTACACGTAAAACTTGAATGTTTTAGTATCAAAAAATTTTTTGGTAGCCGTGCAAGGCCCCTCTGAAAACTAGCAAAGGACAAGCCAGTCGAGAGCCATAAAGGAGTTGGTGGTAGGAAGGTTACGGCAATACGACCGGCAACCAAAACGGGAGATATGTCCAAACGCATAACTCCTCCTGAGGGACCCAGAATGCAGAGCACTATTGCGGCTACTGATCCCGCAGTGGGGGTCGTGCTGGAGGACTCTTCCGCTCCACTAGCACCTATAACAAAATAGAAAAAAAAGCATGCTTCAAAGAAAAGAGAATAGATGCCTTCAAAAGGTCGCATTTTTGGTTTGAGGACTCCAAATTTCAAGCTGTACGCTGCAGAGGGATCAGGTACTTGTATTCTAGCAAGTAAAGATCTGCCAATCTTGCTACTTACCAATTTCAGTAATGATGACAACACTACAGTGTGTCTATAACACACAGGACAATTAGTAGTGCTCTGCCCAACCTACATGAGCTACGAGATGGACAACCCTCCTCCTTAACTACTCCAAGACACAGTGGTAGCTGCGAGAGTATGAACAAGGACATACTAATAGCCAGCGATGCCAACGCTCATCACGATCAGTGTGGTAGCACTGACACAAACAGTAGAGGTGAGTCCATTTTCAATTACATCCTCTCAACTAAGCTCGCTATCTGTAATAGGAGTAACGAACCAAAATTTAATATTAAAAATAGATCCCCCCAGATCCGCCCATGACCCTTCACACTAACTGGGCAGACCACTCAGAGACACTAGTCTCCTCCCTGACTTCTGCTCTAATTAGGGCAACCAGAAAAGCCTGGCTAATCAGCAAGAGCAGAGTACGCAAGAAACCCCCACAATCTTAGAACTCCGCAAGACAAGCGAAAAACCTGAACTCAGAAGCGTCCTGAGAAAGCTACAAACGATCCCTCTCGTCATATAATAAAGAAATCCGTAGAGCCAAAAGAAACTCCTGGCGCAGATTCTGCTCCGACATCGAAAGCACCTCTGAGGCTGCTAGATTACGTAAGGTAATATCGCAAACCTAAATGGGCTTCCTCAAGAGAAGTGATAACTCCTGGACTACGTCTGGAAATCTGGACCTGGACTACGGCGTTGGAACTACTATTGGAAACCCATTTCCCTGGTTGTTCCAACAGCTCGTCCATCTCTAATCACATGGCACTACAAGATGACGTAGGCCGGCCCCTCAACCTCATAAGCAAGACCAACATCCTATGGGCAGTAAAAAGTTTTAAACCTTTGAAATCCCCAGGCTCGGATGGTATCATTCCTGCAAATCTTATACATGCGGGAGACATAGCAACCTATAAAATTCAAATGATTTTCATCAAAGCTAGTTCCTTAGCCTCCAGCGTAATTTTCATACCCAAAGCAGGAAAGCATTCTTAATACAACCCGAAAGACTTTAGGACTTAAGTCTATCCTCTTTTCTTCTTAAGGTGTTGGAACGGCAACTCGTACAAAAAAATCCTTGATCTAGTTTTTCGGATGCACAGTATGCATACCGCAAAAGTAGATTCACTGTAACTGCTCTTCATACGGTGGTCTCTATAATATAGAAGTAACTCTCTCTAAAAGAATTCCCTCTCATAGCCCTCCTAGACATTGAAAGAGTTTTAACAACATCCTGCCAGAGAATATAACTGAAGCATTATCAACACTGGAAGGCGATTCTAGGACTATTCATCTCAATGACGAACTAATACGACGTAGAGTCGTGGAGGCGTCTCTAGGCAACGCTAACACAGCTAAATTTGTTTTTACAGTGGGTGTTCTATCTCCACTTCTATGGAACCTGGTATTAACGGCATGGTGAGATACTGAATTTCAGAGACAAAACTAAGTACTTAGGTGTCTTTCTCGATAGAAAGCTAAACTGGAGAGCATGCATCGAAGACTTCGCTAAGCCTCAATCGCTCTTTTCACATGCAGGAAATCCATAGGCCTAAAATGGGGGCTCAATCCCCTCATTACGAGATGGCCCTATACAGCTATTGTACGCCCCATATTTTTCTAAGGACTTGTAGTATGGTGGCCGGTCCTCAATAAGCAAACAAGCTTAAAGAAGTCATCGTTCACTTTCCCTCACTTGAAATTATGAGTAACAAAATAGAAAATCACTGTAGCGTCTACCAAGCGGAGATATACGCTATAAAAAAAGAACTTGAAACTCTAGAGCGCGGAATCCATTACCGATGCAGGATCAGCATCTTATCAGATAGTCAGGCAGCCCTCAAATCCCTGGCGTCTGTCTCAACAAACTCCCACGCTACAAACGAATGTCGCAGATCTCTATGTCCTCATCTGGGTTCCAGGACACAGCAACATTGAGGCCAATATAACCGCAGACGAGCTAGCAAGGCTTGGCACAGTCTCCCTTCTCGTCTTAGAGAGAGGGCAAGATTGAATGTCTTTAGCGTCCTTCGAATCAGCAAGCACTTCAAAAGGCTAGCTGACCTCGTATTGGAAATACATACAGATGTAGAGTACCTCGTTCTACCTGGCCTGTTCGCGATAAGAAACGGTCGGCCAATCTATGCAGGCTGACCCGGTAGGACTGTTCCGACGTTTTCCGGGCCCTCACTGGACACTGGTTTGTAGGTATACATGCCAACAAGCTATCCGCTGGCTTCCACGACTTCTGCAGAAGTTGCGGCAATGAAGAGGAAGAGGAGACGGCCATACATTTCCTCTGCCACTGTCCTGGTCTAGGACAGCATAGACAGCGACACCTTGGTGCCTTTCTCTTTAATGGGTTGTCCGACATAGCCGAAAAACAGCGTCTACAACTAGCCAAATTCATTCGAGCCACTAACTGGTTATCCACAAATCTTTCCGAAGAGCCACATAATTCCCTGCCTCCCACATGGTATCACAACGAACCGAACCCGGCTCATGTGTGCCGATGCATATAATCACCAGCAGCCACTATACCTAACCTAACCTAACCTAGCCTTGCTATTTGAATCAAATTTACACGGATAGAACATGTTTAAATTTGATTCAAATCGGACAACTATATCTTATAGCTCCCATAGGCCGATCAGTCAAAAATACGCTACATATATCATTAAGTAAAAAAAACATTTTCGTTAACTAATTAATCAAATCACACAGGATACGTTTGCCAATAATAAAAACATACTGATCAAGTTTGATCAGACTACTATATCGTATAGCTCCCATAGGAAAGATCGGTCGAAAATATGCTCTACATATGAATTTAATGAAAATGTTCTGTGTTTCCATCATCATTGTTAATAACATTGTTGGATCATAGCATAAGTTAGCTGGAGAGAATAATTAAATATTAGTTAAGTGACAAAACATTTAATTTGTAGCATCAGATAACTTAAATACCAACTCTTCTACTTAATCTAGCATGTAAGTTGAATTGCTATCGGCAGTACAGCTGTCAGTTCGTTTTTAGCATCTCGCTTAACCACACGCACACAGCCAGCTTCTACGCCTGAAAAATCAAAAACTAATTAAATTAAAACAAATTGCAAGTTCTTAAAGTTACAATTTATTTGTTGGACTTGGCAATCGCGGAAAGGCTTGGCAGCGTGTATGTGGCTAATTCGAGACAAAAATACGAACTGATTGCCCGCTCGTGACCTCTGCTCTGCCGAATAAAAATCAACTTAAATGCTAGCTTAAGTATAAGAGATTTTATCCTCAAATTATAGGCTACTACATTAGGTTCCATTCATTACTTATGCTAATACTTCATTTTCTTTGCTTATGCTAACTGCTATATTCATGATCCAACAGTTAGGTCACCTTTAAAGGATCGCCTTCAATCCCTAATGCTACTCGCTGCTGGTGTGCAGCATATCAAATCCTCCGATGAGAGGGCCCTCCGCATTCTTTCAATACTTGAGAATGGTTTGAAAACCATTTTGCCAATTCAAATTTGCCCGTTTTGTAATCTTCCGTAATGACAGATCGGTTCAGACGGAACCTAAAAAGAGAATGAATTATATCCATCTGAATAGTAGGTCCCACCAGTAATTCCTTGAGAGACGACGCGTTCACTACTACTCGAAGTTTGGTGGAACTGTGGAAGGGTGTAAAGTGGTCGTGATGGAACTTCTGCATCTATGGATGACATTCGACCAAATTCAAGCTCTGAAAAGCTCTGATGGTGCCTAACGCCTCATCTGATAAGCACGATATCAAATGGTTGAATTCCTTAATATTTGACAGCGAGCGATCAGAGTCTACCATGCTATTAAACAGACCGATAAATTGTCTGTATTCCGAGTGTTTACCACTGAATGTGGGAAACTTTAGTTTTGGCAAGTGAGAATGGTAAGAATGCGCAACAACAACAGCGCATGCGTAGCCTATGATACGATCCACCAACAACAACAGCGCATGCGTAGCCAATGATGCGATCTACCAACAACAACTAAAAGGCTTGCTAGCGTTGGCACAAACAAAGTAAAACCAAATCAAAGTAAAGCACTAACTAAGCAGAAGCGCTAACTACCGCAAGGCAAAATACAACAGCACTTTACTTATGTGCAAATTATGCGCAAAGAACAAAGGTCAAAAAACCCACCACTGAGCATATGTACATATTGGCGAAAAGCGAAATTAAAGAGGAACGGCGAATGTTGATATGCATATGTATATAAATATGTTTGTTTGCACCAGTTATTTATGGTTGTTTTATTTATGTATATAAATTAATTTGATGTGTGTTTTGCGTCAAATAGCCTTTCAATAAATCACATATATATCAGTGCCGAAACGTAATGTCTCTAATGTGCAATAAATGGAGCAGTACTTTGAGTAAAAAGAGGTGCATTAGTTGGCAAGTCTGCGATATGAGCAGCCTTCGAAGCAAAACAAACGAACACTGGAATATTAATTTTTCTTGGTGATAGTCCTTTAATTCGCAGCGAAACATTAATTGGACCATAAAAGTCTATTCCACAATCGTTTATTGGCCAAGCCGAAGAAAATCGGTCCGCCGGCACATTCTCCATAATTTTATTAATTCCGTTTCATATCTAAAGCAATGGACTCAATTCTATACTGTTTGAGTGCACTTTCACTCTCTACTTTTTCCAATTTAACAAATAACTCACTTAAGCGATCACTAAAACAAGCTTCTGCGTCAACCAGACTGGTTTCATTGAGATCCGTTTTGTGTGCCATATTAACTTTCTAAAAATTCGGACCTATTCGAATGCATTTCAGTGTATTATTAAGATAGTTAGCGGATCGACAATTGGATGATTACCGATAAACAGAAGTAAGATAATCAGCTGACTACCCAAACGAATTCGAGATAAGTATAACTACAAAAAACGCAAGCGCATGTACAATAATTAACGGCTGATAACAGCAACAACACAACAACCCTCAGACGCGTAAGCGACCGTTCACTATTATCGAGATCTGTATGCAACAACAACAACACATACATATGTAGGCAACGAAGCGATAGACCATCAACACTTAAAGTGCATGAAATTAATTAGCATACATACTATGTATGTTGATAGTGTTATGTAGATATAAGCAAACAAAACGATGCGATCTAACAACAACATCTGAAAACTAACAGGTACTTAGCGTACTGTACAATTTTATGTTTTAGTAAGCCCATGGCAAGTGTGCATTATTAAAAACTAATGTTATTGGAGAGGACTGAGATCCTAGGAAGATTCGCTCTGATCTGGTAGCCCATCAATGTTGTCAACGGATGAAAACGTCGAACTAGTCAAGAAAATGGTGCTGAAAGCCCGTCATTTAAGCTTAAATGAGCCAGCTGATCTCAAAAATTAATTAAAGTGGTTAAAGGCATGCTTAAGCTAGTCAAATTGGATTCAAGGTTTATCAGCTCATAAAAATAGGCGATGGGAAGTGGGTTCGTGAGTTTCACATTGAAAGGGGGTGCCCACAAGCCGCCTTACATTTTTTGTATTAACATAAATATATAATATGTTATGTTTAATTTATCAAGAAAAATAACGATATGAGTTATAGATTACGCAGATGGCGCCAAGTCGGTAGCGAGAAAAGCGGTCGAGAGAAACTCTGCACGAAAGCTCTTTGGTTAAGAAAGTGTGTTGCATTTAATCTCGGCAGCTATCACATTACTCGATCAAGAGCGTTGCCAGAAAAGTAAAATATATTTGAGTTAAGAACCCTTTGGAAATATAGTGATCCCAATGAATCGGAGCCTCCACAACTAAAGAAAATAAAGGAAGTAAAACAAGAAAAAAAGTACAGTAGGGCAGGACCAACTGTATAATAATCTCAGCCTTTTTTCCCGATTAAATTATTAAACTCGGTATCGAGATATTACAATGTCGTACTTGTATTAAAACACATTGAAATAAAAACAATCTAAGCATAATCAAACATACATCTGTTTGTTTGAATACGAATACATATACGTTTGACAATATGTATTTGATGCAAGTATGTATGTAAGTGTGTATTCGCAGGTAGAGAAACATTTCGAGCATGTGCTTGTGTTTTTCTATCTCGCTTGCATTTCATTATCAATATTGTAACGCTTCTAGTTTTCCTGTTTATTGTCCGATTTGTATGATATTGCAGTTAAAAAACACACTTTGTAACGTGATGGCTCATTTGTTAAATGTAGGATTTTAATGCCACTTTCAGAATAGTTTGATTTCATATATTTCTAAACGAATTACAACACTGAACTATGTGAATAAATGCCTTAAAAACGGCATTGAAGTTTAAAAGTTTGGTTAGCTCTCATGAGAAAAGCGGGCGTGGCACCTCCACATTTTTAATGACATTGCATTAAATCTGTCTCTAGCTGGTGTTCCTAAGTGCCATAGTTACTGAGTTATTGGCCTAAAACTACATTTATTTTTCGAGGCGTGGAAAAATATTGAAATAAACTTAAGATTTATGGGGAGTTTGAGAATAATAAAGACTTGGTCTAAAAGTTTGATAATTTAAGAGCAGCAAAAACAGTTGGTTTAAATCAATCAACAAACCGGTCAAATTTGTTTGATTTATTCCTAAAAATTATTCATGAACCTTTATAACCCACTAAAGGCAGTAACCCGTGAGAGTAACAACTATAAGCCTACAGTCTTCCCGACGGAGGTGCAGGATATATTGGATTAGCTGGGTATTGAGCTCAATGCACATGATTTTATGTATAATGCATGTGGAAATGGTCCGCCATCTTCGATTGTTATGATCATTTGTACTCCTCTCAAGATTGCTGTAAAGTGATCTTCGTAAGATGTTCAAGTTATCTGTTTATGTTCGGATGTTTCAATGTATGTAAGAGGCAGAAGGAGGTGTCGCAAACCCCATAAAGTATACATATTTTTGATCAGCATCACAAGCCGAGTCGATATAGCCATGTCCGTCTGTCTGTCTGTCCGTATGAACAAACAGATTTCAGAGATGGTAAGAGCTACAAGTTCGAGCTTGGTGTCAAACGATCACATATTTAGTCAGTCAATACAAGAATCTTTTTTTTTTCGATGCCTCACCCCATTCGCCCACAATGAGCAAAAAACTACACACACCTCTGAAAAAATCTGTGTTTTCGGCGAATATCTCAGTAACTATAGCACCTATGATCAGCAATTTTGGTATGGAGGTTCATAGCGACAGCTTAAATGCACTGTCATTTAAAATTTTTGACTGCCACGCCCACTTTTCACACATTTGATAAAAAACTATTCAATCTTCAATGCCGTTTTTAGCGAACTGGTTCGTATTGTACAGTATTGTAATTCATAATTCGTGTGGAGACTAACTATATTAAACAATCCTGAAAGGCGCATTAAAATCGGACTATAAACAAGAAAACTAGAAGCGTTACAATATTGATAATTGAACGCAATATCAACCCATAGGTGCAAGCGAGATAGAAACACACAAGCACATGTTCGAAGGTTTTCGATGCCTGTGTGTCGGCAGCGCTGCCCTGGCTGCGCCGAATACACACATACATACATACATATTTGCATCATATACATATTGTCAAACGTATGTGTATTCGCATTCAAACAAACAGATGCTTAATTTATGCTTAGATTGTTTTTGTTTCAACGTGTTTTAATGCAAGTAATTCACATTGTAATATCTCGATACCGATTTTAATAATTTAATCGGGACAAATGCAGAGAGTATTATACGGTCGGGCGCGCTCGACTGTACTTTTCTTTCTTGTTTTCTAAGTTTTTTTGTATTCTTTCAACCCGCTCACTCGTGTGCATTTCAATAAACATTTAATACATTAAAATCATTAAACGTAGTATCGCAAATTTTATTTATATTGGCACCCGCCAATTCAACACTTGATCAGTATCCGCCCAACTACAAACATTTGGTCTTTCGAGCCGGATCTCCTTCCGCTGCTCCAGCTAGCATCGGTGGAAAGCCTGATAAGTACTACTTTTGTCTGTCATACATACTGCAAGGTGCACAGTCCCGCTCTCTCATAGCGACTTGTGCATTTTTCGCAGCATCTGTGTGTGTTTTCAATACCTGACCTGTCTCGCAGGTTCCACAGGTATATTCCAACCTATCCTGTGTTCGTTTGCTGTAATTGTTTGTAACCAATGGTCAAATTACAATTAAATTATACATACATATAGCCATACATACTTACCAGAGACCTGCAACGAGTATACTCGAGTACGTTCGAACTTTTCATCAAACGATCGGGTAACGAGTAATTCAACGGGCTGACCGAAAAATGTTCGAATCACAACGATCAGTTGTCCGTTTTCAAACCTTCAAACGATGAGCCCCATAGATCGTTTGCTGATCGTTGGCTGATCGTTTGCTGATCGTTCGATTGTCAAACGAGTATTCCAACGAGTATTCGAACGCAACCTGCCCTGATCGTTTTTTTAGTACAAACGTTCGAGTAACAAGCAAGTTCGTTGGTTCGCTTGCGTTGCGTGACGTTCGCAGTGTTGTCATTTATTAAAATGAAAATATGCTAGTTCTAGCGGAAAAAAGCGAAATGTCTAAATTTCAATGAAAAATAATAAGAAAAATGTTTAAACATATATTTTTCTTCTTTTTTTATTATTAATAAAATTAAAACCCACAGTGCTTAATATAAAAAATGAAATAATAGAAATATATATGCATTGATTTTCTCATGTACACATAAGTAAAAGCTAGATCTGGCAGGAATTAATTTAGGGAGCAACACTGATAGAGAGTTTCTACCTGCTGCAAATATTGCGCTAAATGCAAAACAACCCCTTTTACAAAACTCAGGCCAAACAAGGGAATTTCCAAAAGGTCAGCCCATGTACGTTTATCTGATAAGCGTTACAAAGGGTTTCCAAATTACAATTGTAATGCTGATTTCTACAATTGTCACATTTTAATTCTGTTAAAAACTTATGATCAAAATATTTAGAACAGAATTTCATTTATTATTAAATATCAATGTATTTAAAGTACGTTCTTTAAAGTCGTAAAATCATTTGATCTAATACCACCGCTGAGAATATTTTATGCAAAATATTACAAGTTTCTGTTTGGCCTGCTTAAAACATGTTGTATAACGGCAAAATACTCGAGTATATACTCGAGTAAAACGAGTATAAGCATGCCCGCGGTACGCACACCAAACGATGGGGTATCAAATTTGTTCGAACAAAACGATCACGATTAAGCGTTCGAGTATACTCGAAATTTTTATACTCGTTGCAGGTCTCTGATACTTACCAACATACCTATATACATTCCTTATACCAATAAAACAAGTAAGAAAGGCTACAATCGATCGAGCCGACTGTAAAAGACCCCGTACAATTTGAATTCAAATTTTCGAATGAAATTTAAAAATTTTAATTTTATATGTACATTTAGAATTGAAATTTAAAAAAAAAAATTAACAATTCGCCTTGCCGCAACTCCGATATCCGATAATCATCATTTACATATTATTCATACAAACACACATTCGTTTGAACTTACATGTATGCGTGTATGTATGTATGTGTGTATTCGGCGCGGCCAGCGTCTGACGGCAGCGCGGAAGCTGTCCTGATACAACTCCACCACGAAAGCTCTCTTTTCACCACAGAGCTTTCGTGCAGGGTTGCATCCGACCGCTCCCCGAGCTCTCGACAGAGGGCGCTGCCAGCATCCCTACGCTCCTATCGACAACATATTCAAACTAATTCAAACTTACATCTAACAATTCATTTATCAACTTATAAACTATGTGATACAAATTAAATCTAATAATTCAATTATAACCTTTTAAACTATGTAATACAAATTAAATCTAATAATTCAATTAGAGCCTTATAAACTACAAAATTAAACCTACTAATTCAACCACGTAAGACGGGGGGAGAAACCCCGCCTTACACTGGGGTATATGCGACTATATGGACTATATCGAGTCGATATGGCCATGTCCGTCTGTCCGTCCGTCAGTCTATCCTGTATGAACAAAAGGATATCAGAGACTATAAGAGCTAGAAATATGAAAGGGGTCGCAAATGAAAGGTACAATACCCAAGCAGTACAAGTTTTTTTAAGTTTTAGATACACCCACTTTAGGGCGTTCTATCTTCATATTAAAGTAAATTTACAGGTAAAACTAGAATAATTTAGTATAGAAAACTTTTTTGTTAGCTGTGCTATTAACCAAATTTACACGGATAGTACATGTATAGGAAGTACATGTACTGACCAAGTTTGATTCAAATCGGACAACTATATCGTATAGCTTCCATATGGCCGATCGGTCAAAAATACGCTCCAAATATGAATTAGTATGAAAAACTTTTGGGTTTACTAAGCTTAACTACTCAAACTCACACAGAATACATATGTCAATAATATACACATACTTTTGATCCAAATCGGACTACTATATCGTAAACACCTTAGCTCCCATAGGAACAATCGGTCGAAAATATGCTCTGAACATAAATTTGTATGAAAATTTTTTGTGTTTGCCAAGCTATCTTAACCATCGCACATATTGAAACTGAGTAACGGGTATCCTAAAGTCGCGAGGCGAATATAGCATTGTTTCGTGTTTTTCATTTAAATTGAATGCACCTATGGTTAGAGAATTTGTAATGTCTACACCTGTCGCGAGAATGAGATCGTGTACTTTTAATGGAGAAGGACCCATGTACGTTTGTATCTCCTTGTTGCTCTTGGAAGCCATCTCTGGCCTTTTAGTCCACCATGAATTGTTCCTTTGCTTTGGCCTACGCGAGGCCAGATTTGCTTTTCAGGAAATGTTCATTTGAAGGAGCACAATGTACTAGTTTATGTGTCTAATACAAGAAAGTCAGAAATAATTTATTGGACTCTTAAAAACACGAAAATGAAGCAACCTTGCGGTCATCGAACGCACAGAGATCCTGATTTATTTGTGCGCAATTCAGCATCATATAAAACCACTATAGCTACAACGACAATGTTACCTTCGCTTCAAAATCAAAAAGGGTCACAATAATATGTGAAGCCAACTTCATTAAGTTTTGCAGTCACTAAACGACTTACAGACATCAACTGAGATAATGATATTGAGATATAGAATCACTTAATAAAGATGGCCGGTGTAATTGACACTGAAAAATATTCCTAGTTGGCTTCAAACGCAACTATTGTGTCTTTTACTACCCAATGAGCTACGGCAATCAGCAAAAGCTCAGTATATCATCAACAATTGACAACTGATTCAACGGAAAACGTTTCATATCAACACAAATGTAGTTCAGGCAAAACGATTACAAGCTCACCTACTTTTTCATCAATATTGGCACAAACAATCAAAAAATGTTCACGTCCTTTGACAAGGTCATTTGAAATTAAATATATATAGTGACATATGTAGATACATACGTACCTAAACCCATACACCACATACACCACATACACCACATACACCACATACACAACACTTATTATTTATGTCAAAGATTTCTTTCGCACCAAAGATTAATGTAAACACTCTCAGAAAATCAAATGGTGACAATAACACCACAAGAACTTAATGTAAACACTTTCGAAAAAATCAAATGGTGACAATAACAATTCTGGCTTCCCACGAATGCATTAAATATCATAAACAATTGCCAGAATCGTTATTCCCATCATTGGGGTTAAAACTGCTGACGTTACACAAATCCTAGCCGAACACTCTCAATCTCTTCAAGATCGAGATCTTTCTCTGTTTATATAAGAGCTAAAAGCTCAAAGAGTCCAAAGTCCAATAAATGAAAGCTGCAAACCGAGGTTTGCTTAACGTCATCAGAACATAGGATAAGCAGTCTAGTTTTGTACTCCGAAGTTTCGAGTTTGTTAAATAAAGTTTATATTTTTTTAATAAGCTAATCGTCGAAACATCTTATTGGCGCAGCCGGTAGGATATTGATAATAAATATCCTCGTAATAAAGTAATCGTCCTTTATTTTCAATCCATTGAAAAGGAATCCTTGTACGACCAAGGAATTTCTAGGATTCGAGCTCGCGAATTTTCCGCGGCAAGGAAACGGTTAAAACATTACAATTTTGGAAAAACTATTATCTTAATATCCGCCAAAGAACCTAAGCGTGTGTGACTCATAACCCAATTATCAGTCGTGGCCCATATTTAAATGTGCGACCGCCACCAAAGATAATTGCTATTAAAAGAAAAAACCGCGCAAAACACCAAACAGTGTTCAACCAAAAAATAGATCCTCTGGACTATTTGAACAACTGTAATTAAAGAGCTTATATCTGGGCTTTACACATCAATTTATTGATCCCTGTAAACGTAAGTCTCTTATAATTCAACAAAACAATTCAACAAAAGTGACAATTAAAACAAAAAGTGACACTTAAACAAAAACCTGAAGTGACAATTGCAAACAAATAAAACAAATCTACAACAACACCATGGCAACCAACCCACCAATGGAACTATCAGAAATACATCTGAAACAAGCGCTTGGACAAATTCGACAAGTGCCAGTGTTCGACGGAAAAACCGTGGAACTAACTGCATTCATAAGGAGGATTGATTTCATCATGCAGTTATATCCAACACAGGATGTGAGACAACATAGTGTCCTATTCGGAGCAATCGAGATGCAGACCACCGGATCCGCACAACGAGTGTCGCAGCTGACAGCAGCCACAACCTGGGGAGAGTTGAGGAGCGCCCTCATCGACGAATTCAAAACACAGACCCCTTATGAAGAGCTTCTACGACGTCTCTATAACACCAACTTTAATAATAGTATCCGTAAGTTTGTTGAAGATCTAGAGTATAAATCCTTTGTAATATCTAATAAGTTAATGTTAGAGAATCAGGTCCAGAACACTCTATTGTACACTAACGCAATGAATAATACTATTAAAGACGTTATTACCAAAAAATTACCGGACCGAATTTTTATGACATTAGCACGATATGACATTACAACAGTCTCAAAATTAAAACAAGTAGCTCAACGCGAAGGATTGTACGAAAATGGTTATAACGAACGTAATAACCAAAGCAATGACAATTCTAAGACAAATAAAACACAAAGCACTGAAAACCGTGGAAAGGGAAGTAATCAGAATTATTACCCTACTCCAAATTATCCAAATAACGCTAATTCAAATCATAAACCAAAAGAAAATGCTGAGGCATTACATAAAGAATTCAAACAAAACCTCGACCAAGCTAGATCACAAAACCCAATGAATCACCAAACTCAGAGTCAAAGACCCCCCAATCATTCTCATAAAAGACAGAGAGAAACTAGTGGCCATTCTAAAATGGACACATCAGAAAATTTTCATCAAGAAGCCTCGGACAACGAAGAACCAATCCCTTCATCAGATTAATTATGAATGGACAAAATTTTAACTGTGTAATTGACACAGGTTCATCCATAAATCTAATTAAAGAAAACTTTTTAAAATTTCCTACAAAAACTTGTCAATTGAACGTACAAACAATAAATGGTATTGTTCAATTAAAGAATTGTGTATCTTTTGCCCCTAGTAAACTATGCCCTACCCATCAAACATTTTACTTACACAACTTTTCTGATAAATACGATATCTTATTAGGTAGAGAATATCTGGAATCTTGTGAAGCAAAAATTGATTATAAACAAAAAACAGTTATTCTAAACGATCATCTATTCTCAATGAGATATGACCGTGAGAATTCTGTCAAGGACAAGACCGCATTTCAATGCCTTGATCCGCCCCAAACAAAAGACATAGCAATAAATTATGCTATCAACAATGAATTAAATGAAACAAATCAATTTCGATTAGAACATCTAAACGATGAAGAAAAATGTAAACTAACCAAAATTCTTTTCGAGTTTAGTGACATTCAGTACAAAGAAAGTGAAAATTTGACTTTCACCAGTACAATTAAGCATGTCATCCAAACTAAACACGAAGACCCAATCCAAAAGCGTCCATACAAGTATGCGCAAACATTCGACGAAGAAGTCGAAAAACAAATCAAAGAAATGATTGAACAAGGTATAATACGTAAATCAAAATCACCTTATTGCTCACCAATTTGGATTGTGCCAAAGAAACGTGACGCATCGGGTAAAGAAAAGTTCCGTATAGTTATTGACTATCGAAACTTAAATGAAATAACAATCGATGATAAATATCCTATCCCAGTCATGGATGATATACTAGACAAACTTGGAAAATGTCAGTATTTCACTACAATTGACTTAGCGAAAGGATTTCATCAGATACAAATGGACCCACAAAGTATACCAAAAACAGCTTTTTCAACTAAAAATGGACATTACGAATACACTCGAATGCCTTTTGGATTGAAAAACGCCCCAGCAACATTTCAACGTTGCATGAACAATCTATTAGAAGATCTAATTTACAAAGATTGTTTAGTATACATGGATGATATAATAGTGTATTCCACTTCATTGGAAGAACATTTATTATCATTAAAAAGGGTATTTACAAAACTGCGCGAAGCCAATCTAAAATTGCAATTAGATAAATGCGAATTCATGAAAAAGGAAACTGAATTCCTAGGTCACATAATAACAACAGAAGGAATACAACCAAACCCAACTAAAATCTCTGCCATACAACATTTTCCCATACCAAAAACACCCAAAGAAATAAAATCGTTTTTAGGTCTTTGTGGTTATTACAGAAAATTCATTCCTAATTTTGCACACGTTGTAAAGCCAATGACTTTAAAATTAAAGAAAGGTGCAACTATAAATATAAAAGAACCCAATTACATTTCTGCTTTTGAAAAATTAAAAGTACTTATAACATCCGATCCAATATTAGTTTATCCAAATTTCGAAAAACCATTTTGTCTTACAACTGATGCCAGTAACATAGCTATTGGAGCTGTTTTGTCTCAAAATCAAAAACCAATTTGTTTTGCAAGTAGAACCCTAAACGAACATGAAATTAACTATGCAGCAATTGAAAAGGAACTTTTAGCCATCGTTTGGGCAACCAAATATTTCCGATCTTATCTCTACGGTAGAAAATTCGAGATTCTCAGTGACCATAAACCACTTGTTTGGCTTAATAATATTAAAGAACCAAATATGAAATTACAACGCTGGAAAATAAAATTAAATGAATTTGATTATCACATTAAATATGTACCAGGTAAAGAAAACTATGTTGCAGATGCTTTATCTAGAATTAAAATTGAAGAAAACTTGTTAGGAGAAGCTTCCGATGTAACAGTAGCAACAATCCACAGCGCTCAAGAAGATAACCAATATTACATTTCAATCACAGAAAGACCAATCAATTATTTTAAAAGACAAATAGAATTTGTAAAAAGTAACTCAAATAACGCAAACGTTATTAATTATTTTCATAAAACAAAAATCTTAATAAATTATGTCGAAATGACACACAACCATGCAAAAGAATTAATTAAAGAATACTTATGTTCAAAAAATAGTGTTATATACTTCAGCAACGAAGCCGATTTTCTTACATTTCAAAATGCTTTCGTTGAAATAATTAGTCCCAATAACATTACAAAAGTAATGAGATCAACTAACAAACTAATAGACCTCCAGACATATGCCGAATTCAAAGAATTTATTATTAACACACACGAAAAGTTATTACATCCAGGAATAGAGAAAATGACATTATTATTTAAAGAAAAATATTATTATCCAGATTATCAAAACTTAATACAAAACATAATTAACGAATGCAAAGTTTGTAATATAGCAAAAACAGAACATAGAAACACTAAGTTAGCTTTTGAATTAACTCCAGAAATCCATAATCCAAGAGAAAAATATGTCATTGATTTTTATATGGTAGACAAAAAACAATTTCTATCTTGTATAGATTTATATTCCAAATACGCAACTTTAATAGAAGTAAATGGTCGAGATTGGCTAGAAGCCAAAAGAGCTCTTTTAAAAGTATTTAATGACATGGGCAAACCAATAGAAATAAAAGCAGACAAAGACTCAGCTTTCTTGTGCTCCGCACTACAAATGTGGTTAAAGTCAGAAGACGTAAATATATCCATCACAACTAGCAAAAACGGTATATCCGACATAGAAAGATTCCATAAAACAATAAATGAAAAATTAAGAATAGTTAATTCTGACACTAACCAGGAAAACAAATTAACCAAATTTGAAGTAATACTTTATACTTATAACCATAAAACCAAACATAATTCAACTGGTAGAACACCAGCAGGAACACCTGAGTATGATACACAGCTAAATAAGAAAAGGCAAATAGAAAGACTTAATGAAAAAAGAACCGAATTTGAAATAGATACTAGATATAGGGAATCACCTTTAGTAAAATCTAAATCCACAAACCCATTTAAACAAACAGGAAACATAACACAAATAGATGAAAAACATTATGAAGAAGTAAACAGAGGTAGAAAAATAACACACTATAAATCAAAATATAAAAGAAAGAAAGTAACTAATGAAAGTAAATATGATAATTCCAGATCAACTAATAACCCGAATCAAGATGATAACCCATCATAATTTAACAACTATAATTATAACACTCATGCTACTCAACTTTGTATGCCCAATAAAAGGTCAAAATTTGGAAATCAACCCAATTAACTCCAAAAACGGATATCTTATATTTCAAACAGGAACAATCAATTTACCTATAAAATACGAATACCACTATTTAACTATTAATATAACAAAAACTGAAGAAACTTATAATAATTTAATGGAACAAACAAAAGAATTTGAACCATTAGTAAAAATACAGTACTTAACAGAAAAACTGGACAGAGAAATGAACGGTTTAAGACTAGTAAAACGAAATAAAAGAGGACTTGTAAATTTCATGGGCACATTTTATAAATACCTTTTCGGAACTTTAGATCAAGAAGACAAAGAAGAATTACAATCAAAAATAGATAATCTTTCAGAAAATAGTGTTCAAGTCAATGAACTAAATGAAGTAATAAAAGCTGTTAACAAAGGAATAGAAGTAAAGAACAGACTAAGTATGACACATAAGGCAGAGCAACGACTCGAATTACTAATTTTTAACTTACAAGAATTCACAGAATATGTCGAAGACATTGAGTTAGGTATGCAATTAACCAGGCTTGGTATATTCAACCCTAAATTACTAAAATATGAATCACTAAAACATTTAAACGTTGAAAAAATAATAAATATTAAAACATCAACTTGGCTAAAAACAACTACTAACGAAATTTTAATTATTTCCCATATTCCACGCGAAATTATAAATACTGCACTATACGACATTATTCCATACCCTGACGAAAACAAAGACATTTTGACCGAAACTATACATGACACTTACTACTTACAAAACAACAAAGCATTCACAGCAACCAATAAAAATATAGTTATGAACAAATGTATTACTGGAATATTAAAGCAAGATAAAACAGAATGTAGATATTCAAAATCCCATAAAAATTATGAAATCAAGTATGTAGAACCAAACATTATGTTAACATGGAACTTACCAAAAATTGTATTAAACCAAAATTGTATCAACCGAGAAATTATTATTGAAGGAAACAATATGATAAAAGCTATAAACTGTTCAATCCAATTAGATGAAATTCAAATAACTAATACTATGTTAGATTACACACAAACAGTCTACATAAATAATAATATAACCAAACTAGAACCATTGTCATATGTCCAAACCAAAGAAATTATCCAACAACAAACAAAATTGTACAACACGTTCCAAATTATAACTATAACAACTTTAACAATTATTTTAATCATACTTATATTATACATTATCTTTAAATATAAAAATATCCCAAGAAAAATTATTGTTAATTATAAGAATAAAAAAGAATTAACCCCAAACATACAATCAAATATTCAAAATGATACAGAAATATATCCAAATGTAATTGAAAACGATATCGAAGAAATTGTAATAGATCCAACACTATATCCAAAATTAACCGCCTGAGGACAGGCTCATTTCTTAAGGATGGGGGAAGTGACATATGTAGATACATACGTACCTAAACCCATACACCACATACACCACATACACCACATACACCACATACACCACATACACAACACTTATTATTTATGTCAAAGATTTCTTTCGCACCAAAGATTAATGTAAACACTCTCAGAAAATCAAATGGTGACAATAACACCACAAGAACTTAATGTAAACACTTTCGAAAAAATCAAATGGTGACAATAACAATTCTGGCTTCCCACGAATGCATTAAATATCATAAACAATTGCCAGAATCGTTATTCCCATCATTGGGGTTAAAACTGCTGACGTTCAACAAATCCTAGCCGAACACTCTCAATCTCTTCAAGATCGAGATCTTTCTCTGTTTATATAAGAGCTAAAAGCTCAAAGAGTCCAAAGTCCAATAAATGAAAGCTGCAAACCGAGGTTTGCTTTACGTCATCAGAACATAGGATAAGCAGTCTAGTTTTGTACTCCGAAGTTTCGAGTTTGTTAAATAAAGTTTATATTTTTTTAATAAGCTAATCGTCGAAACATCTTATTATATATATTGTTTAATCTACTAACATTTGCAAACAGTATTTTAAACAATCCAAGCAAATACCACGAAGAAAGAATGCTGTAGCTGGCTCACTACTTTATTATACCAGTTGCTCAGTTTCAATAAGTTATTAAGAATGGGGTATCATAATAATCTTTGTGCAGTTCTTGAAATCAATCGTTATGTATAAGACAGCTTTGACGCACAAAAAAGGATTTCGTGTAAATTTCAGATTTAAGAGGTAGTTCCAATGGCAGGTATACGATATATTAGTCCAATATTTGACTTGCCAGTCTGTTTACATAATTCACAAATCTGTTTTATGAGTTTAATTAAGGTGTTTACCTCCCCCGTTAATCTAACAGTGACTCACTTATAGTATTGTTGTCGACCACGAGTTGTGAGCTGTTGCGTGTAAACTCTGTCGGAAGTCCGACCAGTTAGTTGGGTGTTCGCAGATCTTCGGCCATATATCAAGATGCCATTATAAGACACGTCTTTCCGTTTCCATCATTACCGCAGTTAAGTCATCAGTGCTGTAACTCGACATAATATAAGCATGAAGGACTTTCCATACACGTACGGTGGTTCCAGTTCTGTTACCGTTGACATGTAAAACACATTGTTGTTGTTTGACTGTCACAACATCACCGCCAGGAGACTAGTATCGATGTAATATCCATTAAATGGGCGGCTTTGAGGACTGATTCAAGCCCCAGATCTCTCACCATCCGCGAAGCCCTGAGTGTGTGCGTGTCCATGGTTTTCGGATGGCGATTCTTCAGGCGAAGGTACACACTACCTGCCATCTTCCTAAAGTTCAAATATAGCAAGTTCTCTGTTCTCTGCTTCCTTATTGATCTGAAAGATCACCTTCTGGCCCCTTGTGATGAGGAGAAGGCCCCGGCATATAACACCTTGCAGTCTCAGGTTGGCACGTCTCTGTTCTGCGGCTGCAGCAGTTTTAAAGCTTGGTGTCCTTGGACAGCGATTGGAAAGAGAACCTTAGCCTTCAGCATATACGAGATATTTTCCGTGTCAACGACCTCGAGCTGGGCTCTCTTCCACAAAAGATCCTGACCTTCAGCTTCGACCACCTGAGCGTGGGCACGTGGCCTTTTTCACATCACTTCGAAGGCAGTTCATCTAGAGTTGGTCCACAATGCGACAACAGCTGTTCACTGAAAGGTATTCTGGTACGTCGTAAAAGGCTTGGCAACATCGTCCATAGCAATGCTAGACTTTTTTTGGGAGATTCAAAGAGAAAGAAGTCAGCATAGCAAGTTTTCAACAGAGGCAAAAGTTGAAATTACTGAGACTAGCTATAAATTTACAATGAAATTTATCTTTATCACCCCGCGTACTCCTCATTAATTACTAATGGTCGTGGAAAACAGCAGTTAAATCTGCAAAGTACTTTTAAAACAGAAATGTAGGCAAAATATTCATTAGATTCCAACGTAATAAAGACGATTGAAGCAGCAAATAATTAAAAAAGTGAACCATTAGTCGGCCTATTTGTCACGCGTTGAAACCAAGTTACAAAATGGTCTTTACGGCTTTCAAACCTGGTGCTAATTTATAAAACATTAACTATAGTAAGTACAGAACGTAATGTCCTTCAGTAGGCGACTCCCTTCAAGAAACAATTACTTTCTGAATAGCAACTCTCTTCAAAGCGTATTCAGTAGTGCATGTAGGAGGAAATAAAGGGATGTAGTACCTGGTTGTCCTGGTTGGAATGTTAAAATTAAGGCGTTCTAAGAGGGATGGGGAGCAGATATCGCCAATTATAAGTTTATGAAGAAAAATAACTCCAAAAACTCTCCTACGATTAATAAGGGATGGAAGATCGAGGAGTAAGGCCCTGTTGGTATAGGATGGAAGACGAAGGTTAGGGTCCCAATTAAGTCCGCAAAGTGCAAAGAGTAAAAACTGCTTCTGCACCGACTCAATTAAATCTTGAGTATGGGCATGTTGAGGGGACCATACACATACATTTTCTTACTTATTCAAGAATGGGTCGGACAAGGGATGTATAATGAAGTTTAGTGACGAAGGGATCATTAAATTCCTTAGACCAGCGTTTAATAAATCCAAGAGTGCCCTTGGCTTTATTAACAATTGTGGAGATTTGATGTGTGAAACTAAATTTATTATCAAAGAGAACACCAAGATATTCAACTAACAGTATGCGTTTTAAGGGTACATTGCCGATATAATAATTGGCTATGTAAGGGGTAACACTGTTAAAAGTCATAAAAAGGCATTTAGAGAAATTGAGGTGCATGTGATTAGTTATGCACCAGTTTTGCATTGTGTTTAAATCATCTTGTAATAACGCATGATCCGAAGGGTTCTTATAAGATAAAAATAATTTCACATCATCTGCATAAATAAGTATGCGACAATGGGATAGCGAACAGGGAAGGTAGTTTATAAAAAGATTAAAGAGTAAAGGTCCTAGGTGACTATCCTGGGGAACTCCAGAAGTAAAAAAAACAGATTTAGAGATGTCTGATCTAAGCATAACCCTTCGGGTCCTACCTGTTAGATATGCTTTGCTAAAGTGAGTATAGATGACATCAGTTTGCATTCTATTAACGAATGCCTCATTTATAAAAGAGGTAAATTCCAATAGATTGGTCGAAGTCGACCGACTCTTAACGAATCCGTGTTAGGCAGGGGAGATAATTTACTTGCAGAGATGTTGCAAAAGTCGAAGTAATTATCTTTTCGAAGAGCTTAGGGATTGCGGACAACATCGCAAATCCACTGTTGTTGTACATATCCGACTTATATCCTTTTATATGCAGTGGGATAATGTAAGATTCTTTCCATAAATTAGGAAAAACAGAGGATTCTAAAGAAAGTTTAAAAAGAATTAGGAGAGGCTTTATTATGGAAAAACAGCACTCCTTGAGCACACAACTTGGAATGCTGTCAGGCACAGGTGAGATGGAAGACTTGCGGGTGTTAATTGAGGAAAGGAGGAGCTAAATGGGATAAGTTAGGAATAGATAATATATATGGACGTTGATGTACTAACGGGACAGTACATTCAAGTGGCCCAGCAACACTAAGCAACGTGCTTGTTAGCGCGCGGAACCCTGCAAATAATGCACCCACCTCCCGCCCAACCGACCGAGGGGCACACCGCATAACGTACGGCTAGCGATAAACGCGAATCGAATTTATAAGTTAGAACATAAAATATAAAATAACTAAAAACGAAATACAATACATTTTAAATTATTAAGGTAAGATAATTAAGATCTAGACAGGTGACAGAGAAGAGAAGTTCTAATTAAGGGGGTCGAAGTAGAACTACCTACAACTCGAGAAAGTTTGTTGTAGTTGCTACATAGGACTCGGAAAGGATTATGGATAGCAAAGTTGGTAGAACAAGGTTGAAGAGAGAGCGGAAGAAAGTTTCTAGTAGGTCTAATCGGAACATCAAAACTAATCTGGCTGAGTAATTCTGAAGAATCAATTTCACCATTGATTAGTTTGTGTAGAAAAATTACACCGAGCACTGTTCTACGATCAGACAAAGAAGGAAGTTTAATTAGTAAAAGTCTACGATAGGAAGGTAAGCGTATGTTAGTATTCCAGTTGAGAGACCAAAAAGAAGAAATTGTTTTTGTACAGATTCTATTCTATCCTGATGAATCCTGTATTGGGGTGACCAAATACATGATCCATATTCAAGAATAGACCGTACCAAGGCAGTAAAAAGTGTTTTCGTTAAATAGGGATCGTTAAATTCTTTCGACCAGCGCTTTATGAAGCCAGGACACTAAAAGCACGATTAGTAATTGACAATACATGCCTATCGAACTTGAGCTTAGGATCCATAAGGATACCCAAATCAGTGACCGACTCAATTCTTTTAAGAGAGTTTCCATTCAGAATGTAAACGTTTTCGAAAGGGAGGCGCCTACTGAAGGACATTACGTTACACTTACTAAAGTTAAGGTTTAATAAATTAGCTTGACACCAGATTTGAAAACTACATAGATCAGATTGTAACCTGGTCCCAAGAACAGACTCAGCAGCCGAAACACAGAGTTTAACGTCGTCGGCATACATAAGCACACGAGAGTAACTGATCGCTAATGGAAGATCATTTATGAACAATATAAATAACAAGGGACCGAGATGGCTTCCTTGTGGAACACCTGAAGTTACTTGAACAGATTTGGACAAAGTGTCTTTAAAATAAACATGTTGTGTTCTAGAACTCAAGTAATTAAAAATCCAAATAGTAAAGTTATAGGAAAGACCCAAAAGATTGAGCTTATGTATTAATAGGCTGTGATTAACGGAGTCGAAAGCCTTACTGAAATCTGTGTAAATGACGTCCGTTTGCAATTTTCTCTCAAAGCCCTTCAATGCAAATGATGTAAATTCTAACAGGTTAGTGGTAGTGGATCTATATTTCACAAACCCATGCTGGCAGGGTGAAATCATGGATCTACAGAAATGTTGCAGTTGAGAAGTTATTAATTTCTCCAAAGCCTTGGCAATAGCAGACAACTTGAAAATACCCCTATAGTTGCAAACATCGGATTTATTTCCTTTTTTGTGAAGAGGAATAATGTAAGATGATTTCCAAACATCAGTGAAACAGCATGTTTCAACGGACAATGTAAATAGTTTATACAAGGGCTTTAAAAGGCCGTCTGCACAGTTTTTAAGCACACAGCCAGGGACTCCGTCTGGACCAGGCGAAAAACAGATTTAGTAGCCTTTAAATTACATAAGAGAGAGCTTTCGGTGATGACTGGTGTAAAATTACTATTGAAGGAATTTAAATGATAAGGATAGGGTGAGTCACAGTTATACTCGTGCTTACTGTAAGTTGTGTGAAAAAAATAGGCAAATAAGTCGGCGATAGCCTTATCAGAATTAGCAGATTCTCTTTCAAAGAACACACTAGATGGAAGCGTTGATGATTTACGCTTCGAATTAACGAAGTTATAAAACCGTCTCGGATTCCTTCTGAACTGTTGCCCACAGTCAGTAAGGTATTCCTTATAATGACGGTCATTCAAAACATAGAAATCAGATCGAGCAATTAGATATCGCGAAAAATGCAAGGAAGAGCCAGTTTCCCTGAATCTCTTATAACATTTCGACTTTCTATTTTTAGCAATGTTAACTCACGGGTAAACCAAATAGGCTTATTAGACCTGGTTGGAACACTGAGCGGAACAAAGACATCAATTAAGGAATTCAAGGTATTATAGAAGGTTGTAATTGCACTATCCATATCTCTACACATGAACAGTCGGGACCAGTCAGTTTGGGATAGCAGCACATTTAACTTGTTAAAGTCGGCTTTCCGAAACTGACGAGACCGTTTAGTAGATATACTACTAGTACGGGTCACCCGATCAGGTAAATCAATCAACACTTCCAAAGTCGGGTGATAAGGATCTTCAGGATTTGATAAGGGTTGTATGCGGGAAACAGAAAAACAGGAAGGGTCCAAAACAAAAATCAGATCAAGCATTCTGTTTAAAGAGTTTGGAATAGCATTGATTTGAAGCAATGAAATTCCAAACAGCTCATCAAGAAAATCGTGCTGAGTCGTGGGGGTCAACACGGCAGAGTCGGGACCCGAAATCCATGTAGTAACAGCAATATTAAAATCGCCAAAAACTACAAGAAAGTCACGATCAGATAACATATATGAAACTGATTTAATAGCAGAAAAGTGTAATAAATAAAGAGAAGAGTCAGAAGAAGGAGGAATATAGGAGCAGGTAATGAAAACTCTAACGTTATTTAGGCATAACTTAATAGCAACAAATTCGATATCCACAGAGCCATCGATTGTTACTTCTTCCGAGGATAAGTTAACATCGACGGCAATAAGCACACCACCACCTCGGCGGGATGTACGATCTTTTCTATAGATAGCGAATTTATTGAAAAGGATTTCTGAATCTAAAACATCGGGCCTTAACCATGTCTCAGAAAATGCCACGACATGAAATGAAAAAGACAGACTGTTTAAATACATATTACTAAGTTTACTAAAAAGACCTCTTACATTTTGATAGGCAAACGAGACGGAGGAAGTTAGTTTTTTCCGGAATCTGATAGACACATTGCTTGATTCACCAACTGCAACAGTATTGACTACTAACGAATCAGGAACAACTAAATTGCTTGATTCGCCAACAGCAACAGTATTGACAACTAATGAATCAGGAACAATTACTTCGGGAGTGAGGACAACTTCTGTGGGTAAGATAAAGTTGGCATCACTACTAACAATTGTATTTGGAGAAGGGGATGAAAAATTTATTAGAGAAGGTGCGGACGTTGTGGGTATGTGATGAGGAACTGAAAGTTCGTTAGGGCCAATCGACAATCTAAAATTGGCCTTTTTACGCTTTGGAGAATCATTTAAGACTTTTAGGCCTTTAAACTCCTTATCCAAAGCTGCAAAACTATCAGACAGACTTTTAAATCTGCCAAATAGATCCGCAAAGCGTCTTTTAGTGTGTCGCATGAAGCTCATAATGTCTCTTTCGACATCCCTACAAGCTTCTCAAGTCCACTTTAAGCCTGATTTAGACTCAATCAGGTCAATAATTCGGCCGTTGAGGCCTGCACATTTTTCATGTGAAACATTTTCACATAGCCAGCAGCAAACAAAACCCATCTTAACATTTGTTCGCACCTGGCAATTTGAATTATAACAGACGTACATAGTGGAGGTAATTAGTGTAAGCAATGAATGTAATAAAATGGAATATATAGAAGCTAATAAGCACTGTTGAAATAAAAAGTTAGTTGAAAAATAAAAAGGCAAGCTAGGGTTAATGTGCAAGCTACTGATGTTTACTTACGACAATAATAAATGCACAAAAACAAATTATGCGCGGGCGCGGCGACCGAAAACAAGAAAAACGGAATAACCGGCCAACACCAAAAATAAGATAAGCGCGGTAAAACAGATGAGAGCGCGACGGGAGCGTAAATATAGAAGAGAGCACGAAAATAGCGCCGAGAGAATGTTTACACAAACAAAGTGTTAGCACAAGCAACGGCGTAAAATTACAAGAACAAATTACACAGCGACAAACAAACGCAGAAATAAGTAAACAGAATGTTTGGCTGTGGAATTGTTGTTGCTTAGAAAACAAAATTATTAAAAATTGGCTTTAAAGTTTATTAAAACAATGTGTATCAACACAACCGATGTAGCACACAATGGAGCAAAGGAATTAAGCCAGAAATATGATACTAATTAGAGCAATTAAGCGAGGAAAACTTGAAATGAAATAGAAGCGATGTAAAACACGTCCGTCAGCGAAAGCGAATCGAATCGAATGATAGTTCAAGAGTCGGATGAAAAGAATCTTCAGGTACAACTACAGGAGAATATCTAGTGACAACAGCGCTGGATACATCATTTACGAAGATGAGATCCAGCATTCTGTTTAGACGGTTAGATATATGATTGACTTTAAAGAGGAAGATCAATCGAACCATCTAAAAAGTTATTATTAGGTGTGGGAATGTAATTAAACTTGTCAAAACACGTCCAAGAAACGTTTGGCAAGTTAAAATCACCAAGTGTCACAAGGAAATCATGATCACGAATGAGACTAAGTGTTTCTTTAATGAAATTGAAATGTTGCAAATAAATGGACATTTCATACGATGGAGGAATATAGGAACAAGAAAAACTAACATTTACGGCAACAATTTCAATTTCATTAAAGAAACACTTAGTCTCATTCGTGATCATGATTTCCTTGTGACACTTGGTGATTTTAACTTGAATTGTTGCTGAGAACACAACACCTTGTTAGGTGGGATCTCAAACTTATAATTGCTAAGCAAGTCCGCACTAATATCAAAATCAGTGCTTAGTTTCTTAGCGAGTTAGCGCAAATTAATGAATAGTTTTTTCACAGTATTTTACATACGTGAAAAATCACATTGCAGCTCAATACAAACTGGACATGACCATCGTAATCCACCACTGCCCACTTTGGCAGAGGAAATGAATTTTTCGAATTCACGCCCAGTAAGACCAACACATTTTATCTGCAGAGCAACGAAAAGGGAGCAAAGTTCACAGTAAAAACGGCCACACTCAGACGAGGAGAAGTTAACAGAATGCAACACTTTCCAATCACTTGACCGGATGTCTCTGTTCTGGCGCTGCAGAAGCCGTAGTGCCTGGTCTCCTTGGATGGCGATCCCCTCCAACGTGGCATCCTCCCACACCACCCCAATATTCTGTTGCATCTCGGGCCGCGGATCGCTCCTTTCGTGCCTCGCTGCCGATTGTTCACTGTGGAATCTTTGCTCAGGTTGCTTTCGGTCGAATGTTGCGTCTTCTCGCCCAGAATTTTTTCAACCTTGTTTGCAAAACTTCTCGTTTATGCACGCATCTGCAATTGACTGAACTGGCGTCAACTCTTCTCAACCCATTTCACCGCCCAGGCCAGCTTAGCTTTGTACTTTTTAAACAAGTAAGAAAGGCTACAGTCGATCGAGCCGACTATAAAAGACCCCGTACTCTCATAGTAGTGCACATTTGAATTCAATTCAATTTGAATTCAAATTTTCAAATGCAATTTAAAAATTTTAATTTTATATGTACATTTTGAATTGAAATTAAAAAAAAATAATTTAACAATTCGCATTGCCAGCATTCGAACCTACAACCTCAGACAAACTCTATCAGTTGCACCACGCGCCACTTTCAAGAATTCTCCGAATATCAGCATTTACATATTATTCATACAAACACACATTCGTTTGAAATTATATGTATGCATGTATGTAAGTATGTGTGTATTCGGCGCGGCCAGCGCACTATGGGTCAAACGCCCGATTTTTAGGAATTTATTAATATCTTAAGAACCAAACAAGATATTTAAATTTGGTTTTTTGTATTTGACCTTTGATGTCAAGACGCATATATGACAGAAAAATGGGCGTGGCACCGCCGCTCCTTTAAATTTTAACTGCCATAACTTTTTTGTTAATCAAGCTATGATCACCAAAACATATTAGATGACTTTTCATGATCTGAAGATCCTGTGAAAAAATGGTCCAAATCGGTTAACTATATCATAAGTTATTAATTAAAGAGTTGCTCAAATCACCTATTTGGCAAATACAGCGTATTTTTTTAGATTTTAGCTAAAATTTAAGTTAAAGCAACTTAAACTTGTTGGTTTCTTATACAATTTTGCAATAAAACTTTATAATTGGCCATTGCAAGCTTTTAAAACATTGAAAACGGTATATTGCTTGCTTTGTCACATGTCGCCGCCGAACTTCAAAGAAAATTACATTGCATACACCGAGGTTAGTTGCTAAAAACTTAAATTCTTAAATATGCGGAAAAGTGCACCTTGAGCTTTTAGGTCTGAATTCGTAATTGATTGCTCTACAAAATGTATATAGTTTCATTGCTACAAAATACTACAAACTTAAGTTTTTTTCTCTCAAAGATGAAATTTCAATTTAAAACTCCACATAGCACGCAGATTTTGGATGAAACAATCACATTAACATTAAGTAAAAACATCATTCTTTCCTATCCATTAAAGATTTTAACATAATTTGTTTTATATTTGGGTCAAAAGTTGTTTTGAACTTACGTATAGTTTGCTTGAAAACGTTAACATGTGCGCGTTGTGTACAACAGCTATGTTAAGGAACTGTTATCTTAACAGAATGCGCCCCTGTTAAAATTCTGGGTATGTAACTTTTACATTTGGGGTATTCGTAATGGATTGTGAACAAAATTTTGTTAATTTAATCACCTTGAAAATAAGACTTTATTCCTAAAAATCCGGCGTTTGACCCATAGTGCAGCGTCTGCCGGCAGCGCTGTCGCCACAGCGTCTGCCGACAGCGCTGTCGCCACACAAGCATCGAAAACGTTCGAACATGTGTTTGTATGTTTCTGTCTCGCTCTTGCGCGTAAGTGATATTGCAGTTAAATAACAAACTTTGTAACGCAGTAGCTCTTTTGTTAAAGGTAGTATGTTGATGCCACTTTCAGAATAGTTTGATTTTATATGTCTCTATACGAATGTTGAATTACAACTCCCTACTATATGAATAAATGCCTTAAACATGGCATTAAAGCTTTTTAATGGCTTTGCATTAAGGCACTCTCTAGCAACCTGTTTACCAGAAATGGTGTTCCTAAGTGCCATAGTTACTGAGTTATTGGCCTAAAACTAAATTTTTTTCGAGGTGTGTCTGGTTTTTTGCTCATTGCGGGGGCGGTAAGGGGCGTGCCAAAATTTGAAATAAACTTAACCTGCCTGGGTTAATAACGGACTTTCATTATAAATTTGGTGGCTCTAGCTTTTGTAGTTTAAAAGATCCAGGTGTTCATACGGACGGACAGACAGACGGACATTGCTATATCGACTCGGCTTTTGATGCTGATCAAGAATATATATACTTTATGGGGTCGGCCACGCCTCCTTCTGCCTGTTACGCTTTTTTCGCTTCTGACAAACCTAATAGACCCCTCTACTCTTTTTTAGAGTACGAGGTCTAAAAAGAATATGAAAAGCCTATATAATTAAAATTAAATAAATAACAAGCACAAATAGTAACAAGATTTACAATTAAAAGAAAATCAATAAGTATCAAAGCCACTCTCAATACTGGAACGGTCTGCTGCCCCACAATCACCGAAAATAGGAATATTATCGCCGCAGCTGCAGGGAAAACCCAGCGCAAAAATAAGTTTATAAGTAAATAAGTTTATAAATATAATTAAAATTAATATTAATAATTTTTACAAGGTAAAAATATAAAAAGGAAAAAAATTTTACTTTAAACTGAAAAGGCTTAAAAAAAATTTAGTAGTTTAGATTGATAAATTAATTAATAGTTAACAGTTAATCTGGGGATAAAAAGTATTGAAATTGATCCAACATATGTTGCGAGGATTGGGGAAACCCAGAAAAACCCAACCAGATCAATAAAAATGTGTGCCAAAACTAACACGAAAGATCTCTGATTTAAAGGGACGCATGAATGGAAGGGATTCCAAACATACTGCCCATGGAAATCAGAGATTTAACGGAGTTGGCTGAAAAGTGAAGCTTTAAGTTGGAAAAGAGAGAGAGATGTATCAATTATTCTATAAAATTGATTATAATTAGCGCGTAGTACCCGAAAACGATTGTGCAAAGCGTAGTCAGTAGTGCATGTAGGAAGAAATAAAGGGATGTAGTACCTGGTTGCCCTGGCTGGAATGTTAAAATTAAGACGTTCTAAGAGGGATGGGGTGCAGATATCGCCAATTATAAGTTTATGAAGAAAAATAACTCCAAAAACTCTCCTGCGATTAATAAGGGACGGAAGATCGAGGAGTAAGAGCCTGTTGGTGTAGGATGGAAGACGAAGGTTAGGGTCCCAATTGAGTCCGCGAAGTGCAAAGAGTTAAAACTGCTTTTGCACCGACTCAATTAAATCTTGAGTATGTGCATGTTGGGGAGACCAGACACATGAACAATATTCAAGAATATGCCGGACAAGGGATGTATAAAGAAGTTTAGTGACGAAGGGATCATTAAATTCCTTAGACCAGCGTTTAATAAATCCAAGAGTGCCCTTGGCTTTATTAACAATTGTGGAGATATGCTGTGTGAAACTTAATTTATTATCAAAGAGAACACCAAGATCTTCAACTAACAGTATGCGTTTTAAGGGTACATTGTCAATATAGTAATTGGCTATGTAAGGAGTAACCCTGTTAATAGTCATAAACAGGCATTTAGAGAAATTGAGGTGCAAGTGATTGGTTATGCACCAGTTATGCATTGTGTTTAAATCATCTTGCAATAACGCATGATCCGAAGGGTTCTTATAAGATAATAATAATTTCACATCATCTGCATACATAAGTATGCGACAATGGGATAGCGAACAGGGAAGGTCATTTATAAAAAGATTAAAGAGTAAAGGTCCTAGGTGACTACCCTGGGGAACTCCAGAAGTAACAAAAACAGATTTAGAGATGGCTGATCTAAGCATAACCCTTTGGGTCCTACCTGTTAGATATGAAGATATCCATAGAAGAATGGAAGGTGGGAAGCCTAAAATACTAAGTTTGTGTAAAAGGACGTTATGATTCACAGAGTCAAATGCTTTACTAAAGTCAGTATAAATGACATCAGTTTGCATTCTATTAAGGAATGCCTCATTTATAAAAGAGGTAAATTCCAATAGATTGGTCGAGGTCGACCGACTCTTAACGAATCCGTGTTAGGCAGGGGAGATAATTGACTTGCAGAGATGTTGCAACGTCAAAGTAATTATCTTTTCGAAGAGCTTAGGGATTGCGGACAACTTCGCAATTCCCCTGTAGTTGGTTATATCCGACTTACATCCTTTTTTATGCAGTGGGATAATGTAAGATTCTTTCCATAAATTAGGAAAAACAGAGGACTCTAAAGAAAGTTTAAAAAGAATTAGGAGAGGTTTTATTATGGAACAAGAAAGAAAAGTACAGTCGAGCACGCCCGACCGTATAATATTATCTGCATTTGTTCTCGATTAAATTATTAAAATCGGTATCCAGATATTACATTGCGTAGTACTTGCATTAAAATATTTTGAAACAAAAACAATCTAAGCATAATCAAACACACATCTATTTGTTTGCATGCGAATACACATACATATGTACGTTTGACAATATATGCTGCATATATGTATGTATGTGTGTATTCGGCGCAGACAGCTTCTGCGCTGCCGACACACAGGCAGCGAAAACGTTCGAACATATGCTTGTGTGTTTCTATCTCGCTTGCACCTATGGGTTGATAATGCGTTCAATTATCAATATTGTAACGCTTCTAGTTTTTTTGTTTATTGTCCGATTTTAATGGGATAGTTTAATATAGTTAGTCTCCACAAAAATTATAAACTACAATACTGTATGTTGATATGGCAATTCTCTGTTATATGTTAGGTGGCAACGCTATTAGCTATTAAGAAGTATGATGAAATAAATTTAGTCTCTTGTAAGCAGCCAAACGTTGCAGTTCTTCTTACTCATCAAACCAACAGGTTATGGGCCCAGTGCACAAGTGTGTATACTAAGAAATAGTGTACAGAGTAGAGAAGAAATTGAGACGAAGAATTTTTCGGAGCATAACGGACAATGCAAGAAAACGAATAAGTCTTAAAAAAGAAATTCAGAAAATGAGTTCTATGTACAATATTGAAAAGTTGGATGACACCAACTACGACTCATGGTGTGTCTTGGCGCGTAGTGTGTTGGTGCATCAGAATCTTTGGGCTGTGGTTTCAAACGAATATGTAAAGCCAGAAGATGAGACAAGTGCGGCGTTTCAGACATGGAAGCGCGAAAATGATAAAGCCATGGCAGTACTGTTTTTGTCGATAAGTGCGTCGCAAATAAATTGCATAAAGAAGTGCAAGTCTGCAAACGAAATTTGGAGTGAGCTACAACAACTTCATCGTCCAAGTGGTCCCGTACGCAAGGTGACATTGTTTAAACAGTTACTAAACAAGAGAATGGCAGAAAGCGAAAATGTGCAAACGCATATAATGGAGTTCTCGAACATTGTTGAGAACCTATCAGCAATTGGAATAACACTTCAGGAAGAGCTGATCGTAATAATGCTGCTGGCCAGTCTGCCAATGTCCTATGAGAATCTGGTGGTTGCTTTGGAGGCCCGTGATGGATTACCCAGTCTGAGCGTCATAAAATGTAAATTGACAGATTAAAATGAACGACGAAAAGTTTGCGATCAAAAAGAGAGCACACAATCATTTTTTGCGCGTCCCACTGGATATGGAGGCAAGGGGCGAGGAAAATACGCAAAGACAGAGAGCCGTCGTGATTTTAAATGCTTTAAGTGTGGTCAGCCTTGGCATTTCGCGGCAAAATGTACATCCAAAGAGGACAACGAAAAAATTCGTGGAAAAAATGTAGCAAAAAGCGAAGAAACAAAGAATAAAGAATCGATACATCGTTCGTTTGCTGGTGCTTCTGGAATTAATCGAATAAGTAAGAATGTTTGGGTTATCGATAGCGGAGCAACATCGCATATGTGTACACATCGTGAATTATTCGATAAGTTTGAGAAACATGACGAAAATATCGAATTAGCTGGAAACAATTTCACCACGGCGTGTGGACGAGGAACAGTGGTTGTCAACAGCCTGTGTGGCGTTAAAATTACACTGAAAGACGTGCTATTTGTTCCAGATTTGCAGTGCAACTTTTTGTCTGTAGGGAAGGCAGTTGCAAATGGATGTCATGTTGAATTCTATCAAGAATTTGCTAAGATTTACGATAAAGATGATACGATAATGAAGGCCAAAAAGGTCGGCGGATTGTTTCTGTGTGAAACAAAGATTCCAGAGATATTGTGTGTGTCGAAAGATTCGGATGATATTATGAAATGGCATGAGAGATATGGGCATCTAAATGTGCAGAGCTTGCAAGAACTAAAGAGCAAGGATATGGTGCGTGGATTGACATTAAATTCAACAAGAATAAATTTGGACTGCATAAGTTGCATGAAAAACAAATGTCACGTGAGCCCATTTGAGAAGTCGCAAACAAGAGCTGATGAGCTGCTTGAGCTTATACATACGGACGTTTGCGGACCTGTCAGTCAAATATCTAATGGAGGTGCCAGATATTTTGTGACGATGATCGACGATAAAAGCCGATATATTCACGTTTACTTCATGAAACACAAATCCGAGGTGACGAAAATATTTAAGGAGCACATCACCATGATAGAGCGTCAAAAAGGCCTGAAGGTGAAAGTAATAAGAAGTGACAATGGAACTGAATATGTCAACATGGAATTCGACGAATATCTGAAGTCTATAGGAATCAAACGGCAGCTTACTGTACCATACACTCCACAACAGAACGGAGTTGCGGAGCACTGCAATCGGACTTTGGTGGAAATGGCACGAGTTATGGTTAATAGTGCTGGCTTGAACGAGAGTTTTTGGGCGGAGGCTGTCGCATGGGCTGCATACCTAAGAAACAGATCGCCGACGAAAGCATTAGATGGCACAACGCCATTTGAGATGTTTACGGGACATAAGCCAGTAGTAAAGCACTTGAGGGTGTTTGGAAGCATTGCCATTGCACTTGAAAAGGGTCCAAAGAAGAAGTTCCAGGAGAAAGGAAAAGAATATACGATGGTCGGATACTCGGAGTCGTCAAAAGCGTATCGGTTGATCGACAAGACAACCGGAAACGTGAAGATCAGTAGAGATGTTGTCTTCATTGAGAATAGTACATCTAAGAAAGGTGAACCGACAGCTGCTATAATTATGGTGGACGACGAAACTGATGAACAAGGTAACATGGCAGAGAGTAATGGTATTGTCGATAATCAGCAAGACATCCAGAGAGAAGGAAAAACTGGTGCGATACGTGTGGGCCAAAAGAAGCATATAATGGGATTGCTTCATGAGATGGGCATGGTCAATTGTCGCACAGCTTCAATACCGTTAGAAGCTAATTTTCAAGTCAACTGTGAGAATGAGTCGTGTAAGCGCGTTGATGTGACCGAGTATCAATCCGTCATTGGATCATTGATGTACATTGCGCTATGTTCACGACCAGATATTTTGCACTCAGTGTGCAAGCTTTCGCAAAGGAATTCGAATCCTCACGGCGAACATCTTGCTGCGGCAAAGCAAGTTCTACGATATCTGAACACAACGGCAGATTTGGCGCTGACGTACAAGAAATCCGGAGTGGATATAACTGGCTACGCAGACGCGGATTGGGCAAGTGACTCTACCGATAGGAAGTCGTTCACTGGATACACATTCATGTGGGCAGCAGCTGTTTTTTCATGGACGTCAAGAAAACAAAAATCGGTTGCACTAAGCAGCACGGAGGCAGAGTATATGGCACTCTCAGATGCTGCAAAAGAAGCGATTTATTTGAGAAAATTAATTAAAGAAATGAATTTGCATTTTAAACTTGATTGTGTAACCATGCATGGCGATAATGTAGGCGCTTTAAATCTTGTAAAAAATCCAATTTATCACGCCAGAAGCAAACACATTGATGTAAAATATCACCATGTAAGAAATTGTCTTGAGCAGAATTTAATTAGTTTAACATACTGTCCAACAAATGAAATGATTTGCCGATATACTGACTAAGAATTTGTCAAAAGTAAATCATAAGAAATGTACTGCGTTGCTCGGATTAAACTAAACATTAACAATCGAATTGAGGAATAGTGTTGATATGGCAATTCTCTGTTATATGTTAGGTGGCAACGCTATTAGCTATTAAAAAGTATGATGAAATAAATTTAGTCTCTTGTAAGCAGCCAAACGTTGCAGTTCTTCTTACTCATCAAACCAACACTGTACGATAAGAACAAGTTCGCTAAAAACGGCATTGAAGATTGAATAGTTTTTTTTATCAAATGTGTGAAAAGTGGGCATGGCAGTCAAAAATTTTAAATGACATTGCATTTATCATAGGTGCTATAGTTACTGAGATATTCGCCGAAAGCACAGATTTTTTCCAAGGTGTGTGTAGTTTTTGCTCATGGCGAATGGGGCGTGACATCGAAAAAAAAAACGATTTTTGTATTGACTGACTAAATATGTGATCGATTGACACCAACCTCGAACTTAGAGCTCTTATCATCTCTGAAATCTGTTTGTTCATACGCATAAACAGACAGACAGACGGACGGACAGAAAGACATAGCTACATCGACTCGGCTTCTGATGGTGATCAAGAATATATATACTTTATGGGGTCTGCCACGCCTCCTTCTGTCTGTTACATACTTTTGAACAAACCCAATATTCTCTTGCAGATAGTATAATACCCAAATCACACACAGAGTATTATTCGTCTCGAATCATTTTTTACTGTATACGAGCAGTATCTGATATTTTTTTACTTCTTTTCGTTTGGTTTTTCATGAAAAGATATTTTTTTACCCGCTCATATTTTTACCTCATGTGTTTACTTACTCGCATAAACACCGCATCAAATTTTTAATTACTCGCATAAACACCGCATCACATTTTTACTCGAAAAAACCACCCTTGTGAAGTACAAGTAAATTTTTTAATCGTGGCAGACCCCATAAAATATATATATTCTTGATCAGCATCAATAGCCGAGTCGATATAGCCATGTCCGTCTGTCTATCTTATCCATCAACACATATTAAAACTGAGTAAAGGGTATCCTAAAGTCGCGAGGCGACTATAGCATTCTTTTTTTGTTAATACTCTGGATTTGCATGCATATTCATTTTTTGATGCTTTAAAAAATGAAGCGCACAAGCGATACTCATTTCAAAAAGAGTATTGACAATACTCGTATTTCGGGTAAGAGTAAAAAAAGTACTCGAGTAATTTCGCTTCAAGTAAAAAAATATTTAAGTAACAAATATCCGATCACATTTTCACTCTAAATTTTTGCGAATGTGGCGTGGCATCAAAAAAAAAAAAACAAGATTCTTGTATTGACTGACTAAATATGTGATCGTTTGACACCAACCTCGATCATCTCTGAAATTTGTTCATACGGACAGACAGACGGACAGATAGACGGACATGGCTATATCGACTCTGCTTGTGATGGTGATCAAGAATATATATACTTTAAGGAGTCTGCCATGCCTCCTTCTGCCTGTTACATACTTTGCACAAAACCAATATACTTTATACGCAGAGATTATTTATTCATTTATTTATTACCGCAGACTAAGATCAGTCGCGAGTATTAACAAAAAATAAGTTTATATGAGTAATTAAAATTAATATTAATGATTATTAAAAAGTGCAAATTATAAAAATTATTTTAACTGAAAAGGATTAAAAAATTTAGTTAATCAGATTGATAAATTAATTAATAATTAATAGTTAATCTGGGGATAAAAAGTAATGAAATAGATCCAACATTTGTTGCGAGGATTGGGAAAAACCCAGAAAAACCCAATTAGATCAATAAAAATGTGTGCCAAAACTAACACGAAAGATCACTGATTTAAATGGACGCATGAATGGCAGAGATTCCAAATATACTGCCCATGACAATCAGAGATTTAACGGAGTTAGCTGAAAAGTGAAGCTTTAAAATGGAAAAGAGAGATGTATCAATTATTCTATAGTATTGATTATAATTGGCGCATAGTACCCGAAAATGTTTGTGCAAAGCGTAGTCATTATTGCATGTAGGAAGAAATAAAGGGATGTAGTAAATGGTTGCCCTGTAATATTAAAATTAAGGCGTTCTAAGAGGAATGGGGAGCAGATATCGACAATTATAAGTTTATAAAAAAAAAATAACTCTAAGAACTCTCCTACGATTAATAAGGGACGGAAGATCGAGGAGTAAGAGCCTGTTGGTGTTGGATGGAAGACGAATGTTAGGGTCTCAATTAAGTCCACGAAATGCGAAGAGTAAAAACTGCTTCTGCACCGACTCAATTAAATCTTGAGTATGAGCATGTTGAGGAGACCAGACATATGAACAATATTCAAGAATGGGCCGGACAGGGATGTATAAAGAAGTTTAGTAACCAAGGGATCATTAAATTCCTTAGACCAGCGTTTAATAAATCCAAGAGTGCCCTTGGCTTTATTAACAATTGTGGAGATATGATGTGTGAAACTTAATTTATTATCAAAGAGAAAACCAAGGTCTTCAACTAACAGTATCGTTTTAAGGGTACATTGTCAATATAGAAATTTTTAAAAGTCATAAACAGGCTAAATTCGGGTACAAGTGATTAGTTATGCACCAGTTGTGCATTGTGTTTAAATCATCTTGTAATAACGCATGATCCGAAGGGTTCTTATAAGACAATAATAATTTCACATCATCTGCATACATAAGTATGCGACAATGGGATAGCGAACAGCGAAGGTTGTTTATAAAAAGATTAAAGACTAATGCACCTAGGTGACTACCCTGGGGAACTCCAGAAGTAACAAAAACAGATTTAGAGATGGCTGATCTGAGCATAACCCTTTGGGTCCTACCTGTTAGATATGAAGATATCCCAAGAAGAATGGAAGGTAGGAAGCCCAAAATACTAAGTTTGTGTAAAATGCTTTGCTAAAGCTAGTATAGATGACATCAGTTTGCATTCTATTACAGATATAATTCAGGGGATACACTAATCTTAAAAGAAGAGATCTCTCTAGGCTCAGCGAGATTCAATTTTGAAATATTAATGATGCCAGGAGTTTTGGTAGCGATAAATGCAGCAACAGACTCAATAGTCGCGTGTTGAAGGGTGAACTGCGGGGGTGGCAATGGATCGACTGTTACGTCGAAGAGGGAAACTTTTAGAGTTTTTACCCTTGGCCGTAACTCCATTAACAGCCACTGATTTTATCATAACGGGCGATGGGTCTGTTACAGGAGGGACAGACAGTGCCGGGAAAGCAACATTGGCACATGTGGGTTGATCAGGTACAGGAGATGTTGCATGAGGAATGTAGAAATTGGATGGTGAAGAGTTACGAGGATGGGAGAAAAGGATAAAAGGGGAGGCCCATTATGTACAGGTGAGGTAAGGAGAGAACCAGGCGGAAGTGGTAATGTAAGTTGTTGCTGAGAACACAACACCTTGTCAGGTGGGGTCTCAAACTTATAATTGCTAAGCAAGTCCGCACTAACATCAAAATCAGTGCTTAGCTTCTTAGCGAGTGAGCGAAATTTAAGGAAATGTTTTTTCACAGTATTATACATACGTGCAAAATCACATTGTAGTTCAATACAAACTGGACATGACCATCACTGTCTAATTTGGCAAAGGAAATGAATTTTTCGAATTCACGGCCGGTAAGACGAGCACATTTTATATGCATAATGTTATCAAACAGCCAACAGTGCACATAATTTGGTTGGTCACTGTCCCGAGATGGACCATAATTGCAATTGTTTTTTCAGCATGCCATTTTACTCAAAAATAACTATGGCAAATAGAGTGACAACAAAAAAAACCAAGTAAGAAAGGCTACAGTCGACGTGCCGACTGTGTAAGACCCCGTACTCCTTGTAGTGCGCATATAAAAATACTTACAAACTTAGAAGAAGAAGCAGCAGACTGATTCATATTTTAAAATACAAATTTAAAAAAGATAATAGTTTAAATTAAAGTTTAAAAAAGTAAAAAAAGTTCGAACCCGCGGTATCAGACACGGGTTTATCATATGTCGCAATTCTACCATATGCACCACACCTCAATTTCCAACCACAGCTGATTATCTGCATTTACATATAATAATGTTTTGTTATAGAAAAAGAAAAAGAAAACAAATGCCTGTCTGTGCTGGGGTTCGAACCGCAGACCTCATGTTTCTCTAATGCATGTCACATCACTAGGACCACTTTTCTTCAAACACGTACATAAATTAAGATTTTTAACATTTTTGACCAATTTGTTTCACATGTTGTAGTTGTCCGATTTGGACCAAATTTGGTGAAGTTACTTTTAACAATTATGTACACATTCTGTGTGAGTTTGGTTGCGATCACTTAGCAAATACTACATGTCTTCATACAAATTTTTTGTTTTTGACCGATTTGTCCTATGGGAGCTATAAGCTATAGTTGTCCGATCTTGATGAATCTTGGTGAGGATAGTTATAGTTGTATCATATACCTACTGTGTAAATTTGGTACTTTTTAAATGTCATGAAAAAAGAACGACTTCAGAAATAGTTTAAATAAGGTATATGCTCGGTACAGTAGCAAATGGCCAAGGTGGCAACTAAAATTGTTAACTACATGCATTTAACATTTATGCATAACAGAGCTCTCCCCCAATAGTATAACATAACTAGTTTGGGTTCTCTCTTTGTTTGTTCTCGATCTGATTCTTAGTTCTTTAAAGTGAATCATTGATCAAATAGTTGTTATATAAAGCCTGCTAAAATTCGCGCAGATTATCGCAAAAACATTATAGAACAATTCGTTTCGTTTTCGGTGGTCGTTTTAAGTCGATTTTTTGACTCGAGAGGCATAGGCCATTTTCGTTCGGCTTGAGAAAATATGTAGCGACATCGACGAAAATAAATTGGCCAGTATAGATGAGTACTTCATAAACGGTCTTTTGGAAACTGTGAGTGAACTCAAGCGCAGTTTCTATTCCTCTCGTGCTAGTTTGGAGGAGCTGAATTTTGAAGCCATCTCCAGTGAACTACCTGGCAAGTTTAATTCACTGTTGCTTGGATTGAAAGCAACGCTTCAGCGCAAACTCGCCAAAAGAAATCCAGTACAGCATTGGTCTTCCGCCCTCGGTTGGCACAATTGTCGTTGCAAAATTCAGTGGCTCATACACAAATTTTGTCTCCATGTTTAACGCAGTAATAGAGAAGGATTCAGAGCTCACTCCCGTCGAAAAGCTGCAACATCTGCGTTCGTATCTTATTGGCACTGCACTGGATACCGGGAGAGAAATTATAGCATAGCTGTGGGAATCCTAAAAGGTCGAATCGATAACAAACGTTTTATTTTACAGGCACACGTCAGAGAGATATTTCGGCTAGACAAGGTCGACACCTCCACAGCAAAGTTGCGTGAGCTTACAGACAGGATCACATCCCAAATTTAAAATCGGTGGCCAAAAAACAGGAGATTACTGACTGTTTCGTTGTGCATGCCCTGCACCAGAATTGTCCACATTTATAATTGTCCACGTTTCGAAATGGTGTCCCCATATGACCGGCAAAGAGAAGGAAAGAGGGTCTCCCTATGTCTCAACTGCCTAAAAACGGGTAATATGGTTCGGGATTGCAAGTCTGCGACCTGTCGAACCTGTAAAGCTAAGCATCACAGCTCTTTGCATTTCGCACCAGCAGCTGCATCATTAGCGTGCGTTTCCGCCCAGACGGTGACAGGACCAACATCTCGTCAAGCCCTCATATCTCACTTCAACTCTCACGCTGTGCTCCTTGCTACAGCAATTGTTTTCGTAAGGAATAGAACAGGCGAATATGTGCACTGTCGAACCTTATTAGATTCCGGATCACAGCTGCATTTCATCACTCGTCGTTTTTCTCAGCTATTGCACCTTCGAAACTTCAAGTCATTTACAGCCGTATACGGCATTGGAGATGCGAGTTTTCAAACCGAAACCTGCTTAATTAATCTTGTACTGAAGTCGCGGACTTCAGAATACACAGCCTCGTTACAACCCAGCCAGGAGTAATAATAACGGGGCAGATTCAGCTGGCGCCCGGACTACTATTACTACAGAAGACACACTTAGGCTGGATTCTCTCTGGTGGTGGACAGCGCGCGCCAAAACTCTCGTCGTTCGTCGTAAGCAACAGATCTTCCGAAGCCAGTAGCTCTAATAATCGGCTAACGGAATTAGTTAGACGGTTTTGGGAAGTTGAACTTCCAAAACTTGGGAAGTTGTATTTCCAGAAACATCACACTCGGTTATCTTTTGGAAAATACATGGTTCAAACATCAACATCAAAGACATCAGATCTTCTTTCAAAAGGGAATTTTCAGTTGAGGAAATGGTGTTCCAGTCATTAATAAGGGCTTCATGGCATCCCAAAAGCTGAAAGGAAATGTTTCGTCAAGTTCAATGACAGTTTGGATGTCACAAGGACTCTTGACCTCACTTGGGATCCCAAGGATGACAATTTTCTATTTACTTTCTTTTCTCATTTAAGCGCCGAAAACCACACAAAGCGATCTGTACTATCAGTGATTGCCAAATTCTACGACTCTCTCTGTCTCATTGGACCAACAATGAGTAGGGCCAAGATCATTTTGCAGCGAATGTGGTGAGATAAGCTGCAATGGGAGAAATGCTCAATCTCTTAACGCAGCTTGGTCAAGCCTTTGTGAGGAGTTCTCCGATATGCACCACTCAAAGTGCATATCAGAATTCCACGCCTTTTGTGATGCCAGTCTAGAGGAATATGCAGCCAGAATCTATGTGTTGTCTCACGTTAATAATCAATCTCAATGCCGTCTGTTGTGTTCGTAAGGCTCGTTTGGCGCCGCTAAAGACTCTAAAGGTGTCGAAGCATGAACTCTGCGCTCCGCATATGCTCGCTTTTTTGATTCAGGATATCGTCAACATTCAAATCTTCTTCTCCGTTTCATTGTTGGTCTGATTCATCAGTAGTCTTATCTTAGTTACAGGAGGAACTGTCTAAATTAAAAGTATTCGTAGCCAACCAAGTTTGCACTATCCAGCAGATACCAAAAGACATGAGTTGGCATAATGTTCCTACTGCATTGAATCCTGCTGACATGTTGTTTAGATGATCTTCTCCAAGAGACTTGCTTAAATCAGATCTCTGGTTGCCCGGACCAAAGTTTTTGCTGGGCGCAAGGACAGGATGGCCTCAATCTCTTCTATCGGAATCACAGCTGCCAGAGCTGCGAAACAAATCATTTTATTCCGTTATTGGCCCATTGAATATATCCCTATCGTTCAAATATATCAACTCATTCTCCACCATGCAGAGAAATTTTGGATACGTACATAAGTTCGTTTCTCCCAGCCAACCGTCTCTACCGGCGCAACGGCGGAAAAGGCATATCCTCAGCAAGCAGCATTATTTCGCTATCGCCGTTCCTCGATGGCAGCGGGGCAATTCGTGTTGGCGGTCGATTGCGCCAGGCTGCACTACCCTTCGATACCCGATTCCGATAATCTTGCCAAAGGATCACCCGTTTACTCTAGCCATGATAAGGCATTTGCATCTGTCGAACCTTCATGCTAAACCACAAACTCTGCTAGCCACAATTCTTCATCAGTACTGGCACATTGGAGGGTTAAAAACTGTTTCAAAAGCCCTGCAAAAGTGCATCATTGTCTTTCGCTCAAAGCCTCGATTAATGGAGCACATTATGGCCGATTTCCCAGAGGATTTTATTGAATACACGAGACTATTCGTTCTTTCTGGAGTGGACTATTGCGACACATTCCAATACAGTTGACGTTCGCAATCGGCCGCCTGGATCATAACATCGAATGGAAATTCATACCTCCACGGTCTCCACACTTTAATTGTTTATGCGAGTCTGCCATTAAAAAAGCAAAATATCACTTGCGGCGTACATTGATATCGTCGCTCCTTGGGTTTGACGAATTGTGTACATTAGTGTGCCAAATCCAAGCCATAATAAACTCAAGATCTTTTATGTCTATTACAGAAAGCATAACCGATATTGATGTGCTAAAACCCGGTCACTTTCTAATTTGGGGTCCACTAATGCACCGCCTGAGCCGGATGTCTCGTCGCTGAACTACAATCGTCTTGATCAATGGCAGAAGGCCACAGCCCCTCAACAAATTTTCCGGAAACGCTGGAGCGAAGAGTATTTGACACTTCTGCAGCAACGAGCAAAGTGGCGAGCTCTTCAGGCGCCCATTCGAATTGGTGATATCGTGAGCATCAAAGACGAAGATTTCCCCCCTTGAAGTGGCCACTCACTCGAATCATCGAAACCATATCTGGAGCTGATGGTACCATTCGAGTAGCAGTAATGAAGAAATCATCAGGAATCCCTACACGAGCAGTAAACAAGCTGTGCGTCGTTCCGGTTAATGATTCTGTTGAAAGCCCTGTACTTTTGGAGCAGCAGCAAATGAACAAGGTAGCAACTCAAATTGTTAACAATATGCATTTAACATTTATGCATAAAAGCGCTCTCTCCACAATAGTATAACATAACTAGTTTTAGTACTATCTTTGTTCGTTCTCATTCCCCAATTACTACGTACTTAAATAAATAAATGTTTTACTCTGCGAAATTTAAACAAAATTGTTTTTACTAGACAATAAATTATGCGATCTGGATTATTGACAATGGCGCTCAGAAAGTTGTTGAAAAAGCTCAGCAGCTCCCAACAGTATTTATTTCAAGCAGCCGTCGGTGCAGTTCGTGAGCAGTCAGCCAGGAACTCCATCCGGACCCGAGAAGTGGACAGGATTAGTAGACCTTACATCACTTAAAAGTGATTTTTAGTTATCAATAGCCCAATAACCCTGTATATGTATGTAAATTGTTTAAAAAAAATCAACAAATAAATTGAATTTAGCCTGATCAGAATCAGCTGATCTATTTGAATAGACAATAGAAGAATATAATGTTGGGCGTTGCATTAAAAAAGTTATTTAAAATTCTATGATTACTTCGAAACTGCCGACCACAGTTTTTACGGGAATTCAATGGATGTTGAAAGCAAAGAAACCGGATAGAGCAATTAAGAAGATAGATGAATTTATAATAAAATTTCGAATTTATGTTTTTCACATATATGAAATAGACTATTTAATTTTGAATAAAACAAAAAGATAAAGGCTACATTTGAGACAGCTGACTGTAAAAGAGAGAAGGTTTAATTCGGACGAACAATTTTAGACGAATAACTCAGTAACTATGGCATTTAAGAACACCACTTTTGGTATGCAGGTTCCTAGAGAACGCCTTAATGCAATGCCATTTTAGCTGCCACGCCTCCTTCTCGCATAAGAGCTAAACAGCTTTTAAGCTTCAATGCCATTTTTAAGGCATTTATTCATATAGTACATTGTTGTAATTCAACACTGGTTTAGAGACATATGAAATCAAACTATACTGAAAGTGGTATCAAAATCCAAAAGAGCCTTCACGTTACAAAGTTTGTTATTTATCTGCAATATCACCAACGCTCGAGAGCGAGACAGAAGCATACAAACACATGTTCGAACGTTCTCGATGCTTGTGTGGCCACAGCGCTGCGGGCAGACGCTCGCCGCGCAGAATACATGTGTGTATATATATGCATACATATAATTTCAAACGAATGTGTGTTTGTATGAATAACATGTAAATGCTGATAATCGGAGAATTCTTGAAAGAGGCGCATGGTGCAACTGGTAGAAATGCGGCGCGTTCGTCTGATGTTCTAAGTTCGAATGCTGACAATGAGAATTGTTAATTTAATTTTTTTTAAATTTCAATTCAAAATGTACAGACAAAATTAAAATTTTTAAGTTTCATTTGAAAATTTGAATTCAAATCGAATTCAAACTCGTACTACTATGGGAGTACGGCGTCTTTTACAGTCGGCTCGATCGACTGTAGCCTTTCTTAGTTGTTGATTATAACAACTTACATAAAACTGCAAAAACTATAAAAATAATATTTAATAAGAAGAAAATAAAAGCTTACTGTCGCAAAAAGCCATGTCGGTTCACTTTTTTTGTAGAATCGCCTTAAAGATGTTATAGTATCCGATTTGCACTAGAAAGTTAGTTTCAGTAAATTAAAATTGCTGGAAAGTTTCTGTCTAATACATACAATAGCCAGTTGTATGTTATCACCACCCATTTCAAGTTTTATTCTACGTAAGGTACCAAGAACTCCGAGACATGGACCGCACCATTCTGAGTACACTTCCAAAACTGCAATATTCAATTTTCTTAAACTAAACGTAAACTAAAAAGTTAAATAAAATATTATTTTACTAAGCAATCCGGGCCGAGTTAAAAATTTTTCCAGCTCTTCGTCGGTTTTAATTTCAGTTTGTAACTGCTGTACTCCTCCTCTCCTTGCCATTTTCTTTTCAAATTTTAATCAAAAACAAAAACGTGTAATTTGAAATCAAAATTTTTAACAGTATAGTTTTAATAAAATGTTCAAATTTGTTGTAAAATTTTTCATAATGTGAATTGAGTTCCAAATTCGGAGTAATTTTTTTAAGTAGTCAATAAAATTATCAAACACAATTTTTTCTGAGGTAAGTAGATCAACTGATTTTTAGCTGACATCCAAAACCAAAGCATATTTAAATTGCTTTATTGCTATCATACTTAAACAGCTTGTTTTTTACAAAAAGCAACTAAGAAAGGCGACTATTACGGGGTCAAATCTGGTGGTAAGAATGGTGCAGCCAATAAGTAGCATCTTTCTAGATGCTGCTACAACCATTGGATGTCCAGATATTAGCATCCTGTGGATTCTGTCCATACCAAAACTGTTTAACCAAACAGGATCACATTAAAGACTGCTACGCGAGACACATTGGATCTTGGCCATAGTCAATCTCCTTGGCCATGCAGCAACAGTGAAACCGGCGTGGGAGGCTCAACGGATCCTCGTCTGATGCAGCCAGTGGCATAGCGACCACAAAAGAGCACTGCGTCAATTAGCTGTTTCCATCCTGGTCATCTTCCGCTCACTTTGTTCGTACCTGAGGGGCGTGGCAAAAATACAAAGATTATCAGCGTTAATACGGGCATGCGGATGATCATGCCTATAATTCAGTTGAAGTCCAGTAGCAGTGGTCGCAATACTGCTACACAATACTCACCTGGTCAACTTAGGGCATCCTCTTTGGTGCTCATTGATCTCTTCCAGCGACGGCGATGGCGGCGGCGTCGGAAGCGGCAGCGGCAGAATTGCGGCAGCATTGTGGCAATGGAGACAGCAGCGATGGAAGCAGTGGCATAACCAAATGTACATCGGTGCATTGGGTATAACGCTACTGCTAATTGGAGCACATCATCAACATGAGGAATACATAAAGCAGCAACAACACCAGCAGCAGCAACTTGCAGAAGAAGCAGCGTTGACTCCACCACAAGGCCAAGAAGAAGAAATATACGCATATTAGTTTTTTACAACACTTAGGTTTATATTTCACATTACTTACCTGCACATCTGTATGTTGACTGCATCAGAGATACACATCTGAAAAGAAATTGATTAAAAAAATAATTATTATTAGATAGTAATCATGTTAATAAGTAGATTTTGCTCACATTAGGGACAAATGGCGCACGCACAGTTCTTCTTGACAATATAAAATAATAGATTAAGTAACTATTTGCAAATCTTTCGAAAAAAAATACAATCACATGTGACCACAGTATTACATTATTGACAATTATCCAATTACATTTATTGTGCTATTACAGCAGCAATATCAGTTCCAGCTGTAGCTACAAACGCCGTCTCAGTAGCAACAACATCAAACGGCATATTCAAGACAAAAGCATCTGGAGTGAGTTCTTATACGCTACTAGAAAAGCAGCAGCAACTTCAGCTTGCTAACAAGGTATAAAACAAAAGCAAACAAAATATATAAATAATAAAAGGATAAACAATAACTTACAAATAAGATCCCCAGTCTTCCCAAGGCATTTGTGTTGTATATGCAACATAAGTATAACACAGCAGAAAATCACTTGCGTACATGAATCTCTCTCTTCATTCCACAATGTCCTGTCATTATTCCTGGTCACATAAAATGCCATTCTCATGGCAGCCAGTAGGCGTGGCGGGAACTGAGAAGAAAAGACGGTTGTCTTACCCGAGCCGACTTGGTTTCAAAAAAAAATTATTAGTTATATGATTCAGAAGTCCGACTGGGATGAAATTTGGTCAACAGATGGAAGACAATGAGAAATTCATTCTGCGTGAATTTCATTGAAATCGGTCAATAGACACCGAAAATGTTCATACTAAGCATTTACAACCGATTGTTCCTATGGGAGCTATATGATATAGTGGTCCGATTTTAACTTTATTTTATCAAGATAGCTTTAAAACTGAGAGACTAGTTCGCATAGAAACAGACTCGGGATGAAATTTGGTCAACAGATGGAAGACAATGAGAAATTCATTCTGCGTGAATTTCGTTGAAATCGGTCAATAGATACCGAAAATGTTCATACTAAGCATTTTCAACCTATTGTTCCTATGGGAGCTATATGATATAGTGGTCCGATTTTAACTTTATTTTAATGAGAGACTAGAGACTAGTTCGCATAGAAACAGACGGACAGACGGACATGCGTTACAAACTTCGTGACAAAAACAATATACCCTCTGCAACGGTATAAAAACTATGATTTTTCTTGCAAATAACATTTTGTTTCTTCACAGGCACGCAAAAGGCCTGCGAGAAAAAAATACAATATGGCGGCACTCCTGACGGCGCTTACGCTCTCTCTTCGTCCCTTAAGGGTGGTGAGTGGGCGTGGCAGCGCCATAATGTGCAACACATCTCACACGTGCGACACATCAATGTATCAAACATTTGATATATTGATTTGTATACGCAAAAAAAAACGGCGGCAACTCTGGGTACATATCCTGGCCAGACAAGCGGTGACAATTCTTGAGAAGCATCCGCAACCAATGGTTGACTAGATGCGTGCATCCTGCAAAATCTGGTCATACCAAATCTCTGGGAACAAAGTGCGAATGCGCCGTGGAAGCAAACTCCATTGACAGGTGGCTGACATAAGCCCATGGTGGCAACTCTAGCAGGCGGATTGCTCTGGCAACTTAGGGGCATTTTTAGAGAAGGTGCACCATACGTCAAATTTCCAGAAGTCCGCATCTTGTGGATTCTGGTGGTGAGAATGGTGCAGCCAATAAGTAGCATATTTCTAGATGCGGCTACAACCATTGGATGTCCAGATATCAGCATCCTGTGGATTCTGTCCATACCAAAACTGTTTAACGAAACAGTATCACATTAACGACTGCTGCGTGGGACGTCACACTACTGACAGACGGCTGTCTTGTCCAAATGGTGGCAGTTCTGATGATGTTGAGTGTCATCGCCAAGTGATGGATCCTCTAAGATGCATATCCAGCCATTAGATGGCCAAAATCCTCCATCCATTGGATCTAGACTACAACTTGATAAATGCGAGTTTCTTAAACAAGAAACTACTTTCCTTGGACATATCATAACTAAGGAGGGAATAAAGCCAAATCCTGAAAAAATCAAGGCAATTCAAATATACCCAATTCCTAAAAAGTCCAAAGAAATTAAATGTTTTCTCGGATTAACCGGATATTATAGGAAATTTATAGCTAATTTCGCAGATATAGCCAAACCCATGACAACAGCCCTAAAAAAAGATTCAGAAATCGATATACAAAATCCGGAATACGTTAAAGCTTTCGAAAATTAAAACAATTCATCTCCAATGATCCCATCTTAAATATACCAGATTTTAATACTAAATTCGTATTAACTACAGATGCAAGTATCGTAGCTGAATAAATGGACAACAAGACTTGTTTGGTTGAGCACAAAAATTGAACTAACTTTATTTCTTAAAATCCTAGGCCTTATATAGCTACAAATTACAGCGGAGTACAGCTCTCCTCTAAGAATTTGGTGTTGTACCCCACGCACAGGATAGAGCGTGGTTTTATATTTAGAAGTATTTTTATCTCAGGCTTCGTTGCCAAGCATGGGAACGGGTCGCCAGCATAGATACAAGTATATTCTTAGATTATACATTTTTGAGTTTACATAGTCTCTTAAAATAATCTCTCTGGTGTTCTAGTTTCATTGCTTGAACATTCTGCCAAGGGCCACAAAAAGGTGGTAGTTTAAATACAATGGCAATGACATATTAACCTTAGAGTAAACATTTTTATTTTTTTGTTTTATTTTTATATGTGAGGAAACGTGATCGTTTGTAGTCTTCTTGTTACATTTATTTTTCTTATTATGTATACAATTATAACTAACAATAATAACAAACAAATTCCTAAAGATAGGTGACCGGATACATGATGAAAGTTAAGGTTTTTTAATTCAATATGATGATTTTTAATGTCATATATCTATCGCTACTGTATGGTTAATAATTGGATATCTCAATGGATCCCATATAATTTTCGGTATCTCACTTACATTACTTATATAATAAAGTGATAATATTTCGTAACTTCCGGAGTGAATTCAATAATTTCCTGGTGAGTATGGCTACACTGAATATTTGCTTTAGTATTAGTTGGTACTTTGAAAAGCCAACTACCCTTTCTATTTAATTCAACCCAATAGTTTGAAGAAGTTGATATCATTTTATAGACACAATTCGATGGTCTATTTGGCTTAAAAGGTGAGACGTCGCAAGAGTCATCATTTGCATTATTCCATGGCCAGTTTCCTTCGCAAATTCGTTTATTTTTTTGCCAATGCTTGCATTTCTTTAGCGCTGCTTCTGACTTTAAATTATACGAATCAATTGCAATGTTTTACAATATGTATGGGAACTTTAGATCGGCAATTATTATTCCCTGTTGGTTTTTAATTGGTAAGGGAATAATTTTAAATACCTGGGATGAATGTCTATTGAATAAAGGTATTTTTGCATTTATTATTATTTTTATGTCTAAATACAACCCTTTTGCAGTTAGCAAAGTATAAATTTCTTTTAGTTCAGCACCAGTTCTTTTTCCCGGTAGAACAAGTGTATCAGGTATTTTGTCTTCAATGTAACTAATTTCCTTTTTTAGCTGATTTGGTTTTAATATATTAGTGTTTAATTTTCCATGATTGACGTCAATAAGCAAGCTGATTACTCCAGCTTGAACCTTTTCACATTCATCAATCAATGAGTTCAACTGTTTTGTTATCATAAAGAATTTTATTGATTCTTTATATACAAAATAGCTTTCCTTAAGAAGTTCGGTCATGTTGTCTACTCGTAGATTCATACTGTAAAAGTTTTTATTTACTTCGTCTATTGTTTGTTTCAGAATGTTTTCAGTGGAATCAATTACGGAAGCCTGTTTTTTGGCTAGATTGTCTATGTTATGTTGATTTTCTAACAACACAATCATATTTTCTTCCATTTGAGTTCTATCATCTGCATCCATGAGCCCAAATACCATATGATATAAAGATCCTACGAAATCTAAGGGTGACCTTTTCTGTCTTGGAGTTCTCTGCGTCATAAAAAGGCTATTGTTTTCCTCTATATCATCAAGTTGTCTTTGCATATTGTTCAGCACCAAATTACATTGCTCCTCAAAATCATGCAATTTTCTACAAATCATTCGCATCTTTTGTATAATTTCTTTCCCTTTCTCTATCATAAAGAAGTAAGTGTCCATATCATAAAACACAACTAAATCCCATGATGACGTTATAAAGCCTACCTCCTCTAGTTGAGCGTTCCTCATTTTTAGAGTCTTCTCCTGACTCTTGGACTCCAATTAAAGGACATATTTTACTAATAGGACGCGTTACCAATCCTTCTTGTACTCTTATCTTCGCTACTCTAACTTTTTCATCTGCGCCTTTATGAACTTCCTCAATTTTCCCCAGGGGCCATCTTGCTGGATGACAATTTTCGGATTTAATTAACACTATTTGCCCTTTTTCGATATTTTTATTTTCACGTCTCCATTTATTTCTTTGCTGTAAAGTATGTAAATAGTCTTCTTTCCATTTTAACCAAAATTCATTTTTAATCCTTTTAATTAATTTCCATCTGTCTAAATTGTTTATCTTCTCCTCATTTATAGACTCTATTGCTTCCAAATTATGTTAAAATCGTATCACCAATTGTTCTTTTTAAGTGATATTTCACAGATTTAACTCCCGCTTCCCAAATGCCACCGAAATGCGGTCCTGCCGGCGGGATAAAATGCCAATTGATCCCTTCGCTTTCTAAAATTGGAGCTGCTTTTTCGTTATCCATAAAAGCTTTTTGAAAATCTTCATTTAATTTTCGTGACGCACCCACAAAGTTTGTTCCATTATCGGAGTAAATATTAGCACATTTTCCTCTTCTTGCAATGAATCTTTTAAAGGCTGCTAAAAATGCATCAGTTGTAAGATCACTTACAACTTCCAGATGTATAGCTTTGGTTGCCATACATACAAACACAGCAATGTAACCTTTATATGACTTATTTCCTCTGTTTTCAGAACATTTTATATGGTATGGCCCTGCGTAATCTACTCCAGTATTTAGAAATGGGTAATCTGGTGTAACTCTATATTTATGAAGGTCTCCCATTATCTGTTCTGCTGTCGTCTGCCGATATCTTGAACACTTTATACATTCTTTCAACTGTTTCTTTAAACTATTTCTAAGTCCAAAAATTCAATATAAGTTCTCATCAGGTTGAGTCCACCATGCAATGTTTCTCTATGTGCCTTTTTTATTATTAAGTCCGTAAAGTGACTTTTGTTTAAAATTTAAGGATGTTTTACCTGAAAACATGCATTAGAGTTCCTTAATCTTCCAGCAACTCTAAGTAATCCATTTTCATCTAAAAATGGGTTTAAACTTAGTATCTTGCTTTTTATGTCAATATCTCTTTTATGAGTTATACATTTAATTTCTGCATCAAAATGAAAAATCTGCTGTTGTTTAATTACTAAAACAGCGCGCAGACTTTATTTCATTTACAGTTAAATATGCTGGAAATACTTTTTTGTTAATTTTCATATCAATAAATCTCAAAACATATGCAACTACTTTTTCGAGTTTTTCTATAAAGGAAAACTTATCTGTTAATTTCTGAATAATTTCAGAATTATTATTCAAAATAGTTGTGCAAACTAATTCATTTTCAGAATTTTCTTCCTTTGGCCAATATTCAATTGACTTCGCAAGCCAATGAGGTCCAGTCCACCAAATGTCACAGTTTTTTAACTTATCGGCATCTATTCCTCTTGACGCAATATCTGCTGGGTTGTCCTCTGATTTGACATGCCCCCATTCTACTTCATTTAATTTTTTAATGTCATCTGTTCTACGCCTAATAAATTTATTTTTATTAGCTCCATTTTTGATCCAAGTAAGAGTAATCGTTGAGTCGATCCAAGCATAAGATTTTGTACTTATTCCTAACGCTCCTTTTACTCTTTCCATTAGTTTTGCTAACAGATGAGCTGCACATAACTCTAACTTAGGGATCGTTTTTCTATTCTTTTTGGGATTTACTTTACTTTTACTAGGAATTATCCTTACTGAACTTCCGATTTTTGCATACACAACTGCCGCATATGCTTTTTCGGAGGCATCTGCAAATCCATGTACTTGAGAGAATACATCGTTGTGCATTTTTACATTTTCTGAGATTTTCTAATGTTATTAATTTTGCATAAATATTTCCCAGTATTCTGAATCGTCTATTGATAATTCTTTATCCCACTCTAGCTCACCTAACCATAGTTTTTGCATAAACATTTTACCGACTATTGTTACAGGAGATAGCCAACCTAAAGGGTCATAAATTTTCGCTAATGTGGACAATACTGTTCTTTTATTAATTTTCTTTTTTTGTTCACAATGAATATTAAATTTGAATTCGTCTTTTACAGGTTCCCATTGTAACCCTAACGTCTTGACTGACTCATTTTCTTCAAAACTTAATATTTTTGTTGAAGTTTGCAAGTTCAATTTGTTAAGTTTATGTATCGATATATATCGCACATGACTAAAATGTAAGATCGCGCATCTCCAATTGCGGTTCGCTTTAAATTCATTCCCTAATAAACGTTTTCGGTATACGCACGTATTCGGTTTCATATTCAATGTGTACGGAATCAATACTTTGTCCACAGATTATCTAACAATTATGTAACTGTCGTAAGTTTGTAAGTTAATCTATCCAACGGACAGTCTCTCCAGAACACATTCATATATTTTTTGATCATCTTCATCAATATTTATTTGTCTGTAAATTTTTTCTATATCAGAGGAGACTACAACTGGCCATTTACGCCATTTTAACAGAATATCAAAAATATCTCTTTGGACTCTTGGTCCTGTCCACATGATGTCATTTAGGCTTTTCCCATTTGTACTTTTTGCTGAAGCATCAAATACAACTCTTAATTTCGTTGTTAAGCTACTATCCCTTAGTACTGCTTGATGAGGAAGATAATATTTTCCTACTTCGTTTGATTCAACCATATGTCCTAACTCCATGTACTCCCTCATAAACTGAATATAACTTTCTTTCAGTTTTAGATTTTTATGAAATTTCTTTTTTAAATTGTGAAAACGTGCTAAAGCTTGCGTTTTAGAATCTCCTAAGTTCGTATTTTCTTTAAATGGGATTTTTACAATAAATCTACACTTGCTATCTTTTCTTGTTTTTCATTATTATAGGATTTTAAACACAAGTTGACCTTGTATTTTGATGAGCTTGAGTTATTTGCTGAAACTCAACTTATTTTTGTTATTTTTTTAATTCTAAATAAGTTTAGAGTTTAAACAGCTTCTTCTGAAATAATAGTGCACTGCGATCCACTATCGATCAATGCTCTTAATTTCTCAAAATTACCATTATTGGTTTGCACTTTCACTATTGCTGTAGCTATTAGTGCTTGTTTTTCAGCAACACAAGTGTTCACTTTCTCGTTAGAAATGTGTAACATTGTATTGTGTGATTTTCTGCAAATAGTACATAATATTTCACACGAGCACCTTTTATTCCTCGTGAATTTTAAGCATTTCATACATAATTGCACTTTTCTTACTGCGTCGATTCTCTCTACTGGACTCATGGCTCTGAATGTGTAGCACTGTACTGAATGATGTCCAGGTTTCTTGCATATCGGGCAGTTTTCAATTCTATGTTGCTGAACATTAGAATTTTTCTTTTCATCGTTTTTTAATGAACTAATAGAACCATATCGCTGTTCCAAAAATTCTTTGACATCTGACAACTCTTGGATCTCTTTTGTCTTTCTGACGTAAGATTCGTATAGTTGTAGTGTCTCTTTATTAAATTTACGCAATATAATATGCGCAAAGATACTGTCTACTTCATTAGACAGATTTGCTTTTAATAATCAATAAAATTTTTTATCTGCTTTTCAGATTCAATATTTACTGAAGGTAAATCAATTAACCTATTTAATTGATCTGAAAAATTTTTTATTTTAATTTCGAACCGTTTGGTCAACAGTTCCCACACAACATCATAATTATTTACTGAGCCAGTGAGCAAATGTGATACCATGCTCCTGGCTTCACCTTTTAATGCCGATTTTAAATAATTAAATTTGACCGAAACACTTAGGTCCTCTCTATCATGAATTATTTCCATAAATAATTCAAAAAATGAATCCCACTCTCTGGGTTCCCCATAAAAAGTGGGTACCTTAATTTTGGAAGATCTTCTGTCTTCACGGTTACCTTATTATTGTTGAGACTTATATGCTCCAATATGTCAACCATATTGTTAGCATCAAACTCTAATACTGAAACATCTTCGGTGCATTGGATGTTTTGTTTTTCAAAGAAATTAATTTTTTCTTGGATTCTATTCCAGAGAAAATTAATTTTATTTTTTCTAATGCTACTCCATTCCGGAGTAGCATTTTTTAATTCTTTTTCAGTTTCCTGAATATAATTTTTAAGTTGCAACAAGTTTTCGTCTAACTTATCTGCAATCTTATTATTTTCAACTTTTTCTGGAACATTTTCTGTTCCAGGATTAATAGTTTTTTTCGAACATAAATATTGTTCACTAATTGATTTAATTGTTCCTAATGTTTTGTCAAATATTTTTTTATTGAAGTTGTCGTGATCGACTGCTCCAATTTTTAAAAGAATAGAGTTGTTTGTTACAAATTTATCTTTTAACTCTGTTAATATTTCAATGGATTGGCTGGAAATAATTTCAGCTTCAATCTCCTGAACTTTTTTAACTATTACTGCTTGCTTTTCCAGCAAATTAATTGTTGCTTCTGACAACATTTTAACAATATATTTTTAAAAATTTAGTTTCATGCACTTATCTTATGTTTTGATGAAGCTGACTCTGCTGCTGATGCTGATGCTGACGCTGCTGCTGACGCTGCTGCTGATGCTGACGCTGCTGCTCTGCTGATGCTGCTGCTGATGACTCTGGTCACGCTGCTGCTGATGCCTCTGCTCAAGCTGCTGCTGATGCCTCTGTTCGCTGCTATTTTTGCGGACGTTGTTTCTGGCTCTTGGGGTTGCAAGTCCTCTAGCCACTCCGATTTCCGATTCTATTGCTTTAGAATCGTTTTTAGACCTCATACTTTTCTTTTTCACTTTCCGATGTAATCCTCGGAAACGCTATAATATTTTACTGTCGATTTACTTTTTCGACCGCACACAATTCCGACGTAAAGCCTCGTAAACGCTAAATTTTTTACCGTCGAGTTAGATTCTCGATCGCACACAATTCCGACGTAAAGCCTCGGAAACGCTAAATTTTTTACCGTCGAGTTAGATTCTCGATCGCACACAATTCCGACGTAAAGCCTCGAAAACGCTAAATTTTTTACCGTCGAGTTAGATTCTCGATCGCACACAATTCCGACGTAAAGCCTCGGAAACGCTAAATTTTTTACCGTCGAGTTAGATTCTCGATCGCACACAATTCCGACGTAAAGCCTCGGAAACGCTAAATTTTTTACCGTCGAGTTAGATTCTCGATCGCACACAATTCCGACGTAAAGCCTCGGAAACGCTAAATTTTTTACCGTCGAGTTAGATTCTCGATCGCACACAATTCCGACGTAAAGCCTCGAAAACGCTAAATTTTTTACCGTCGAGTTAGATTATCTATCGCACACAATTCCGACGTAAAGCCTCGGAAACGCTAAATTTTTTACCGTCGAGTTAGATTCTCGATCGCACACAATTCCGACGTAAAGCCTCGAAAACGCTAAATTTTTTACCGTCGAGTTAGATTCTCGATCGCACACAATTCCGACGTAAAGCCTCAGAAACGCTACAATTACAAATTACAAAATACTTATACTCTAGGTCTTCAACAAACTTAAGGATACTATTATTATAGTTGGTATTGTAGAGACGTCGTAGAAGTTATTCATACAGAGTTTGGGTCCTAAATTCGTCGATGAGGGCACTCCTTAACTCTCCCCAGGTTGTGGCTGCTGTCAGCTGCGACTCTCGTTGCGCCGATCCGGAGGTCTGCATCTCGATTGCTCCAAATAAGACACTATGTTGTCTCGCATCCTGTGTTGGGTATAACTGCATGATAAAATCGATCCTCCTTATAAATGCAGTTAGTTCCACGGTTTTTCCGTCTAATACCGGCACTTGTCGAATTTGTCCAAGTGCTTGCTTTAAATGCATTGTGGATAATTCCATTGGTGTGTTTGTTGCCATGATGTTGTTGTTGTTTATGGTTTGTGTAGTTGTAGATTGTTATATTTTTTTGGCAGTTGATTATTTTCACAAAATAATTGTTTTTAGTCACTTTAGGTTTTTGTTTGTCACTTTTGTTGAATTTGTAGGGGTGCGCCCTAACGTATGCAACACAAAATTTATTTTTTTTTTGTATGCATTATTTTGGGCGCGACTGTTTCACGATAGCAACAGCTGTTATGTTAACGCACTGTTAACTATCGATCGATGGCAGGACTCAACCATGCATGCGATCAATCGATAATGCTTGCAGATCACCTTTGGGTATGCGATATTTCGAGTAGGTTGTCGACTTCCTCGATCGGCCTATTTCCTGTTCGACCATTGAATGAATGAGTCACGAATGTGTTAAAAAATAATCGTGACGCATCCAAGTTGCCTTGCAATTTATAAATATTTTGTGGTACTAAAAGTGCGTGAAAACCCGTTTGACGTGCGTCCGCACACATATTTAAGGAATTTAGAAAAATATTTTTCAACTAAAGGTATGTTGATCAACCAGTGTCAGACTCGCGTCTCATAAGTTCCTTTTTTTTTGGGGTGTAGAAGTGAAGATTTTGCCTCTCCAAACAATCACTGGCGACGAGGCCAAGCCTGTGCTTGCGAATTATAAGACGCTTTGGCCAATACGGCACAAGTCGCAGTACCGGCGCTTCGGGTGGCACCTTTGGGTCGGCAACGAAACGTTGCGAGCACACATTTTGCTTGCGACACGGCTGGCCGCTCAAGCGCGCACACATTTTGTTTGACTAGTCGCCGACGCCGCGATAAAACTGCTGGGAGACCATTTCTACGCAAAAACCTTTTTGGTTTAAATTGAGTTGCGCACCTTTTTCTAAGAAAAGCAAAAAGGGACTGGAGATAATGATCTTCTAACCCCTTCCGAAAAATAAAAATAAAAAAAAAAAGGGAAAGCGGAATGAATTGAAAAACGTCATTCCGCAAACGCAACTTGTTTCCAAAATTGTATATCTGGAGAATTTCTTTCGTTCGGAGTCTCATACCCTTTTGATGCTATACTTAATTTTTATATAATTAATAAGACTTTTTAAAGTCAGCCTTTAATTTTTAAATTCCATTATTCACGTAAGACTTTTGTAAATTTTCTTGGTATGGTATGTATAAAATCCAATGTTAGCTGTTATATATTCTAATCCGTTTGAAGTCCCCCACAGCAAATCGTCGTCTTCAGGCCTGTCGACTACCATAAAGTATTGTCAGCTGTATCAACGTATGTAAGAATAAAATAACACAGAGTGAGTTAAAACAAAACACTAAATTATATATGGCAGCTATCCAACATTAATAATATTGAAAAGTAATATATAATACATACCAAACCAAACAAATCTAAAAGCGAACATACACTGCTGCGCCTTTCTTCGCTTAAATTTATAAATTCCTGAAACATGTATGAGGCTTCAAAAGTCTTTACAGGTTGGGAGGGTAAAGAAGGAGGACCTTAACATCATAGTCCTTCCTTAAAGGTTGTCAATCTGGCCGTTGTGCTGTACGCTTATGGTTATCATCCTTGTCCTAATCCAACTCTGTCTACAATTTTAGTTATGTGGCACAGCAGCTAACTAGGAGGCAAAGTACCCACCCCACTTTCCCTGAGCTCTAGTCGACCCCGTAGGCAGAGTACGTCTCCAGTCTGCTGCACACTTCATGTGTTCGTTACAAATTGTAAGAGACTTACGTTTACAGGGATCAATTAAATGATTTGTAAAGCCCGGAAAGAAGCACTTTATTACAGTTGTTCAAATAATCCAGAGGATCTATTTTTTAGTTGAACACTGTTTGGTGTTTTGCGCGGTTTTCTTGGTAATAGCAATTATGTTTGGTGGCGGTCGCACAATTGAAATATGGGCCACGACAGATAATTGGGTTTTAAGTCACTTACGCTTAAGTTCTTTGGCGGATATCAAGATATTAATTTTTCTAAAATTGTAATGTTCTTTAACCGGAAAGAAATCTTTAACATAAATAATAAGTGTGGTGTATGGTGTATGGTGTATGGGTACATATGTATCTACATATGTCACTATATATATAAATAGATCATTGATAACACTCTAACGGTAACATTGATACAAAAACCGAAGCGAGATTTTTAAATTCACGACAACTTGCTTTATTGATGATCAACTTAAGACTAACTGATATCGGCTTAATAGATAATAATGAAAGTTCTGTTTACAGGGATTTAAATTTTTACAATTTGATGGTGACCGGAGACCGGGTGAGGGGAGATGCTCCGGCTAGTCTGCTCGTTGTTTACGATTGCCGAAATTGTTTACAAGTGCAGCTTGGGAATGTTTATAGTTGGGGAATAGCTATTGATGTGGAATTCGACGTTTAGGCTGCTATGTACTATTGTTATGTATAATGTAGACATATTCACTATAATATGTCATTTCCATCTCCTTAAGAGGCGAGCCTGTGAGTCATGGTGAGACTGATGGGTAGAATTTAGGTAATGTTGAATGTGCCATCTCGATAGTCATTTCGTCTTATTGCTCGTGTTGGTCTTGTTGTATGTGTTGTGGAGCTGATTGTAGCGTTTCGTTCTTGGGTTCGTGAATTTGTTTTTTAATTTTTATACTCTCTGCAAGAGTATATTGGGTTTGTGCAAAAGTATGTAACAGGCAGAAGGAGGCGTGGCAGACCCCATAAAGTATATATATTCTTGATCAGCATCACAAGCCGAGTCGATATAGCCATGTCCGTCTGTCCGTCTGTCCGTCTGTCTGTCTGTCCGTCTGTCTGTCTGTCTGTCTGTCTGTCCGTATGAACAAACAGATTTCAGAGATGGTAAGAGCTACAAGTTCGAGCTTGGTGTCAAACGATCAGATATTTAGTCAGTCAATACAAGAATCTTTTTTTTTTTCGATGCCACGCCCCATTCGCCCACAATAAGCAAAAAACTGGACACACCTCGTGAAAAATTGGTGTTTTCGGCAAATATCTCAGTAACTATGGTACCTAGGATCACCAATTCTGGTACGGATGTTCCTAGCGAGAGCATAGTTACATTGCCGATTAAAATTTTTGACTGCCACGCCCACTTTTCCCACAATTTATAAAATAGTTTTCAAGCTTCAATGCCGTTTTTTCCGTATCGTACAGTATTTTAGTTTATAACTGGTGTGGAGACTAACTATATTCAACTATCCTGAAAGGCGCATTAAAATCGGACAATAAACAAGAAAACTAGAAGCATTACAATATTGTTAATTGAACGCAATATCAACCCATTGGTGCAAGCGAGACAGAAACACACAAGCACATGTTCGAACGTTTTCGCTGCCTGTGTGGCGGCAGCGCTGCCCGCGGTCGCTGGCTGCGCCGAATACACACATACATGCATACATATTTGCATCATATACATATTGCCAAACGTATGTGTATTCGAATACAAACAAACAAACAGATGAGTGTTGGATTATGCTTAGATTGTTTTTGTTTCAACGTGTTTTAATGCAAGTAATTCACATTGTAATATCTCGATACCGATTTTAATAATTTAATCGGGACAAATGCAGAGAGTATTATACGGTCGGGCGCGCTCGACTGTACTTTTCTTTCTTGTTTCTTGATTAATATTATGGGATTGTAAGATACATATTTTAAGTATAGAAATATGATATATAATTATAATTATTATGTGTAAGGTCATTATTCTGAGATACTATTTTTACAATATCATCATGTTTTATGGGTTTGACTTTAATAATTTCTATTGGTGGGTACAATGGTGTAAGATCAACTTCTGGTTGTAAGTAATTGTCGCTTAAAATTATATTATTTATTTGTAGTTTACATTGATTGATGTTTATTATTTTATTACCCTGAATATTAAGATTGACTTTACTTTTCTGACAACTTTGTTTTACTGTTGTATTAGATATAATATGTTCCATGTTACAATAGTTTTAGGCTCAATATATTTTAACATTTCTTTTACATTTATGCGTTCATAATTACATATTGGTTTTGTGTGTAGTTGCATTTTTGTAATACATTCATCAACAATTGGTTTATTTTCTCTATTATAAATTATTATCTTTTTCAAAATAAGATGTAGTACTAGTGTAGTCAAGTTGGTAGCCATCGTGGTCCGCATTTATTGATTCTCATGATGAAATATTATACCATTTAGTTCTTGTTATAATTTGGTGTATAAATAATTGATTTGTGATGAATTTTTAAAGTTAAGCATAGTTCTAAGAAAATATTAGTTTGTTATTATTATTTCAGTTAAGTTAATTCGCAAAGAATGATGTTCAAATCTAGTTGGTAATACTAATGGTTTATCTGAGAACAGTAAATATCCGAGGTCCGTATCCAAGTTATTGATTTGAATTTGTTGAGCATGACATATGGTAATGAGTGTGAACGATATTATGATTACGAAGTACGAACCTGTGAAGTTTCAATTTGGTTAATTTTCTTTCGTTTCTTAAATTGTGTTTTATAATAATGTGTTCTATTTTTGTAAGTAATTTGGTAATGATCGAGATCTGTTTGCGTGACATTTTGGTTGGCTTTGAATAGGTTTTCCAATTTTCCTTTTTGTAATGGTCCCTTTCGATATCTAGTATCGACTTCGTATTCATGTCGGTCACTGTTTATTTTGTTTATTGTCTTTTCTTTTCTGTCTTGTGTATCTAGAATTGGTTGTCCGGCGTATAAGAATATGTGTGCGGGAATTTGTAAAGTGGTTTCATGTTTGGTTTTATGTTTGTAAATATATAGAATAGTTTCTATTTTGCTGAACTTGTTTTCTTCATCGTTTAATGTATTTATGATCCTGATTTTTTCGGTAATAGTTTTATGAAGTCGTTTAATGTCTGCTATACCTGTTTTTGATGAATTTAATTGTATTTCTACTTCTTCACTGTCAAGCCATCTTAAGTGCTAAGCTGGTGAATGCGCCGTCTCGGTCTGCTTTTAATAGTATTGGATAACCCAACTGATTAAATATGCGCATTAATGCGTTTTTGCAGTCAAGAGTAGCAAATTTTAAATAAATATCAATACAGCTAAGATAATGTTTTTCTTCTGATGAATAAATGTCTATTACAAATTTATCACGACAATGTTCAGGTTTGGGGGTAATTTTCATTGCACTGTCAGTATTTCTGTGTTCGGTTTTTGCTAAATTGCAGATGAGACATTCGTTTATAATGTTTTGTGTTAACAACTGGCTGTTAGGGAAACAATAAGTTTCACCGAAAAGTATGTGGAAGGATGCAGAAGTTTTTTATGAGTTTTAAGAATGAGTTCTTTAAACTCGGCGTATGAAGAAGAAGAATTTTAGTATGACTGGTGTTGATGATTTCTTTGTGTGCGGTTTAAATAATTTCAAAATCGGCATCAATATCTATAAACAACACACTAGACTTGGTACAAAAGTGATCAATTAAATATTGTATGGCTTTTTCTATTGTCATATAATCATATGTGATGTGAATAATTAATTTTTTGAAATAATTTTCTTTTTTTATGTTTGGAATGTCTTTAGAAAATATTATTTGACTTTTAAATGTGTTTATGGGTTTTTCGGTTGTAAATATTAAGTTGCTATTGTCTTTATCAGTACTATGCTGTGTCTCTTCTCCAAAATAGGCTTGTTCTATTTTAACGCGTGATAAAGCATCGGCTATGTGATTTTCTTTTCCTTTTATGTATTTAATGTTAAAGTCATATTCTGATAATTTTACTCTCCATCTAGTTAGTTTTCAATTCGGCTCTTTCATTTTGTAGAGCCAACATAGTGGTTGATGGTCACTATTTATTTCAAAATGTCGTCCTAGTAGGTAATGTCGGAAAGTTTTTGTAGCCCATACAATAACTAAGAGTTCTTTTTCTATGGCACTGTAATTAGTTTCGTGTTCATTTAAAGTTTTGCTAATGTAACTAAGTGGGTGTCCGTTTTGAGAAAATACAGCTCCAAGAGCTACTGTTCAAGCAATGAAACTAGAACACCAGAGAGATTATTTTAAGAGACTATGTAAACTCAAAAATGTATAATCTAAGAATATATTTGTATCTATGCTGGCGACCCGTTCCCATGCTTGGCAACGAAGCCTGAGATAAAAATACTTCTAAATATAAAACCACGCTCTATCCTGTGCGTGGGGTACAACACCAAATTCTTAGAGGAGAGCTGTACTCCGCTGTAATTTGTAGCTATATAGTGACATATTCATCCCGATTATGTCTACAGAGTTCCATATCCCCAATTATAAACATTCCCAAGCTTCACTTGAGAATGAATCCAACCCCCAATTATAAACATTCCCAAGCCTCACTTGAGAATAAATTCAACAATTGTAAACAAAGAGCCGTCTAGCCGGCGCATCTCCCCAATCGATCAGCATCGATTGCAAATCACATAGTCAGCATAATTTTTGTTCCCAGCTTAAGCCGAGATAACGAGCAACGCTTGGTGCCCAGCAACCAGCGGTGCCCTCGATAATGTAAACATTCAAACAGAGCTTTCTTTATCATTTATTAAACCAATATCTGTTAGTCTTAAGTTGATATTGAATAAAACAAGTCGTGAATCTAAAATCTCGCTTCGTCTTTTATTTTTACATCAACGTTGTCGTTAGAGTGTGTCGCGACATTTATTCGATTCGATTAAACACATAAAATATTCAATTGGCGCAGCCGGTAGGATAACAATAAATAGATCCTGAAGCAATTCTAATACTTTTTTGTTGTTATCCGAAAAAAAACAACCAACGCGAAGGCAACCCAAGCGACGGTAAATATCGCGTCAAGTTTTATAACAAAAACCTCGACAGTGACGTGTAAACCAACAATTCGCATTTTTGCCAAAAACCACGGATGTTCACAACTTGAAATTAATTCAAGAAGACGCGATAGAATTCGGAGAGAACATAATTCCAGATACCTGGTTATCTCAATAAAATTCGAAATAGCTATCTGTGCAAACAAATAAAAACAAACTCAATTGTAATTAAGCCTAAAGTGAATTATAAGTAAAACTAAAAAACTAAATTAAGTGAGACTTTTAAATAAAATATTGGTTAAGTGAAAAAAAAAAAAGAACAGAACAATATAAAAATAATCAAAACAACAACCAACCGTAACAAAAATTTTACAAAATGGAAGGAGGAGCAGCAGCAGCAACAACCCTTTCTGACGCCAGCATGTCACAAGTAATAAATCAATTGAAAGACGTCGAAAAATTCAATGGAAACAAAAATACCCTGTACACCTTTGTTAACCGTATCGACTACATATTGGCCCTGTACACGACTAATGATATACGGCAACAAGCGATTATTTTTGGACTTGTGGAACGTTGCATCAGTGCTGATGTTATGCTATCCCTTGGCATAAATAATCTCAACACCTGGACAGATCTTCGGAAGCAATTGATACTCAACTATAAAACCCAGACGAACAATCACATCCTTCTAGAGGACTTCAGGAACACATCTTTTAAGGGGAACGTTCGCGAATTTCTGGAGGAAGCTGAACAGCGCAGGCGTACTTTAATGAGTAAGCTAGAACTAGAGAATAATATCGATGAAAAAACACTGTACTCGCGGCTAATTAAATCTAGTATTGACGATTTGATTCAAAAGTTACCTACTAACATCTGCATTAGAATTATAAATTGCGAAATTCCCGATTTAAGATCGCTTATAAATTTATTGCAAGAAAAAAATCTTTATGATCAACCTTGCCAAAATTTTAATTCCCCTAAAACAAAACAAGAAAAAGAATTAAAGCCACTCCCAACCAATTCCAATTTTCATAAATTTCCAACATTTCTCCAACCAAACAATACACCATATGTTTCATATCCAAATCATCCACCATATTATCAACAACCATTTCATCCATTACAACAACATTACAATATGCCTCATACTAACAACTACTTACCTCGACCATTACCACCCGTACCAAATCCGACAAGACCAGTACAATTTCCACCTCGACAAAATTTTCGTCAAAATTTATTTGACCAAAACCGTTTTGGACAAATTCAGAGTGCCACTTTACAAAAGGCTCCAGTTAATAATACACCTGGTGTTCCACATCCACCAATGAAACGCTTTAGACCAGCAGAAAGTGGACAGAGTAAAATGAGCACAGATCAAGAAGCTAGGTATCAAGAAGAATTGAATTATCAAGAATATTTACAGCAAGAATATTACAATCAATTAGCTTCAAATCCACAATCCTATCAAGATAACGGATATCCTCAAAGCTTTGATTATGCCGAAACTTCGACACCAGTAGCTGAAAATTTAACTGAACAGTGTAACGAGATAGAGCTCGATCAAGCCGAAAATTTTCCGTTACCAGCTTCGGAAACCAACAATTCATAAAACTTACCCATAAAGGAAAAGTTTTAAAATGCCTTATAGATACCGGTTCAACAGTAAATATGATGACATCCAATGTTTTCAATCTAAATGTTTATGATACTGAATGTCTCATTCACACAAGTAACGGGCCATTAACAATCACAAAAAGATTATTGTTCCCTCCAACAACATATTCATGAGTAGTAGTGAATTCCTTTTACACAAATTTTCTTCAGATTATGATTTATTAATTGGCAGAAATTTGCTTTCACAAGCCCAAGCAATAATAGACTACAAATTTCAAACAGTAACTTTATTCAACAAAAAATATAAACTAATTAATGATTCTCCAATTAAAAATCAAACTCATTTTTTAGCTAATCCAACTTTTGAAGCTAAAAAATATAATAATAGCCCACAGTCTTCAGACAATGTAAAAACAGAATCACTTGAGAATTCAAATCTGTATCGATTAGATCATTTAAATAATGAAGAGAAATCAAAATTAAAACATTTATTAAAGATTTATCAACATATTCAATTTCAAGAAGGAGATCAACTCAGTTTCAGTAATCAAGAAAAACATAATATTAACACTACTCATAACTCCCCCATTTACTCTAAACCGTACAGTTATCCTCAGGCCTATGAACAAGAAGTTGAAAACCAAATCCAAGAAATGTTAGAACAAGGTATCATAAAACCCAGTAATTCCCCATACTGCAGTCCAATATGGATTGTTCCAAAAAAACAAGACGCATCGGGTAAACAAAAGTTTAGAATAGTAATCGACTATAGAAAATTAAACGAGGTAACTATTAATGACAGATACCCAATACCGAATATGGACGAAATTCTAGGAAAACTAGGTAGATGCAATTATTTTACCACAATTGACCTTGCAAAAGGTTTCCATCAGCTGGAAATGCATCCAGATGCAATACATAAAACAGCTTTTTCAACCAAAAATGGTCATTATGAATATCTTCGTATGCCATTTGGTTTAAAAAATGCTCCTGCAACTTTTCAACGTTGCATGAATAATGTGTTGCGACCATTATTAAACAAGCATTGTTTGGTGTATTTAGACGATATTATCGTTTTTTCCACATCCCTAGAAGAACACCTACATTCACTACAACTAGTTTTCGAAAAGCTTTCTGAAGCTAATCTTAAACTTCAACTTGACAAATGCGAGTTTCTTAAACAAGAAACTACTTTTCTTGGACATATCATAACTAAGGACGGAATAAAACCCAATCCTGAAAAAAACAAGGCTATTCAAAAATACCCAATTCCAAAAAAGACCAAAGAAATTAAAGGTTTTCTTGGGTTAACCGGATATTACAGAAAATTCATTCCCAATTTTGCAGACATAGCCAAACCGATGACAACAGTTCTAAAAAAAGATTCCAAAATCGATATACAAAATCCAGAATACGTAGAAGCCTTTGAAAAATTAAAACAACTAATTTCCAATGACCCCATTTTAAAAATACCAGATTTTAACAGTAAATTCGTATTAACTACAGACGCAAGTAACATAGCACTTGGAGCTGTACTTTCACAAAACGGACACCCACTTAGTTACATTAGTAGAACCCTAAATGATCACGAAACCAATTACAGTGCCATAGAAAAAGAACTTTTAGCTATTGTATGGGCAACAAAAACCTTTCGACATTACCTTCTAGGACGACATTTTGAAATTAATAGTGACCATGTTGGTCATACAAAATCATATGTTGGTTATACAAAATGAAAGAACCAAATTCAAAATTAACTCGATGGAGAGTTAAATTATCAGAATATGACTTTGACATTAAATATATAAAAGGAAAGGAAAATCACATAGCAGACACTTTATCTCGAGTAAAAATAGAACAAGCTTATTTTGGAGAAGAAACACATCATAGTTCTGATGAAGACAATAGTAACTTAATTTTTATCACCGAAAAACCAATTAACACATTTAAAAGACAAATAATATTTTCTAAAGGCATTCCAAATATAAGAAAAAAAAAATTATTTCAAAAAACTAATAATCCACATCACATATGATAATATGACAACAGAAAAAGCTAAACAATATTTGATTGATCATTTTTGCACCAAGTCTAGTGCGCTGTTTATAGATAGTGATGCCGATTTTGAAATTATCCAAAACGCACACAAAGACATTATCAATCCAAACCATACTAAAATTCTCAGAAGCCTTATTCTTCTGAAAAATATAAGTTCATACGCAGAGTTCAAAGAACTCATTCTCAAGACGCATGAAAAACTCCTACATCCAGGCATTCAAAAAACAAACAAACTTTTCGGTGAAACTTATTATTTCCCCAATAGTCAATTATTAACCCAAAACATTATTAATGAATGTCATATCTGCAATTTAACGAAAACCGAACATAGAAATACAGAAATGCCAATGAAAATTACGCCCAAACCAGAACATTGTAGAGATAAATTCGTAATAGATATTTATTCATCAGAAGGTAAACACTATCTAAGCTGCATAGACATTTATTCAAAATTCGCTACTCTCGAACAAATCAAAACTAAAGATTGGATAGAATGCAAAAACGCATTAATGCGCATATTTAATCAGTTAGGTAAACCAATATTATTAAAGGCAGACCGAGACGGAGCATTTACCAGTCTAGCACTCAAAAGATGGCTTGACAGTGAGGGAGTAGAAATTCAGTTAAATACTTCAAAAACAGGTATAGCGGACATAGAAAGATTACACAAAACTATCAATGAAAAAATTAGAATCATAAATACTTTAAATGATGAAGAGAAAAAACTTTGCAAAATGGAAACTATCCTTTATATTTACAATCATAAAACTAAACATGACACCACTGGACAAACTCCCGCACACATATTCTTACATGCAGGACAACCAACTTTAGATACACAGGACAAAAAAGAAAAAATTATAAACAAAATTAACAGTGACCGACAAGAATTTGAAATAGATACTAGATACAGAAAAGGACCGTTACAAAAAGGAAAATTAGAAAATCCATTTAAAGCCAATCAAAATGTTACTCAAACAGACCCCGATCATTACCAAATTACTAACAAAAATAGAACCACACATTATTACAAAACACAATTTAAAAAGAAAAAAAGATTAACCAAATTCAAACTCCACAGGTCCCTTCCTCATGATCATATTGTCATCCATACTCTCTACCATATGCCATGCTCAACAAATTCAAATAAATAACTTGGATACAGACCACGGATACTTATTGTTTTCAGACAAACCCATAGAATTACCAACTAGATTTGAACACCACTCTTTACGAATTAATGTTTCTGAAATAATAACAACAAATGAATATTTTCGTAGAACTATTCCAAGCTTTAAAAATTCATCACAAATCAATTATTTGTATTCAAAATTACAACAAGAATTAAATGGTATAATCTTTCACCATGAGAATCGAAATAAACGAGGACTGTTCAACATTGGAGGCTCACTATTTAAATTCCTTTTTGGCACACTTGACGATAATGACAGACGAGAATTTGAAAAAAATATTGAAAATCTATCTCTAAATACTGTGCAAGTTCAAGACATTAATGGTATAATAAACATAATTAATACCGAAATGCAACAATTTAAAGATCATCAAAACAAACGAACACTTCAAGAAACATTTATTTACCAATTATTACAATTTATAGAATATGTAGAAGATATTGAAATGGGCATGCAATTGTCTAGATTGGGACTCTTCAACCCAAAGTTACTTACCTATGACCGACTTGACAGTGTTGACAACCGAAACATTCTACTAATTAAAACCTCCACTTGGATTAATCACCAAGATAATATCATACTAATTGTATCCCACATCCCAATCAACTTTCAAACTATTAAAACCATTAAAATCATTCCCTATCCTGACAATGATGGCTATCAACTCGATTACACCAGTACCACCTCTTATTTTGAAAAAGATAATAAAATTTTTAATAGAAAAAATGAACCAATATTTGATGAATGTATTACAAAAATTTTACTTCATACAAAACCAATTTGTAACTTTAAGCAGATAAACGAAAAAGAAATCATTAAGTACATAGAGCCAAATACAATTGTAACATGGAACATATCCAACATAAATGTAAAACAAAACTGTCAAAAAAGTAATACAGATCTTAATATTCATGGTAATAAAATTATTAACGTCAATCAATGTAAACTACAAATAAATGATATCATTTTAAGCGACAATTACTTACAACCCGAAATAGATCTAACACCTTTGTATCCACCAATAGAAATTATCAAAATTAAGCCTATCAAACATGACGACATTGTACAACTTGTATCCCAAAATAATGTCTTTTCATATACAATAATTATAACCATTATTATTATATTCATAATCATATTGTTATATTTAAAATATGTATCATTTAATCCCATAATATTAATCCATAAAAAATGTAAGAAACAAATTCACGAACACAAAAAAGATACACCGCAATCAGTTCAACCAAAAGAACAACAACAAGATGAAACAGTTATCGAAGTGACACAATCAAATTTACCAAAACTTTACCCTTCAGCCTCGCCTTGATTCACAGGCTCGCCTCTTAAGGAGAGGGAAGTGACATATTCATCCCGATTATGTCTACAGAGTTCCATATCCCCAATTATAAACATTCCCAAGCTTCACTTGAGAATGAATCCAACCCCCAATTATAAACATTCCCAAGCCTCACTTGAGAATAAATTCAACAATTGTAAACAAAGAGCCGTCTAGCCGGCGCATCTCCCCAATCGATCAGCATCGATTGCAAATCACATAGTCAGCATAATTTTTGTTCCCAGCTTAAGCCGAGATAACGAGCAACGCTTGGTGCCCAGCAACCAGCGGTGCCCTCGATAATGTAAACATTCAAACAGAGCTTTCTTTATCATTTATTAAACCAATATCTGTTAGTCTTAAGTTGATATTGAATAAAACAAGTCGTGAATCTAAAATCTCGCTTCGTCTTTTATTTTTACATCAACGTTGTCGTTAGAGTGTGTCGCGACATTTATTCGATTCGATTAAACACATAAAATATTCAATTATATAACCCCTAGGATTTTAAGAAATAAAGTTAGTTCAATTTTTGTGATCAACCAAACAAGTCTTGATGTCCATTTATTCATTGGTCCTTCGAGCTTTCTGTTGTTTTCCCCCACCAGTGGTAAGAGACACAGAATTTTAAACCAGCACCTTATAGTGAAATACTTAAGGTTGCAAAATATATTGGTCTTTTGATATCCTCCACCAGTGATAAGAAACACAGAACTGATTGCTCTAGTTCTCCTTGTGAGACAGAGATAATAAATATCCGAAGAGGATTAACAAAAAACTCTAGCGCTCTAAAGGAAAAGAGGCAGGGAATAAAAAAAAAAATTTAGCGTTTCCGAGGCTTTACGTCGGAATTGTGTGCGATCGAGAATCTAACTCGACGGTAAAAATTTAGCGTTTCCGAGGCTTTACGTCGGAATTGTGTGCGATCGAGAATCTAACTCGACGGTAAAAAATTTAGCGTTTCAGGCTTTACGTCGGAATTGTGTGCGATCGAGAATCTAACTCGACGGTAAAAAATTTAGCGTTTCCGAGGCTTTACGTCGGAATTGTGTGCGATCGAGAATCTAACTCGACGGTAAAAAATTTAGCGTTTTCGAGGCTTTACGTCGGAATTGTGTGCGATCGAGAATCTAACTCGACGGTAAAAAATTTAGCGTTTCCGAGGCTTTACGTCGGAATTGTGTCCGATCGAGAATCTAACTCGACGGTAAAAAATTTAGCGTTTCCGAGGCTTTACGTCGGAATTGTGTGCGGTCGAAAAAGTAAATCGACAGTAAAATATTATAGCGTTTCCGAGGATTACATCGGAAAGTGAAAAAAAAAAGTACGAGGTCTAAAAACGATTCTAAAGCAATAGAATCGGAAATCGGAGTGGCTAGAGGACTTGCAACCCCAAGAGCCAGAAACAACGTCCGCAAAAATAGCAGCGAACAGAGGCATCAGCAGCAGCGTGAGCAGAGGCATCAGCAGCAGCGTGACCAGAGTCATCAGCAGCAGCATCAGCAGAGCAGCAGCGTCAGCATCAGCAGCAGCGTCAGCATCAGCATCAGCAGCAGAGTCAACTTCATCAAAACATAAGATAAGTGCATGAAACTAAATTTTTAAAAATATATTGTTAAAATGGTGTCAGAAGCAACAATTAATTTGCTGGAAAAGCAAGCAGTAATAGTTAAAAAAGTTCAGGAGATTGAAGCTGAAATTATTTCCAGCCAATCCATTGAAATATTAACAGAGTTAAAAGATAAATTTGTAACAAACAACTCTATTCTTTTAAAAATTGGAGCAGTCGATCACGACAACTTCAATAAAAAAATATTTGACAAAACATTAGGAACAATTAAATCAATTAGTGAACAATATTTATGTTCGAAAAAAACTATTAATCCTCCATTCCGGAGTAGCATTTTTTAATTCTTTTTCAGTTTCCTGAATATAATTTTTAAGTTGCAACAAGTTTTCGTCTAACTTATCTGCAATCTTATTATTTTCAACTTTTTCTGGAACATTTTCTGTTCCAGGATTAATAGTTTTTTCGAACATAAATATTGTTCACTAATTGATTTAATTGTTCCTAATGTTTTGTCAAATATTTTTTTATTGAAGTTGTCGTGATCGACTGCTCCAATTTTTAAAAGAATAGAGTTGTTTGTTACAAATTTATCTTTTAACTCTGTTAATATTTCAATGGATTGGCTGGAAATAATTTCAGCTTCAATCTCCTGAACTTTTTTAACTATTACTGCTTGCTTTTCCAGCAAATTAATTGTTGCTTCTGACACCATTTTAACAATATATTTTTAAAAATTTAGTTTCATGCACTTATCTTATATTTTGATGAAGCTGACTCTGCTGCTGATGCTGATGCTGACGCTGCTGCTGATGCTGATGCTGACGCTGCTGCTCTGCTGATGCTGCTGCTGATGACTCTGGTCACGCTGCTGCTGATGCCTCTGCTCACGCTGCTGCTGATGCCTCTGTTCGCTGCTATTTTTGCGGACGTTGTTTCTGGCTCTTGGGGTTGCAAGTCCTCTAGCCACTCCGATTTCCGATTCTATTGCTTTAGAATCGTTTTTAGACCTCGTACTTTTTTTTTTCACTTTCCGATGTAATCCTCGGAAACGCTATAATATTTTACTGTCGATTTACTTTTTCGACCGCACACAATTCCGACGTAAAGCCTCGGAAACGCTAAATTTTTTACCGTCGAGTTAGATTCTCGATCGCACACAATTCCGACGTAAAGCCTCGGAAACGCTAAATTTTTTACCGTCGAGTTAGATTCTCGATCGCACACAATTCCGACGTAAAGCCTCGGAAACGCTAAATTTTTTACCGTCGAGTTAGATTCTCGATCGCACACAATTCCGACGTAAAGCCTCGGAAACGCTAAATTTTTTACCGTCGAGTTAGATTCTCGATCGCACACAATTCCGACGTAAAGCCTCGAAAACGCTAAGTTTTTTACCGTCGAGTTAGATTCTCTATCGCACACAATTCCGACGTAAAGCCTCGGAAACGCTAAATTTTTTACCGTCGAGTTAGATTCTCGATCGCACACAATTCCGACGTAAAGCCTCGAAAACGCTAAATTTTTTACCGTCGAGTTAGATTCTCGATCGCACACAATTCCGACGTAAAGCCTCGGAAACGCTAAATTTTTTTTTTTATTCCCTGCCTCTTTTCCTTTAGAGCGCTAGAGTTTTTTGTTAATCCTCTTCGGATATTTATTATCTCTGTCTCACAAGGAGAACTAGAGCAATCAGTTCTGTGCTTCTTATCACTGGTGGAGGATATCAAAAGACCAATATATTTTGCAACCTTAAGTATTTCACTATAAGGTGCTGGTTAAAAATTTGTTTTTTTTTCCCTCTGGGGGGGGAAAAAAAAAAAAACCCTGAAGGACCAATGAATAAATGGACATCAAGACTTGTTTGGTTGATCACAAAAATTGAACTAACTTTATTTCTTAAAATCCTAGGGGTTATATAGTGACATATTCATCCCGATTATGTCTACAGAGTTCCATATCCCCAATTATGAACATTCCCAAGCTTCACTTGAGAATGAATCCAACCCCCAATTATAAACATTCCCAAGCCTCACTTGAGAATAAATTCAACAATTGTAAACAAAGAGCCGTCTAGCCGGCGCATCTCCCCAATCGATCAGCATCGATTGCAAATCACATAGTCAGCATAATTTTTGTTCCCAGCTTAAGCCGAGATAACGAGCAACGCTTGGTGCCCAGCAACCAGCGGTGCCCTCGATAATGTAAACATTCAAACAGAGCTTTCTTTATCATTTATTAAACCAATATCTGTTAGTCTTAAGTTGATATTGAATAAAACAAGTCGTGAATCTAAAATCTCGCTTCGTCTTTTATTTTTACATCAACGTTGTCGTTAGAGTGTGTCGCGACATTTATTCGATTCGATTAAACACATAAAATATTCAATTGGCGCAGCCGGTAGGATAACAATAAATAGATCCTGAAGCAATTCTAATCCTTTTTTGTTGTTATCCGAAAAAAAACAACCAACGCGAAGGCAACCCAAGCGACGGTAAATATCGCGTCAAGTTTTATAAGAAAAACCTCGACAGTGACGTGTAAACCAACAATTCGCATTTTTGCCAAAAACCACGGATGTTCACAACTTGAAATTAATTCAAGAAGACGCGATAGAATTCGGAGAGAACATAATTCCAGATACCTGGTTATCTCAATAAAATTCGAAATAGCTATCTGTGCAAACAAACAAAAACAAACTCAATTGTAATTAAGCCTAAAGTGAATTATAAGTAAAACTAAGAAACTAAATTAAGTGAGACTTTTAAATAAAATATTGGTTAAGTGAAAAAAAAAAAAAAAAAAAAAAAAGAACAGAACAATATAAAAATAATCAAAACAACAACCAACCGTAACAAAAATTTTACAAAATGGAAGGAGGAGCAGCAGCAGCAACAACCCTTTCTGACGCCAGCATGTCACAAGTAATAAATCAATTGAAAGACGTCGAAAAATTCAATGGAAACAAAAATACCCTGTACACCTTTGTTAACCGTATCGACTACATATTGGCCCTGTACACGACTAATGATATACGGCAACAAGCGATTATTTTTGGACTTGTGGAACGTTGCATCAGTGCTGATGTTATGCTATCCCTTGGCATAAATAATCTCAACACCTGGACAGATCTTCGGAAGCAATTGATACTCAACTATAAAACCCAGACGAACAATCACATCCTTCTAGAGGACTTCAGGAACACACCTTTTAAGGGGAACGTTCGCGAATTTCTGGAGGAAGCTGAACAGCGCAGGCGTACTTTAATGAGTAAGCTAGAACTAGAGAATAATATCGATGAAAAAACACTGTACTCGCGGCTAATTAAATCTAGTATTGACGATTTGATTCAAAAGTTACCTACTAACATCTGCATTAGAATTATAAATTGCGAAATTTCCGATTTAAGATCGCTTATAAATTTATTGCAAGAAAAAAAATCTTTATGATCAACCTTGCCAAAATTTTAATTCCACTAAAACAAAACAAGAAAAAGAATTAAAGCCACTCCCAACCAATTCCAATTTTCATTAATTTCCAACATTTCTCCAACCAAACAATACACAATATGTTTCGTATCCAAATCATCCACCATATTATCAACAACCATTTCATCCATTACAACAACATTACAATATGCCTCATACTAACAACTACTTACCTCGACCATTACCACCCGTACCAAATCCGACAAGACCAGTACAATTTCCACCTCGACAAAATTTTCGTCAAAATTTATTTGACCAAAACCGTTTTGGACAAATTCAGAGTGCCACTTTACAAAAGGCTCCAGTTAATAATACACCTGGTGTTCCACATCCACCAATGAAACGCTCTAGACCAGCAGAAAGTGGACAGAGTAAAATGAGCACAGATCAAGAAGCTAGGTATCAAGAAGAATTGAATTATCAAGAATATTTACAGCAAGAATATTACAATCAATTAGCTTCAAATCCACAATCCTATCAAGATTACGGATATCCTCAAAGCTTTGATTATGCCGAAACTTCGACACCAGTAGCCGAAAATTTAACTGAACAGTGTAACGAGATAGAGCTCGATCAAGCCGAAAATTTTCCGTTACCAGCTTCGGAAACCAACAATTCATAAAACTTACCCATAAAGGAAAAGTTTTAAAATGCCTTATAGATACCGGTTCAACAGTAAATATGATGACATCTAATGTTTTCAATCTAAATGTTTATGATACTGAATGTCTCATTCACACAAGTAACGGGCCATTAACAATCACAAAAAAGATTATTGTTCCCTCCAACAACATATTCATGAGTAGTAGTGAATTCCTTTTACACAAATTTTCTTCAGACTATGATTTATTAATTGGCAGAAATTTGCTTTCACAAGCCCAAGCAATAATAGACTACAAATTTCAAACAGTAACTTTATTCAACAAAAAATATAAACTAATTAATGATTCTCCAATTAAAAATCAAACTCATTTTTTAGCTAATCCAACTTTTGAAGCTAAAAAATATAATAATAGCCCACAGTCTTCAGACAATGTAAAAACAGAATCACTTGAGAATTCAAATCTGTATCGATTAGATCATTTAAATAATGAAGAGAAATCAAAATTAAAACATTTATTAAAGATTTATCAACATATTCAATTTCAAGAAGGAGATCAACTCAGTTTCAGTAATCAAGAAAAACATAATATTAACACTACTCATAACTCCCCCATTTACTCTAAACCGTACACTTATCCTCAGGCCTATGAACAAGAAGTTGAAAACCAAATCCAAGAAATGTTAGAACAAGGTATCATAAAACCCAGTAATTCCCCCTACTGCAGTCCAATATGGATTGTTCCAAAAAACAAGACGCATCGGGTAAACAAAAGTTTAGAATAGTAATCGACTATAGAAAATTAAACGAGGTAACTATTAATGACAGATACCCAATACCGAATATGGACGAAATTCTAGGAAAACTAGGTAGATGCAATTATTTTACCACAATTGACCTTGCAAAAGGTTTCCATCAGCTGGAAATGCATCCAGATGCAATACATAAAACAGCTTTTTCAACCAAAAATGGTCATTATGAATATCTTCGTATGCCATTTGGTTTAAAAAATGCTCCTGCAACTTTTCAACGTTGCATGAATAATGTGTTGCGACCATTATTAAACAAGCATTGTTTGGTGTATTTAGACGATATTATCGTTTTTTCCACATCCCTAGAAGAACACCTACATTCACTACAACTAGTTTTCGAAAAGCTTTCTGAAGCTAATCTTAAACTTCAACTTGACAAATGCGAGTTTCTTAAACAAGAAACTACTTTTCTTGGACATATCATAACTAAGGACGGAATAAAACCCAATCCTGAAAAAATCAAGGCTATTCAAAAATACCCAATTCCAAAAAAGACCAAAGAAATTAAAGGTTTTCTTGGGTTAACCGGATATTACAGAAAATTCATTCCCAATTTTGCAGACATAGCCAAACCGATGACAATAGTTCTAAAAAAAGATTCCAAAATCGATATACAAAATCCAGAATACGTAGAAGCCTTTGAAAAATTAAAACAACTAATTTCCAATGACCCCATTTTAAAAATACCAGATTTTAACAGTAAATTCGTATTAACTACAGACGCAAGTAACATAGCACTTGGAGCTGTACTTTCACAAAACGGACACCCACTTAGTTACATTAGTAGAACCCTAAATGATCACGAAACCAATTACAGTGCCATAGAAAAAGAACTTTTAGCTATTGTATGGGCAACAAAAACCTTTCGACATTACCTTCTAGGACGAAAAACCAATTAACACATTTAAAAGACAAATAATATTTTCTAAAGGCATTCCAAATATAAGAAAAGAAAATTATTTCAAAAAACTAATAATCCACATCACTTTATGATAATATGACAACAGAAAAAGCTAAACAATATTTGATTGATCATTTTTGCACCAAGTCTAGTGTGCTGTTTATAGATAGTGATGCCGATTTTGAAATTATCCAAAACGCACACAAAGACATTATCAATCCAAACCATACTAAAATTCTCAGAAGCCTTATTCTTCTGAAAAATATAAGTTCATACGCAGAGTTCAAAGAACTCATTCTCAAGACGCATGAAAAACTCCTACATCCAGGCATTCAAAAAACAAACAAACTTTTCGGTGAAACTTATTATTTCCCCAATAGTCAATTATTAACCCAAAACATTATTAATGAATGTCATATCTGCAATTTAACGAAAACCGAACATAGAAATACAGAAATGCCAATGAAAATTACGCCCAAACCAGAACATTGTCGAGATAAATTCGTAATAGATATTTATTCATCAGAAGGTAAACACTATCTAAGCTGCATAGACATTTATTCAAAATTCGCTACTCTCGAACAAATCAAAACTAAAGATTGGATAGAATGCAAAAACGCATTAATGCGCATATTTAATCAGTTAGGTAAACCAATATTATTAAAGGCAGACCGAGACGGAGCATTTACCAGTCTAGCACTCAAAAGATGGCTTGACAGTGAGGGAGTAGAAATTCAGTTAAATACTTCAAAAACAGGTATAGCGGACATAGAAAGATTACACAAAACTATCAATGAAAAAATTAGAATCATAAATACTTTAAATGATGAAGAGAAAAAACTATGCAAAATGGAAACTATCCTTTATATTTACAATCATAAAACTAAACATGACACCACTGGACAAACTCCCGCACACATATTCTTACATGCAGGACAACCAACTTTAGATACACAGGACAAAAAAGAAAAAAATCATAAACAAAATTAACAGTGACCGACAAGAATTTGAAATAGATACTAGATACAGAAAAGGACCGTTACAAAAAGGAAAATTAGAAAATCCATTTAAAGCCAATCAAAATGTTACTCAAACAGACCCCGATCATTACCAAATTACTAACAAAAATAGAACCACACATTATTACAAAACACAATTTAAAAAGAAAAAAAAGATTAACCAAATTCAAACTCCACAGGTCCCTTCCTCATGATCATATTGTCATCCATACTCTCTACCATATGCCATGCTCAACAAATTTAAATAAATAACTTGGTTACAGACCACGGATACTTACTGTTTTCAAACAAACCCATAGAATTACCAACTAGATTTGAACACCACTCTTTACGAATTAATGTTTCTGAAATAATAACAACAAATGAATATTTTCGTAGAACTATTCCAAGCTTTAAATATTCATCACAAATCAATTATTTGTATTCAAAACTACAACATAAATTAAATGGTATAATCTTTCACCATGAGAATCGAAATAAACGAGGACTGTTCAACATTGGAGGCTCACTATTTAAATTCCTTTTTGGCACACTTGACGATAATGACAGACGAGAATTTGAAAAAAATATTGAAAATCTATCTTTAAATACTGTGCAAGCTCAAGACATTAATGGTATAATAAACATAATTAATACCGAAATGCAACAATTTAAAATCATCAAAACAAACGAACACTTCAAGAAACATTTATTTACCAATTATTACAATTTATAGAATATGTAGAAGACATTGAAATCGGCATGCAATTGTCTAGATTGGGACTCTTCAACCCAAAGTTACTTACTTATGACCGACTTGACAGTGTTGACAACCGAAACATTCTACTAATTAAAACCTCCACTTGGATTAATCACCAAGATAATATCATACTAATTGTATCCCACATCCCAATCAACTTTCAAACTATTAAAACCATTAAAATCATTCCCTATCCTGACAATGATGGCTATCAACTCGATTACACCAGTACCACCTCTTATTTTGAAAAAGATAATAAAATTTTTAATAGAAAAAATGAACCAATATTTGATGAATGTATTACAAAAATTTTACTTCATACAAAACCAATTTGTAACTTTAAGCAGATAAACGAAAAAGAAATCATTAAGTACATAGAGCCAAATACAATTGTAACATGGAACATATCCAACATAAATGTAAAACAAAAACTGTCAAAAAAGTAATACAGATCTTAATATTCATGGTAATAAAATTATTAACGTCAATCAATGTAAACTACAAATAAATGATATCATTTTAAGCGACAATTACTTACAACCCGAAATAGATCTAACACCTTTGTATCCACCAATAGAAATTATCAAAATTAAGCCTATCAAACATGACGACATTGTACAACTTGTATCCCAAAATAATGTCTTTTCATATACAATAATTATAACCATTATTATTATATTCATAATCATATTGTTATATTTAAAATATGTATCATTTAATCCCATAATATTAATCCATAAAAAATGTAAGAAACAAATTCACGAACACAAAAAAGATACACCGCAATCAGTTCAACCAAAAGAACAACAACAAGATGAAACAGTTATCGAAGTGACACAATCAAATTTACCAAAACTTTACCCTTCAGCCTCGCCTTGATTCACAGGCTCGCCTCTTAAGGAGAGGGAAGTGACATATTCATCCCGATTATGTCTACAGAGTTCCATATCCCCAATTATAAACATTCCCAAGCTTCACTTGAGAATGAATCCAACCCCCAATTATAAACATTCCCAAGCCTCACTTGAGAATAAATTCAACAATTGTAAACAAAGAGCCGTCTAGCTGGCGCATCTCCCCAATCGATCAGCATCGATTGCAAATCACATAGTCAGCATAATTTTTGTTCCCAGCTTAAGCCGAGATAACGAGCAACGCTTGGTGCCCAGCAACCAGCGGTGCCCTCGATAATGTAAACATTCAAACAGAGCTTTCTTTATCATTTATTAAACCAATATCTGTTAGTCTTAAGTTGATATTGAATAAAACAAGTCGTGAATCTAAAATCTCGCTTCGTCTTTTATTTTTACATCAACGTTGTCGTTAGAGTGTGTCGCGACATTTATTCGATTCGATTAAACACATAAAATATTCAATTATATAGCTACAAATTACAGCGGAGTACAGCTCTCCTCTAAGAATTTGGTGTTGTACCCCACGCACAGGATAGAGCGTGGTTTTATATTTAGAAGTATTTTTATCTCAGGCTTCGTTGCCAAGCATGGGAACGGGTCGCCAGCATAGATACAAATATATTCTTAGATTATACATTTTTGAGTTTACATAGTCTCTTAAAATAATCTCTCTGGTGTTCTAGTTTCATTGCTTGAACAGTAGCTCTTGGAGCTGTATTTTCTCAAAACGGACACCCACTTAGTTACATTAGCAAAACTTTAAATGAACACGAAACTAATTACAGTGCCATAGAAAAAGAACTCTTAGTTATTGTATGGGCTACAAAAACTTTCCGACATTACCTACTAGGACGACATTTTGAAATAAATAGTGACCATCAACCACTATGTTGGCTCTACAAAATGAAAGAGCCGAATTGAAAACTAACTAGATGGAGAGTAAAATTATCAGAATATGACTTTAACATTAAATACATAAAAGGAAAAGAAAATCACATAGCCGATGCTTTATCACGCGTTAAAATAGAACAAGCCTATTTTGGAGAAGAGACACAGCATAGTACTGATAAAGACAATAGCAACTTAATATTTACAACCGAAAAACCCATAAACACATTTAAAAGTCAAATAATATTTTCTAAAGACATTCCAAACATAAAAAAAGAAAATTATTTCAAAAAATTAATTATTCACATCACATATGATTATATGACAATAGAAAAAGCCATACAATATTTAATTGATCACTTTTGTACCAAGTCTAGTGTGTTGTTTATAGATATTGATGCCGATTTTGAAATTATTTAAACCGCACACAAAGAAATCATCAACACCAGTCATACTAAAATTCTTCTTCTTCATACGCCGAGTTTAAAGAACTCATTCTTAAAACTCATAAAAAACTTCTACATCCTTCCACATACTTTTCGGTGAAACTTATTGTTTCCCTAACAGCCAGTTGTTAACACAAAACATTATAAACGAATGTCTCATCTGCAATTTAGCAAAAACCGAACACAGAAATACTGACAGTGCAATGAAAATTACCCCCAAACCTGAACATTGTCGTGATAAATTTGTAATAGACATTTATTCATCAGAAGAAAAACATTATCTTAGCTGTATTGATATTTATTTAAAATTTGCTACTCTTGACTGCAAAAACGCATTAATGCGCATATTTAATCAGTTGGGTTATCCAATACTATTAAAAGCAGACCGAGACGGCGCATTCACCAGCTTAGCACTTAAGATGGCTTGACAGTGAAGAAGTAGAAATACAATTAAATTCATCAAAAACAGGTATAGCAGACATTAAACGACTTCATAAAACTATTACCGAAAAAATCAGGATCATAAATACATTAAACGATGAAGAAAACAAGTTCAGCAAAATAGAAACTATTCTATATATTTACAAACATAAAACCAAACATGAAACCACTTTACAAATTCCCGCACACATATTCTTATACGCCGGACAACCAATTCTAGATACACAAGACAGAAAAGAAAAGACAATAAACAAAATAAACAGTGACCGACATGAATACGAAGTCGATACTAGATATCGAAAGGGACCATTACAAAAAGGAAAATTGGAAAACCTATTCAAAGCCAACCAAAATGTCACGCAAACAGATCTCGATCATTACCAAATTACTTACAAAAAATAGAACACATTATTATAAAACACAATTTAAGAAACGAAAGAAAATTAACCAAATTGAAACTTCACAGGTTCGTACTTCGTAATCATAATATCGTTCACACTCATTACCATATGTCATGCTCAACAAATTCAAATCAATAACTTGGATACGGACCTCGGATATTTACTGTTCTCAGATAAACCATTAGTATTACCAACTAGATTTGAACATCATTCTTTGCGAATTAACTTAACTGAAATAATAATAACAAACTAATATTTTCTTAGAACTATGCTTAACTTTAAAAATTCATCACAAATCAATTATTTATACACCAAATTATAACAAGAACTAAATGGTATAATATTTCATCATGAGAATCAATAAATGCGGACCACGATGGCTACCAACTTGACTACACTAGTACTACATCTTATTTTGAAAAAGATAATAATTTATAATAGAGAAAATAAACCAATTGTTGATGAATGTATTACAAAAATCCAACTACACACAAAACCAATATGTAATTATGAACGCATAAATGTAAAAGAAATGTTAAAATATATTGAGCCTAAAACTATTGTAACATGGAACATATTATATCTAATACAACAGTAAAACAAAGTTGTCAGAAAAGTAAAGTCAATCTTAATATTCAGGGTAATAAAATAATAAACATCAATAAATAATATAATTTTAAGCGACAATTACTTACAACCAGAAGTTGATCTTACACCATTGTACCCACCAATAGAAATTATTAAAGTCAAACCCATAAAACATGATGATATTGTAAAAATAGTATCTCAGAATAATGACCTTACACATAATAATTATAATTATATATCATATTTCTATACTTAAAATATGTATCTTACAATCCCATAATATTAATCAAGAAAAAATTAAAAAACAAATTCACGAACCCAAGAACGAAACGCTACAATCAGCTCCACAACACATACAACAAGACCAACACGAGCAATAAGACGAAATGACTATCGAGATGGCACATTCAACATTACCTAAATTCTACCCATCAGTCTCACCATGACTCACAGGCTCGCCTCTTAAGGAGATGGAAATGACATATTATACTGAATATGTCTACATTATACATAACAATAGTACATAGCAGCCTAAACGTCGAATTCCACATCAATAGCTATTCCCCAACTATAAACATTCCCAAGCTGCACTTGTAAACAATTTCGGCAATCGTAAACAACGAGCAGACTAGCCGGAGCATCTCCCCTCACCCGGTCTCCGGTCACCATCAAATTGTAAAAATTTAAATCCCTGTAAACAGAACTTTCATTATTATCTATTAAGCCGATATCAGTTAGTCTTAAGTTGATCATCAATAAAGCAAGTTGTCGTGAATTTAAAAATCTCGCTTCGGTTTTTGTATCAATGTTACCGTTAGAGTGTTATCAATGATCTATTTATATATATAGTGACATATGTAGATACATATGTACCCATACACCATACACCATACACCACACTTATTATTTATGTTAAAGATTTCTTTCCGGTTAAAGAACATTACAATTTTAGAAAAATTAATATCTTGATATCCGCCAAAGAACTTAAGCGTAAGTGACTTAAAACCCAATTATCTGTCGTGGCCCATATTTCAATTGTGCGACCGCCACCAAACATAATTGCTATTACCAAGAAAACCGCGCAAAACACCAAACAGTGTTCAACTAAAAAAATAGATCCTCTGGATTATTTGAACAACTGTAATAAAGTGCTTCTTTCCGGGCTTTACAAATCATTTAATTGATCCCTGTAAACGTAAGTCTCTTACAATTTGTAACGAACACATGAAGTGTGCAGCAGACTGGAGACGTACTCTGCCTACGGGGTCGACTAGAGATCAGGGAAAGTGGGGTGGGTACTTTGCCTCCTAGTTAGCTGCTGTGCCACATAACTAAAATTGTAGACAGAGTTGGATTAGGACAAGGATGATAACCATAAGCGTACAGCACAACGGCCAGATTGACAACCTTTAAGGAAGGACTATGATGTTAAGGTGCTCCTTCTTTACCCTCCCAACCTGTAAAGACTTTTGAAGCCTCATGTCTTTACCCTATTATCAATGCAACAACGTTTACTTTAGGTGCCCATTATAGCGGAGATTTTTAATTCATTATGATTCTTCAGATACAAACTAGAAAGACCAGCTTACCAGTGACAAAAGGGTTTCAAAAGCGAACATACATGTTTCAGGAATTTATAAATTTAAGCGAAGAAAGGCGCAGCAGTGTATGTTTGCTTTTAGATTTGTTTGGTTTGGTATGTATTATATATTACTTTTCAATATTATTAATGTTGGATAGCTGCCATATATAATTTAGTGTTTTGTTTTAACTCACTCTGTGTTATTTTATTCTTACATACGTTGATACAGCTGACAATACTTTATGGTAGTCGACAGGCCTGAAGACGACGATTTGCTGTGGGGGACTTCAAACGGATTAGAATATATAACAGCTAACATTGGATTTTATACATACCATACCAAGAAAATTTACAAAAGTCTTACGTGAATAATGGAATTTAAAAATTAAAGGCTGACTTTAAAAAGTCTTATTAATTATATAAAAATTAAGTATAGCATCAAAAGGGTATGAGACTCCGAACGAAAGAAATTCTCCAGATATACAATTTTGGAAACAAGTTGCGTTTGCGGAATGACGTTTTTCAATTCATTCCGCTTTCCCTTTTTTTTTTTTTATTTTTATTTTTCCGAAGGGGTTAGAAGATCATTATCTCCAGTCCCTTTTTGCTTTTCTTAGAAAAAGGTGCGCAACTCAATTTAAACCAAAAAGGTTTTTGCGTAGAAATGGTCTCCCAGCAGTTTTATCGCGGCGTCGGCGACTAGTCAAACAAAATGTTTGCGCGCTTGAGCGGCCAGCCGTGTCCCAAGCAAAATGTGTGCGCGCAACGTTTCGTTGCCGACCCAAAAGTGCCACCCGAAGCGCCGGTACTGCGACTTGTGCCGTATTGGCCAAAGCGTCTTTTAATTCGCAAGCACAGGCTTGGCCTCGTCGCCAGTGATTGTTTGGAGAGGCAAAATCTTCACTTCTACACCAAAAAAAAAGGAACTTATGAGACGCGAGTCTGACACTGGTTGATCAACATACCTTTAGTTGAAAAATATTTTTCTAAATTCCTTAAATATGTGTGCGGACGCACGTCAAACGGGTTTTCACGCACTTTTAGTACCACAAAATATTTATAAATTGCAAGGCAACTTGGATGCGTCACGATTATTTTTTTAACACATTCGTGACTCATTCATTCAATGGTCGAACAGGAAATAGGCCGATCGAGGAAGTCGACAACCTACTCGAAATATCGCATACCCAAAGGTGATCTGCAAGAATTATCGATTGATCGCATGCATGGTTGAGTCCTGCCATCGATCGATAGTTAACAGTGCGTTAACATAACAGCTGTTGCTATCGTGAAACAGTCGCGCCCAAAATAATGCATACAAAAAAAAAATAAATTTTGTGTTGCATACGTTAGGGCGCACCCCTACAAATTCAACAAAAGTGACAAACAAAAACCTAAAGTGACTAAAAACAATTATTTTGTGAAAATAATCAACTGCCAAAAAAATATAACAATCTGAAACTACACAAACCATAAACAACAACAACATCATGGCAACAAACACACCAATGGAATTATCCACAATGCATTTAAAGCAAGCACTTGGACAAATTCGACAAGTGCCGGTATTAGACGGAAAAACCGTGGAACTAACTGCATTTATAAGGAGGATCGATTTTATCATGCAGTTATACCCAACACAGGATGCGAGACAACATAGTGTCTTATTTGGAGCAATCGAGATGCAGACCTCCGGATCGGCGCAACGAGAGTCGCAGCTGACAGCAGCCACAACCTGGGGAGAGTTAAGGAGTGCCCTCATCGACGAATTTAGGACCCAAACTCTGTATGAATAACTTCTACGACGTCTCTACAATACCAACTATAATAATAGTATCCTTAAGTTTGTTGAAGACCTAGAGTATAAGTATTTTGTAATTTCCAATAAATTAATGTTAGAAATTAAGGCCCATAACACTATAATGTGTACTAATGCTATGAATAACACTATTAAAGATGTTATTACAAAAAAACAAGTAAGAAAGGCTACAGTCGATCGAGCCGACTGTAAAAGACCCCGTACTCCCATAGAAGTGCGCAATAGTATTCGAAGATAACGGACTTTCATTCCAAATTTGGTGTCTCTAGCTTTTGTAGTTTAAAAGATCCAGGTGTTCATACGGACGAACGGACAGACAGACAGACAGACGGACATTGCTATATCGACTCGGCTGTTGATGCTGATCTAGAATATATATACTTTATGGGGTCGGCCACGCCTCCTTCTGCCTGTTACGCACATTTCGCTTCTGACAAACCTAATAGACCCCTATACTCTTTTTTAGAGTACGGGGTCTAAAAACGGTGTTTACAAAACTGCGTGAAGCCAATTTAAAATTACAATTAGATAAATGCAAATTCATGAAAAAGAAACTGAATTCCTAGGACACATATCTAAAACAGAAGGAATAAAACCAACCCCAACAAGTAAGAAAGGCTACAGTCGATCGAGCCGACTGTAAAAGACCCCGTACTCCCATAGAAGTTCGCAATTGTATTCGATTTAAATTCAAATTTTTGGATGAAATTTAAAAATTTTAATTTTATATGTACATTTTGAATTGAAATTAAAAAAAATTAAATTAACAATTCGCATTGCCGCAACTCTATCAGTTGCACCAAGCGCCACTTTCAAGAATTCTCCAATAATCAGCATTTACATATTATTCATACAAACACACATTCGTTTGAAATTATATGTATGCATGTATGTATGTATGTGTGTATTCGGCGCGGCCAGCGTCTGCCGGCAGCGCTGTCGCCACACAAGCATCGAAAACGTTGCAGTTAAATAACAAACTTTCTAACGCAGTAGCTCATTTGTTAAAGGTAGTATGTTGATGCCACTTTCAGAATAGTTTGATTTTATATGTCTCTATACGAATGTTGAATTACAACACTCTACTATATGAATGTGGGTCCCGATAATCCGCAGTGATGTGATAACTATCAGTAACCACTATAGTTTATATTATTATATGTAGTTTATTGGTATTATATTTTATCTTTAAATAATTAACAGAGTTTTAGCTTATGTGTGTAAGTTTTCACGACTTGCTTCTGCGTGTGTCTTCAACAAGATCTTGGCATCGACTACTTCGTTAATTCATTTTGTTCATCTGCCTCAACTTAATAACTAGTTCTTTTTAGTGTTCAATAACGGAGACCACTACGTGTCTCTCGTGAGTTCTCTAACACTTGCTCTTCTGGTTCATATTCAAATCCTACATTCGGCCCTCCTGACGTAGGATTCGACCCGAATTCTTTCATAAACTCTGCCACCGTGGACGTCTTATATGGACCTTCTCCTTCTCCTACTTTCTCTACATTATAACGTCCGTGTTTAAGAACTTTGGTAACTTTATAAGGTCCCAGATACTTTCCTTTTAGTTTTAATCCCACCACTTTATACTCCTTTTCTATCTTTCTTTTCTTATTAAATGAACGCTGGTTTTCTTCTTGCAGTGCTCTAATATTCTTACGAGCTTCTGAACGTAATATATCTCGTTCATCATTTAACTCGTCTAGCAGTGATTGCTGCACCAAGTCTTTGAGTTTAATGTCATTAGTACAACGCATGTCGATTCCGGTTAATATTTTAAATGGAGCTACCTTTGTACTCCTCGGTTCAATATTATTTATCGCTTGTTGCACGATGCCTACATGCTTATACCACATCCCTGGATTCTCAATGCTAAGTTTCGACAACATCGGTACAACAATTCTATGCATTCGCTCCACCTGTCCGTTGCCGCGTGGCACACCTGTCGTTATCAAACAATGCTGTATCTTCCGTTGTTCACAGTATTCTTTAAACAAGTTTGCTGTAAACGCAGTACCTCTATCTGACACAATCCTGCAAGGGTTTCCAAAATTAACAGCCTGTCTCTCCAAACAACTAATCACTTCTTCCACTCCTGTTCTACGAGTTGGATAAAGCCAAACATATTTTGAAAAAGCATCAACGATTACTAAGAGGTGATTATATCGTTTCTTCGTGATCTCCATTGGTCCAACATGATCGATGTGATACGTGGTGAGCGGCTTATCACCTTTATCTATTGGCGATAAATAACCTTCCTGCCTTCCCATCTTTGCATTTACTAAAATGCACTCGACACAGTTACTCACAACTTTCACCACCTTTTCTGCCAGCTTTGGTATGAAATAAGACTTCTCCACCAAATCTTGAGTCTTCTTTGCTGAAAAATGTCCCTGCCTGTGCGCAATCTTGATGATTTCTGTTTCCATTAGAGACGGCACCACTATCAGTTCTCGAGCAGGGTCTTTGAATAGAATCTCATTTGATATATAAAAATCTTCATATATACCACTCTCAACTATTTTCTTTACTGCTTTTGTCCAATCATCGGACATCTGGACTTCTCTCAATCTCTGTACCATTCTGTCCGTTATCAAGTAACATGCAACTCTGCTTAACGCATCTACGTGTCTCATTTTTGTGCCAGACCTGTGCTCTATTTCATAATCAAAATCCTGAAGATAGATGGCCCATCTAGCAACTCTTAATGGCACTTCCTTCTTCTTCTTGGTCATAGCAAAGGCGTTACAATCTGTGATGATCTTGAACTTTATTCCCAAGACATATATTCGCCACTTTGTTAATGCTCCTATCACTGCTAATACTTCCAGTTCGTATTAGTGGTACTTCTCCTCACATGGCTTTGTTTTCTTACTCATGTACATTACAGGGTGTAACATCCCATCAACTGAATCTTTTTGCAGCCAAACAGCTCCAAATCCATACTTTGACGCATCCGTATGAATTTCTGTCTCAGCCTGTAGATTATAAAGATGCAACACTGGTTTCTTCATCAACTCAGCTTTCAACTGGTTGAACGCCACCTCTTGCAACTCTTTGAATTCGAACTCAGAATCTTTTCGTAACAAATCAGACAATGGTTTGGCGACTACTGCATATCCGTCAATGAATCTTCTGAAATACGATGTCAACCCGAGAAAACGTTGAACTGCTTTCTTATCCTTAGGTGTCGGAAAATTGGCTACGGCTTCACTTTTATTTTCGCTAGGTCTAATCGTACCATTTTCCACAATGTACCCCAAAAATTCAACTTTTTTTCTGTAAAACCTGGCATTTACTCCAATTAATTCTTAGGCCATTTCTCTCTGCAACCTCCAATACTCTCTCTAATTTGCCGAATCCCTCTTCAACATCAATGCTTGGGATTATTATGTCATCCATGTACACTACAGCATCACCTTTCTGTATCAACTCACGCATGACAGACATTATAAAACGCATAAATACAGCCGGCGAGTTAGATATACCAAATGGTACAAATCTAAACTCATACTGTCCATTCTGCGTTACAAATGCTGTATACTTTTGTGACTTTTCTGCAACAGGTACATGAAAGTAACCATTCGTCAAATCCAAAGTAGTGAACACCATTGCTCCTTGCAACTTTTCGATCACGCTGTCCATCTGTACCATTGGAAAATTATCCCTTACTATCTTTTCGTTTAACTTTCGATAGTCACAGCATAGCCGTTTGGTACCATTTTTCTTCGTCACCAACACTATTGGCGAAGCATATTCAGAGGTACTTGGTTTTATGATTCCTTCAGCTATCAACTCTTGGATCTGAGAATCTACCACACTCTGCTCACTATAAGACAATCGTCGCGGATGTTGAAAAACTGGCAAGTCATCTTTCACCACAATCGTCATTTCTACTTTGCTGTTCACATTTCGTTGTGGCTTGTACAAATCTATCAAAGTTTTTGTTTTGATTGACTCTTCTTTACTCAAGTGTGACAAATCTACAATAACTTCTTTCCCTTCAGTACTCATCATGCACAAGTTTCCAAATTCTTCAAACAATTCTGTCAACTGCTCTTGACTTTTCAATGTATCAGAGCTACTACTCTCTTGTACATCTGGAAGCTTGCGAGTAAACTCTGTGCCAACTTCAGTAACTCTCAAATTAACGTCTTTTAAAATAGTCCTGCCCAAAATTGCTTCAAATGCGATGTCTTCATCAGAGACGATATGAAACTCAATCAACAGGTTGATTTCGTCGATCTGCACAGGAACTGTTACACTGCCAAAAGTTACAATCTGACTTTCACCAATACCTGTCAAACATTTTTCGACACCTGTTAGTTTGTTAATGCCTAACCTTTTGAAAATACTTCTGCGCATCAAACAAAGATCTGATCCCGTGTCAACAAGTCCTTTGAAATAAACTTTAGCGTGCTTAACAACCTTCAACTCTAATTCAGAATTGATGACTTTACTTGATGGTTTTGTTACCACATCCTGAACTACGTTTGTCAGCTTTTCTTGCTTGACTTGAACTTCAACTCTGCACTGATTAGCTCTATGTCCTGGTTGATTACACTTAAAACATACAAACTCCTTTTTCGGACAATCCTTTTGTATGTGATTCTCATTTCCACACTTATAGCATTTTTTATTTCTTCCCGATGTCTTATTGTTGTCATTCTCATCTACGTTTGACTGTGAACCTATCTTATTGAACGGCTTTATCGGTCCTCTCATCTTCTGGTATGGCTCCATCTTTATCTTAAGCTGACTTATTGTCCTGGCTTGATAAAGTAGTGCTTTATTCGATCTAGAATCTGGTACACCATTCACAAAATATTCTAGTAGACTCTCATCTTCCAAGTCTATTGGTTTTGCAATCTCCATTAGAGCGTACAAATATTCCTGCAATGTTTCATTTTTGTTCTGGTGACGCCTACCAAGTCTACGATGTATTTCCGCTGACGATACTTTGACACCAAACTCATTGACTAGTGCAACTTTCAATGCACTCCAATCACGAATATTACGCTGGCTGCGTACAAATAATTTTGCTGCACCCTTCAGCAACTGCTTTGCATACACGAATATCTGTAACTGAGTCCATTCTACTGTCAACGCGCATTCCTCACGTTCTTCTATCCAATAATTAACATCCAACGCATTTGAACCATCAAACTGCGAAACACTACCTTCTACATCTTTTAATGTAAACCATGATTTAAGGAACGTCGGATTTTCCATCTGTCTACTACCGAATTGTTGTTGTCTGCTTTGAGCTTCATTCTCCCCATGCTCTAGTATCATTCTCACTTGATGTATTTTCTGAAACTGATACAACAGTTACTTCATTTTCCTCATGAACACTGTCCTGATCATTTTCCCCTTCGTTTTCCAAACCATAGTGAGCAAGCAATCGATTTTGTAACTCCACTTTTCTTCCGCTTGATTGAATTCCAAGTTCCATTAATTTTTCCCGCAAATCGGTCACTATCAATGCCAAAATCTCGTTTCTATTCATCTTTACAATTTTCCTGTTTAAATGTATCAAAACTTTTAAAATTAAATATGTAAATTTAAATATATACAAAGATTTTACAAATCGTTAGTGTAATTTCGCTTTTGCAACAAATTCAATCTTAAACAGTGACTCTCAAACTTTACGTTACGATTTTCAAACTGTAAACAGTCACTTCAATGTTATTCATACAACATTTGTCTTTTACAACGATTACTCAGCTTCTTTCGATTCTCTGCAACTCACAAATCCCCATCCAGAAATAATTTTCGTCGTCGCACCGAACTTGTCTCACAAACTCGCCACCAGCTATTTGCCTCTCTCGTCTGTGCACGCACGTCTTCTTTTCTGATTTCGCATATGATCCCGTTGCTTTACTCGGCTTTCAGCTCTCGTTCACTCGGTGGGTTTTTTTTTTTTTTCCCGTGCATCTCTTGTTGCACGCACGTCACTATTCTCTGCTTCTGCTTCTCTCGTCTTCCTCTTCTTCGACGCTAAACTCTAGCCGCTATGAGTTTCTGCGTTTCTCGTTTTCGTCGTGCCTTTCTGCTGCGTACAATCTGCAACCACCGTTACTTCTCGGCATTCGTCTGGCGCCTTGCAAGTTTCTGTTCTTAGGCTCTTTAATTGCCGACAACACACACAACACGACAACAAGCAATTCGTACATTTACACACACACCAATTGTTCTTTTTATTCAATGTTCTTTTATTTAAGGCCGAATTTTCAAAATTGTGAAATTCAATCCCGGTTGAGCCCCCAAAAATTGTGGGTCCCGATAATCCGCAGTGATGTGATAACTATCAGTAACCACTATAGTTTATATTATTATATGTAGTTTATTGGTATTATATTTTAACTTTAAATAATTAACGAGATCTTGGCATCGACTACTTCGTTCATTCATTTTGTTCATATGCCTCAACTTAATAACTAGTTCTTTTTAGTGTTCAATAACGGAGACCACTACGTGTCTCTCGTGAGTTCTCTAACACTTGCTCTTCTGGTTCAGATTCAAATCCTACATGAATAAATGCCTTAAAAACGGCATTAAAGCGTAAAAGTTTTTTAGCTGATGTGGGGAAAAGGGGCGTGGCAGGGTGTCACTAGCAACCTGTTTACCAGAAATGGTGTTCCTAAGTGCCATAGTTACTAAGTTATTGGCCTAAAAGTAAATTTTTTTCGAGGTGTGTCTGGTTTTTTGCTCATTGCGGGGGCGGTAAGGGGCGTGGCAACAATTTTAAATAAACTTGATCTGCTCGCGAAAATAACGGACTTTCATTCCAAATTTGGTGTCTCTAGCTTTTGTAGTTTAAAAGATCCAGGTGTTCATACGGACGGACGGATAGAGACATATAAAATCAAACTATTCTGAAAGTGTCATCAACGTACTACCTTTAACAAAAGAGCTACTGCGTTAGAAAGTTTGTTATTTAACTGCAATATCACTTACGCGCGAGAGCGAGACAGAAACATACAAGCACATGTTCGAACGTTTTCGATGCTTGTGTGGCGACAGCGCTGCCGGCAGACGCTGGCCGCGCCGAATACACACATACATACATACATGCATACATATAATTTTAAACGAATGTGTGTTTGGATGAATAATATGTAAATGCTGATTATCGGAGAATTCTTGAAAGTGGCGCGTGGTGCAACTGATAGAGTTGCGGCAATGCGAATTGTTAATTTAATTTTTTTTTAATTTCAATTCAAAATGTACATACAAAATTAATATTTTTAAATTTCATTCGAAAATTTGAATTTAAATTGAATACAATTGCGCACTTCTATGGGAGTACGGGGTCTTTTACAGTCGGCTCGATCGACTGTAGCCTTTCTTACTTGTTAAAGCTAACTTTACCAAATTTGATCCAAATCGGACAACTACAACATGTGAAACAAATTGGTCAAAAATGTTAAAAATTGTAATTTATGTACGTTTTTGAAGAAAAGTGGTAAATCAATGTTTATCTACTTTAGCCGTCCTGATTGTCCCCAGTGCTGTGGTCCAAGTGATGGGACATCCATTAGAGAAACATGAGGTCTGCGGTTCGAACCCCAGCACAGACAGGCATTTGTTTTCTTTTTCTTTTTCTATAACAAAACATTATTATATGTAAATGCAGATAATCAGCAGTACCTGCAAATTGAGGTGTGGTGCATATGGTAGAGTTGCGACATGTGAGAATCCTGTGTCTGATACCGCGGGTTCGATCTGAGCTTGCGCGTAACGCTTTTTTACTTTTTTAAATTTTAATTTAAACTATTATCTTTTTTTAAGTTTGTATTTTAAAATATGAATCAGTCTATTGCTTCTTCTTTTAAGTTTGTAATTATTTTTGTATGCGCACTACAAGGAGTACGGGGTCTTATACAGTCGGCACGTCGACTGTAGCCTTTCTTACTTGTTAAAGAATAGTTATGTTCAAAGAAAATTGTTATATATTTCAGCAACGAAGACGATTATCTTACATTCCAGAATGCTTTCGTTGAAATAATTAGTCCCAATAACATTACAAAACTAATGAGATAAACTAAAAAACTAATAGACCTCCAAACATATGCCGAATTCAAAGAATTTATTATTAATACACACGAAAAGTTATTACATCCAGGAATAGAGAAAATGACACTATTATTTAAAGTAAAATATTATTACCCAAACTATCAAAACTTAATACAAAACATAATTAACGAATGCAAAGCTTGTAATATAGCAAATAAATTAGACTTCGAATTAACTCCAGAAATTCATAATCAAAGAAAAAAATATGTCATTGATTTTTATATGGTAGACAATAAACAATTTCTATCTTGTATAGACTTATATTCCAAATATGCAACTTTAAGCGAAATAAATGGTCGAGATTGATTAGAAGCCAAAAGAGCTCTTTTAAAAGTATTTAATGACATGGGTAAACCAATAGAAATAAAAGAAGATAAAGACTCAGCTTTTCGGCATTTCCGACATAGAAAGATTCCATAAAACACTAAATGAAAAATTAAGAATTGTTAATTCTGACACTATAATCAATCTTAAAACAAAACATAATTCGACTGGTACAACACCAGCAGATATTTTCATTTACGCAGGAACACATGAGTATGATACACAGCTAAATAATTAAAAAGGAACCGAATTCAAAATAGATACTAGGTATAGGGAATGACATTTACTAAGATCCACAAAATCCACAAACCTATTTAAACAAACAGGAAATATAACACAAATAGATTAAAAGCAGAGGTAACAGAGGTAGAAAAAAAACCACACCGTAAATCAAAATATAATACGATATTTCCAGATCAACCAATAACCCGAATCAGGATGATAACTCCTCACATTTTAACAACTATAATTATAACACTCAAGCTACTTTACTTTGTATTGCCAATAAAAGGTCAATTTTTGAAAATCAACGCAATTAACTCGAAAAACGGATATCTTATATTTCAATCAGGAACAATTAATTTACCCACAAAATACGAATATCATTATCTAACTATCAATAACAAAAAGCAAGGAAACTTATAATAATCTAATGAAAAAAACAAAAGAATTTGAACCATTACTAATAATAAAGTACTTAACAGAAAAACTGGACAGAGAAATGAAAGGTATGAGACTAATAATACGAAATAAAGGAGGACTCCTAAATTTCATGGGGACATTTTATAAATACCTTTTCGGAACTTTAGATCAAGAAGACAAAGCAGAATTACAATCAAAAATATATAACCTTTCAGAAAATAGTTCAAGCCAAGAAACTAAACGAAGTAATAAAAGCTGTCAACAAAGGAATAGAAGTAATGAACAGTCTATGTATCACCCATGAGCCAGACAAACGACTCGATTTACTAATTTTCAACTTACAAGAATTCACAGAATATGTCGAAGATATTGATTTAGGAATGCAACTGACTCAGTAAAATAATTAAATGCTGAAAAAATAATAAATATTAAATCATCTACTTGGCTAAAAGCAACTTCTAATCAATCTCGACCATTTATTTCGCTTAAAGTTGCATATTTGGAATATAAGTCTATACAAGATAGAAATTGTTTATTGTCTACCATATAAAAATCAATGACATATTTTTTTCTTGGATTATGAATTTCTGGAGTTAGTTATTTATTTATTGTCTGACTATTAACAGTCGACACAAAAATAAAAATGAATTAAATTAATGTAATAACGTATACGAAAATAATTAAAAGTAAGATTTACATTAAATTTAAAAACAAAAGTTAGAAAAAAAAAAAGGTTTGTAATTAACATTATAATTAAATTTAAGTTTAATTAATGAACTTAACTTACTGGGGAAGTATTAAAAAAATTAAAAACAATTAAGAAACGTTGGTCCAACATTCGTTGCAAGGGTTAGGAAAACCCCAGAAAAACACTAATAATTAATTCGAAGTCTAATTTATTTGCTATATTACAAGCTTTGCATTCGTTAATTATGTTTTGTATTAAGTTTTGATAGTTTGGGTAATAATATTTTACTTTAAATAATAGTGTCATTTTCTCTATTCCTGGATGTAATAACTTTTCGTGTGTATTAATAATAAATTCTTTGAATTCGGCATATGTTTGGAGGTCTATTAGTTTTTTAGTTTATCTCATTAGTTTTGTAATGTTATTGGGACTAATTATTTCAACGAAAGCATTCTGGAATGTAAGATAATCGTCTTCGTTGCTGAAATATATAACAATTTTCTTTGAACATAACTATTCTTTAACAAGTAAGAAAGGCTACAGTCGACGTGCCGACTGTATAAGACCCCGTACTCCTTGTAGTGCGCATACAAAAATACTTACAAAATTAAAAGAAGAAGCAGTAGACTGATTCATATTTTAAAATACAAATTTAAAAAAAGATAATAGTTTACATTAAAATTTAAAAAAGTACAAAAAGTTACGCGCAAGCTGAGATCGAACCCGCGGTATCAGACACATGATTCTTACATGTCGCCACTCTACCATATGCACCACACCTCAATTTGCAGGTACTGCTGATTATCTGCATTTACATAAAATAATGTTTTGTTATAGAAAAAGAAAACAAATGCCTGTCTGCGCTGGTGTTCGAACCGCAGACCTCATGTTTCTCTAATGCATGTCACATCACTTGGGCCACAGCACTGTTCACAATCAGGACGGCTAAAGTAGATAAACATTGATTTACCACTTTTCTTCAAACACGTACATAAATTATAATATTTAACATTTTTGACCAATTTGGTGAGGATAGTTATAGTTGTACCATACACCTACTGTGTAAATTTGGTTACGATAGCTTTCATAGTTTCAAAGTTGTAGTGCAATGAAAACTGTTTTTTACAATTTGCGGGGCGGTAGGGGGCGTGGCAAAAATTTGAAATAAACTTAACCTGCCTGCAATATAGACGGACTTTCATTCCAAATTTGGTGGCTCTAGCTCTTATAGTTTAAAAGATCCAGGTGTTCATACGGACGGACGGACGGATAGACAGGCGGACAGACGGACATTGCTATATCGACTCGGCTGTTGATGCTAGAATAGAATATATATACTTTATGGGGTCGGCCACGCCTCCTTCTGCCTGTTACGCACATTTCGCTTCTGACAAACCTAATAGACCCCTATACTCTTTTTTAGAGTACGGGGTCTAAAACCCCTAATCACGCACTAACAAAGCAAAATTAAAATAAAACAAGAAAGAAAAGTACAGTCGAGCACGCCCGACCGTATAATACTCTCTGCATTTTTTCCCCGATTAAATTATTAAAATCGGTATCGAGATATTACAATGTGAATTACTTGCATTAAAACACGTTTAAACAAAAACAATCAAAGCATAATCAAACACACTTCTGTTTGTTTGTATTCGAATACACATACGTTTGGCAATATGTATATGATGCAAATATGTATGCATGTATGTGTGTATTCGGCGCAGCCAGCGACCGCGGACAGCGCTGCCGACACACACGCAGAGAAAACGTTCGAACATGTGCTTGTGTGTTTCTATCTCGCTTGCACCAATGGGTTGATATTGGGTTGATATTCTTTATACATCCCTTGTCCGGCCCATTCTTGAATATTGTTCATGTGTCTGGTCTCCCCAACATGCACATACTCAAGATTTAATTGAGTCGGTGCAAAAGCAGTTTTTACTCTTTGCACTTCGCGGACTCAATTGGGACCCTAACCTTCGTCTTCCATCATACACCAACAGGCTCTTACTCCTCGATCTTCCGTCCCTTATTAATCACAGGAGAGTTCTTGGAGTCATTTTTCTTCATAAAATTATAATTGGCGATATCTGCTCCCCATCCCTCTTAGAACGTCTAAATTTTAACATTCCAGCCAGGGCAACCAGGTACTACATCCCTTTATTTCTTCCTACATGCACTACTGACTACGCTTTGCACAATCGTTTTCGGGTACTATGCGCTAATTATAATCATTACTATAGATTAATTGATACATCTCTCTCTCTTTTACAAATTAAAGCTTCACTTTTCAGCCAACTCCGTTAAATCTCTGATTTCCATGGGCAGTATGTTTGGAATCCCTTCCATTCATGCGTCCCTTTAAATCAGAGATCTTTCGTGTTAGTTTTGGCACACATTTTTATTGATCTGGTTGGGTTTTTCTGGGTTTTCCCAATCCTCGCAACATATGTTGGATCAATTTCAATACTTTTATCCCCAGTTTAACTTTAACTTTAACTATTTATTAATTTATCAATCTAAACTACTAAATTTTTTTTTTCAGTTTAAAATAAAAATTTTTTTCTTTTTATATTTTTACCTTGTAAAAATTATTAATATTAATTTTAATTATATTTATAAACTTATTTTTGCTTAATACTCGCGACTGTTCTTAGTCTGCGTTAATAAATAAATAAAATAAAAATAAAATAAATTGCGTTCAATTATCAATATTGTAACGCTTCTAGTTTTCTTGTTTATAGTCCGATTTTAATGCGCCTTTCAGGATAGTTTAATATAGTTAGTCTGCACACGAATTATATAATTACAATACTGTACGATACGCATTGAAGGCATTCAAGTTTGAAAACTATTTTATCGATTGTGGGAAAAGTGGGCGTGGCAGTTCAAAATTTTCAATGGCAATGCAACTATGCTGTCGCTAGGAACCTCCGTACCAGAATTGGTGATCCTAGGTGCCATAGTTACTGAGATATTTGCCGAAAACCCCAATTTTTCCCGAGGTGTGTCCACTTTTTTGCTTATTGTGGGCGAATGGGGCGTGGCATCGAAAAAAAAAAGATTCTTGTATTGACTGACTAAATATCTGATCGTTTGACACCAAGCTCGAACTTGTAACTCTTACCATCTCTGAAATCTGTTTGTTCATACGGACAGACGGACAGACAGACAGGCAGACAGACGGACATGGCTATATCGACTCGGCTTGTGATGCTGATCAAGAATATATATACTTTATGGGGTCTGCCACGCCTCCTTCTGCCTGTTACGCACATTTCGCTTCTGACAAACCTAATAGACCCCTATACTCTTTTTTAGAGTACGGGGTCTAAAAAGCATAATGGAAAAAGCCAACAGAGCGCAATGAAGTATACAATGGCAGTGGAAAGTGGGCTAGTTGGGCAGACACAGATGGAAAGCTACGCAAACAGCAGTAAAAACAGCGATAGATACATATATACTATATATAATAGGATATTTCGACACTTGGTTTATAAAAAAAAAATATAAAACTTTATTCAATAAACACGAAGCTACGGAGTACAAATCTAGACTGCTTATCCTATGTTCTGATGACGTTAAGCAAACCTCGGTTTTGTGCTTTTATTAATTGGACTTTGGACTCATTGAGCTTTTGGCTCTTATGTAAATAGAGAGAGATCTCGATCTTGAAGAGATTGAGAGAGTTCGGCCAGGATTTGTGTAACGTCAGCAGTTTTAACCCCAATGATGGGAATAACGATTCTGGCGAATTGTTTATGATATTTAATACATTCGTGGGAAGCCAGAATTGTTATTATCACCATATGATTTTTCGATAATGTTTACATTAGTTTTGTGGGAAAGAAATCTTTAACATAAATAATAAGTGTGGTGTTAGGAGTAATGTATGGGTACATATGTATCTACATATGTCACTTCCCCATCCTTAAACAAGTAAGAAAGTCTACAGTCGACGTCCCGACTGTATAAGACCCCGTACTCCTTGTAGTGCTCATACAAAAATACTTACAAACTTAAAAGAAGAAGCAGTACACTGATTCTTATTTTAAAATACAAATTTAAAAAAAGATAATAGTTTAAATTAAAATTTAAAAAAGTAAAAGAAAGTTATGCGCTAGCTGCAATCGAACGCGCGGTATCAGACACAGGATTCTCACATGTCGCCACTCTACCATATGCACCACACCTCAATTTGCAGGTACTACTGATTATCTGCATTTACATACATATAATAATGTTTTGTTATAGAAAAAGAAAACAAATGCCTGTCTGTGCTGGTGTTCGAACCGCAGACCTCATGTTTCTCTAATGCATCTCAAATCACTTGGACCACAGCACTGTTGACAATCAGGACGGCTAAAGTAGATAAACATTGATTTACCACTTTTCTTCAAACACGTACATGAATTACAAATTTAAACATTTTTGACCAATTTGTTTCACATGTTGTGGTGGCTCTAGCTTTTGTAGTTTAAAATATCCAGGTGTTCATAGGGACGGACGGACGGACAGACAGACGGACAGACACACAGACGGACAGAGGGACATTGCTATATCGACTCCGCTGTTGATGCTGATCTAGAATATATATACTTTATGGGGTCGGCCACACCTCCTTCTGCCTGTTACGCACATTTCGCTTCTGACAAACCTAATAGACCCCTATACTCTTTTTTAGAGTACAGAGTCTAAAAATAAATAAAAGTTAAATCAAAGTAATCAACGGTAAGGCACGCGATTAGATATGCAAAAGAGTAGTGACATTCTAAGTGTTGATAAAGAAGTGGCTCCACACACTACATGAGAAAGACTGTTATAGTTAGTTAGTCCGTCAGCTGTCGGATATACAGGGGGAAGAACAGTGGACTTCGGTCCTACTGCCGTAACTGTATATACCGACGTAAGTGCGACTATACTCTCCTCGTGAGGGCGGCTGGACACAGATTCATGATACGGGCTAGAAGTTGAACACTTCTCTAAAAAGTCACCGCAATCCAAAGGTGGAACAGCGTATGCCCGTGGATGCATGGTCGAGGGGGTGCTCGATCGATAGTATGCGAACTCTGGGTACCTGCCGACCATCAGTTTCAGTTAGGCTTACCACGTTAGAGCGGGCAATGACGTGGCGGACATTCCCCTCCTGCACACTCATGGGAACAAATTTCTGTCAAATTGGAAAACCCCAATGAAGGCCGGCACTCCTTTAAAAAACCGGGCGGGACAAGACAATCCCTCTAAAAATAAGGAAACGGACAAGCCCTTCCCGAGCCATACAGGGGTCGGTGGTAGGAAGCTTTCGGCAAGACAACCGGCAACCAATAAAGGAAGTATGTCCAAACGCACTCCAGGAGAGTATGAAACTGGTCAGCTGGGCCAAATCCCCCAACTTCCAACCGCTCAAGATCAGCTCAAAGAAAGGAGCCCCCAACAAGCGGCAGCGCTCCGCTGAAGACCACACAAAGGCAGACCAGACCTCACAGCAAAAGAGGTCCAAAGTTGCTGTTCCCGCCCGCTCGTTCGCGGATGTCGTAAGGAACAAGATTATGATCGGTGTCCTAGACAGGGGTGCCCCTGATGGTCTTGTTCCAGAGGAAAAATGGAGGATCGTCGAAAACGAGCTCCAGGACAAGTTCCTAGACATCGTCGAAAACTGTGGGGGTGCTCTGCCCAGCTGTGAAGACGCGGAGTGATACCAGAGCAGAGTGAAAGCCATCGCCTGCCTTGACAATCACTCCGCCGTCCTCTACAAAAAGGCGGTAGCATTCCTTGGTGCAGTCTACCCAGGAGCCATCCTGGAGGCTGTAGACTGGGACAGGCGTCCCCAATCAACCACGCGCTAAAGCCTGGGGGTCAGCAAAGCCAGCTGAACCAGACCGGATCCTGCGACTACTACAAGTATGCAACCCAGGACTTCCAACGGCCAACTGGAAAGTCGCTAAAGTCGAGGAGGCGACAGGACAATCCAGACAGATTGTCCTGATCCTAGACGAGGCATCGGCTGATATGCTGTTGAAATCGGACGGCTCCATTAAATACGGGTTTAAGAGTGCCAAGATCCGTATCTAAAAGATGAGGACTCCAAACTTTAAGGTGTACTCTGCAGAGGTATCAGGTAAAGCCCGCACTTGTATTCTAGCAAGTAAAGATCTGCCAATCTTCCTATTATCCAATTTCAGTAATGAAGATAACACTACAGTGTATCTAGAACACACGGGGCAACCAATAGTGCTCTGCTCAACTTACATGAGCTATGAGATGGACAACCCTCCTCCTCAAATACTCCGAGACACAGTGGAGGCCTGCGAGAGTATGAACAAGGACATACTCATAGCCTGCGATGCCAACGCTCATCAACATCAGTGGGGTAGCACTGACACAAACAGTACAGGTGAGTCCATTTTTAACTACATCCTCACAACTAAGCTCGATATCTGTAATAGGGGTAACGAGCCAACTTTTATAATTAAAAATAGACAATAGGTGCTAGACCTTACTCTCGTCTCCAGTTCACTAGAATCTCGTATTCTCTCCTGGAAAGTCCTAAATGAACATTCATTTTCTGACCATCGTTACATTAAACTATCATTACTAGTTGACATCCCCCAAAAAGCTCCCCACCGCAATCTCAAGAAGACAGACTGGAACATCTTCTTCCAGCATCTGGCGCGTCTTATCCCCCGATCCACCCATGCCCCTTCACACTAACTGGGCAGATCACTCAGAGACACTTGTCTCCTCCCTGACTTCTGCTATAAATAGGGCAACCAGAAGAGCAGGGGTCGCAAGAAACCTCCTTGGTGGACCCCCCAATCTCAGAACTCCTCAAGACTTCGAGAAGACTCTTCAACCAGGCGAAAACTTTGAACCCAGAAGCGTCCTGGACAAGGGATCCCTATCGTCATGTAATAAAGAAATCCGTAGAGCCAATTTCTGCTCCGACATCGAAAGCACCTCTGAGGCTGCTAGATTACGTAATGCGATATCGCAAACGGAACTCTCTTTGGGCTTTCTCATGAGAAGTGATAACTGCTGGACTACGTCGGGGCACGAGTCATTGGAACTACTGTTGGAGAACCATTTCCCTGGGTGTTCCAACAGCCAGTCCATCTCTAATCACGTGGCACTACAAGACGAAGTAGACCTGCCTCTCACCCTCATAAGCAAGACCAACAACCTATGGGCAATAAAAATGTTTAAGCCTTTTAAATCCCCAGGTCCGGATGGCATAATTCCTGCCCATCTCATACATGCAGGAGAGACAGCAACTTCTTGGCTTCAGATGATTTTCTAGGGTATACTTATATCAGGGCTAATTTCTAAGCCTTGGCTACAATCCGGGGTAATTTTCATACACAAAGCAGGAAAACCTTCTCACTGTAGCCCGAAAGACTTTAGGCCAATAAGTCTATCCTCTTTCATTCTTAAGGTGTTTGAACGGCTTATAAGCTGGCACCTCCTAGAGAAAATCCCAAGCTATAGCTTTTCGGATGCTCAGCACGCATACCGCAAAGGTAGATCCCCTGAAACTGCCCTTCACAGAGTGGTCTCCATAATAGAGAAGTCACTTTCTCTAAAGGAATTCTCCCTCATAGCCTTCCTAGACATTGATATCAATATAGGGAGTCGATACTAGAACCATACACCTCACTGACCAACTTCTAAGAAGTAGGGTCGTGGAGGCCTCTCTAGGCAACGCCAACACAGCTAAATTTGTATCTAGAGGCACCAAACAAGGGGGCGTTCAATCTCCACTTCTATGGAACGTGGCTATTAACGGTATGCTAAATACCATGAACACTGGAGGGTGTAAGATAATGGCTTACGCAGATGATGTGGCCATTGCGTTCTCTGGAAAATTCCCCCAAACTCTCTGCGATAGGATGGGCGAATCTCTGTTGATACTATCTAAATGGGCAACAGATAATGGGCTAGGGGTTAACCCCTGCAAAACTGAACTAGTCCTTTTCACAAACAAGCACAAAATCCCGCGTCTTAGACCCCCCTCTCTGCACGGCGAGATACTGAACTTTAGCGAAAAGGCTAAGTACTTAGGTGTCTTTCTCGATAGAAAGCTAAACTGGAAAGCATGCATCGAAGACAGAGCGAAGAAAGCCTCAATCGCTCTCTTCACATGCAAGAAATCCATAGGCCTAAAATGGGGGCTTAATCCCCTCATTACGAGATGGCTCTAAACAGCTATTGTACGTCCCATACTTCTCTATGGAGTTGTAGTATAGTGGCCGGTCCTCAAGAAGCAGACAAGTTTAAAGAAGCTCACCAAAACTCAAAAAACTCCGAAAGAGTTCACTTCAACACCTTTTAAGGTGGTTTTTCCCTTAAGAGAAACGTGATTACACAGTCCTACCAAAACTCTTCTCTTCACTTTTACACCGACGGCTCTCGTGCAGAAGGTCGTACGGGCGGAGGGTTTTACTGCCCGGAGCTAGGGATTACAAAATCGTTTAGACTCCCGGATCACTGTAGCGTATATTAAGCGGAGATATACGCCATAAAAGAAGCGCTTGTAACCTTATGGCGCGAGATCGCATACCGATGCAAAATCAGCATCTTGTCAGATAGTCAGGTAGCCCTCAAATCCCTAGGGTCTGTCTCGACAAATTCAGATCTCACATGCAGATGGCAGCTCGATTCGACTTTCACCTCATATGGGTTCCAGGACACAGTAACATTGAGGGCAATTCAACCGCTGACGAGCTAGCAAGGCTTGGCACGGTCTCCCCTCTCGTCTGGGCACTGGCTTGTAGGTACACACGCCAACAGGCTATCAGCTGCTTTCCACGACTTCTGCAGAAGCTGCGGCAATGGAGAGGAAAAGGAGACGGCCATACATTTCCTCTGCCACTGTCCTGGTCTAGGATAGCATAGACAGCGACACCTTGGTGCCTTTCTCTTTAATGGGTTGTTCGACATAGCTGACAAACAGCGTCTACAACTAGCCAAATTCATTCGAGCCATTAACTGGTTATCCACAAATCTTTCCGAAGAGCCACATAATTCCCTGCCGCCCACATGGTATCACAACGAACCGAACCCGACTCATGTGTGGCTCATGTAGTGCGGTTTCTGAATCATTCGAGAAACTCGTACTCTCGATTCGACACCGGTCCAACGCGTATATCTGGGCTACCATATACGCGAAAGATTCTAACAATATTTTTCGCTTTGTGGGACTTAATTTGGCGAAGCTACCAACCAAGTGATACCGAACAGTATCCAGACTTGGTGTCCACGTCAAGTCAATGTTTCTTGTCGAATCGGTATCATTGGAAATCCAAATTTTCTCATTTCCGCATTCTTTCAATACTTGAGAATGGTTTGAAAACCATTTTGAAAATTCAAATTTGCCCGTTTTGTAATCTTCCGTAAGGACAGGTCTGTTCAGACGGAACCTACAAAGAGAATGAATCATATCCCTCTGAAAAGTAGGTCCCACCAGTAATTCCTTGAGAGAGTGTAACGACGTTTTCTTAGACGACGCGTTCACTACTACTCGATATTTGACAGCGAGCCATCAGAGTCTACCAAGCTATTAAACAGACCGATAAATTGTCTGTATTCCGAGTGTTTACCACTGAATTTGGGCAACTTTAGTTTTGGCAAGTGAGAATGGTAAGAATGCTGAGGTACGATTTCTGATGTCTGATGCGCACTTATGGCTGACATGCATGAAGACCGTGCCAAAATACATGTTTCCACAAGCATTGCACGGCTAGTATTGTCCGATCTATTGCATCGTTCTCTGACTGCAGATCTATAGCTTTGGAAATGTACGAATTTAGTATATCTAGCCGGCACTGAATCTCAAATTTACTTGGAGTCACCATTTTATTAATGAGTGAACTCCTATTGACTTAAACGAGCGCTAAGGCAAGTTTCCGCGTCAACCAGAGCGGTTTCATTAGGGTCTGTTTTGTGTGCCATACTGACTAATTAAAATTTGACTCTATTCGAATGCACGTAAGTGTACTATACGCAACAATACTAAGCCGATCAACAAACTTGGCTGAGGAAGATAATCAAATGATTTAAGATAATCAGTTGATTAACAACAGTTGGCGATCAATATAATTAAAAAAAAATTCAGAAGATTAAAGATAATCAGCTGGCTAACTAAACTTTTCGCATGTAAAAGGAAATAACAGCAACTAACAACAAGAAAAAACGGTTATCTTCGGCTCGCCGAAGATTAAATACCCTTGCAGTCATGAATATTGCATTAATTTGATTTTAATAACCGATTGTTCCTATGGGAGCTATATGATATAGTAGTCCGATTTGGATGAAATTTGGTCAACAGATGGTGGACAATAAGAAATACATTCTGCGTGAATTTCGTTAAAATCGGCCAATAGACACCGAAAATGTTCATACTAAGCATTTTCAACCGATTGTTCCTATGGGAGCGATATGATATAGTGGTCCGATTTGGATGATGTTGGACAATGAGAAATACATTCTGCGTGAATTTCGTTAAAATCGGTCAATAGACACCGAAAATGTTCATACTAAGCATTTTCAACCGATTGTTCCTATGGGAGCTATATGATACAGTGGTCCGATCTGGCCGATTTTTACATATGAACTGAGTGCACAGAGAATACAGGTCTGTACCAAATTTCATTAAGATATGTTTAAAACTGAGAGACTAGTTCGCATAGAAACAGACGGACAGACAGACGGACAGACGGACATGGCTATATCGACTCGGCTGTTGATGCTGATCAAGAATATATATACTTTATGTGGTCGGAAACGCTTCCTTCAATGCGTTACAAACTTCGTGACAAAAACAATATACCCTCTGCAAGGGTATAAAAACGCCATCGTATGTAGATAAGCGCCGACAGTTGTCAACAACAACAAAATACCAATCTACGCAAACGCACTAGCGCAACAATAATCTGCTGATTAGCGATATTCGAATTATTCGACTGCACAATGTAAATAAAAAACAAGAAAGAAAAGTACAGTCGAGCGCGCCCGACCGTATAATACTCTCTGCATTAGTCCCGATTAAATCATTAAAATCGGTATCGAGATATTACAATGTGAATTACTTGCATTAAAACACGTTGAAACAAAAACAATCTAAGCATAATCAAACACACATCTGTTTGTTTGTATTCGAATACACATACGTTTGGCAATATGTATATGATGCAAATATGTATGTATGTATGTGTGTATTCGGCGCAGCCAGCGACCGCGGGCAGCGCTGCCGACACACAGGCAGCGCTGCCGCCACACAAGCAGCGAAAACGTTCGAAAATGTGCTTGTGTGTTTCTATCTCGCTTGCACCTATAGGTTGATATTGCGTTCAATTATCAATATTGTAACGCTTCTAGTTTTCTTGTTTATGGTCCGATTTTAATGCGCCTTTCAGTATAGTTTAATATAGTTTTTCTCCACACGAATTATACAATTAAAATACTGTACGATACGAACAAGTTCGCCAAACCCGGCATTGAAGGTTCCAGCCTTTTTTATCAAATGTGGGAAAAGTGGGCGTGGCAGTCCAAAATTTTAAATGGCAATGCAACTATGCCGTCGCTACGAACCTCCCGTTCCAAAATTGGTGATCCTAGGTGCCATAGTTACTGAGATATTTGCCGAAAACACCAATTTTTCCCGAGGTGTGTCCAGTTTTTTGCTTATTGTGGGCGAATGGGGCGTGGCATCGAAAAAAAAAGATTCTTGTATTGACTGACTAAATATGTGATCGTTTGACACCAAGCTCGAACTTGTAGCTCTTACCATCTCTGAAATCTGTTTGTTCATACGGACAGACGGACAGACAGACAGACGGACAGACGGACAGACGGACATGGCTATATCGACTCGGCTTGTGATGCTGATCAAGAATATATATACTTTATGGGGTCTGCCACGCCTCCTTCTGCCTGTTACATACTTTTGCACAAACACAATATACTCTTGCAGAGAGTATAACAAGAACAGCGCATGCGCAGGTACACAAACGATGAGATCTACCAACAACAAAGGCAAATGCGTAGGCAATGATGCGATCTACCAACAACAACTAAAAAGCTTGCCGTTTATCAGCGTACGTTTGTATGTTTGCTAACACGTACGCGTTGACACAATCAAATTAAAGCAAATGTAAAGAAAAACAAGTAAGAAAGGCTACAGTCGATCGAGCCGACTGTAAAAGACCCCGTACTCCCATAGAAGTGCGCAATTGTATTCAATTTAAATTCAAATTTTCGAATGAAATTTAAAAATTTTAATTTTATATGTACATTTTGAATTAAAAAAAAACTAAATTAACAATTCGCATTGCCGCAACTCTATCAGTTGCACCACGCGCCACTTTCAAGAATTCTCCAATAATCAGCATTTACATATTATTCATACAAACACACATTCGTTTGAAATTATATGTATGCATGTATGTATGTATGTGTGTATTCGGCGCGGCCAGCGTCTGCCGGCAGCGCTGTCGCCACACAAGCATCGAAAACGTTGCAGTTAAATAACAAACTTTCTAACGCAGTAGCTCTTTTGTTAAAGGTAGTATGTTGATGCCACTTTCAGAATAGTTTGATTTTATATGTCTCTATACGAATGTTGAATTACAACACTCTACTATATGAATGTGGGTCCCGATAATCCGCAGTGATGTGATAACTATCAGTAACCACTATAGTTTATATTATTATATGTAGTTTATTGGTATTATATTTTAACTTTAAATAATTAACAGAGTTTTAGCTTATGTGTGTAAGTTTTCACGACTTGCTTCTGCGTGTGTCTTCAACAAGATCTTGGCATCGACTACTTCGTTCATTCATTTTGTTCATCTGCCTCAACTTAATAACTAGTTCTTTTTAGTGTTCAATAACGGAGACCACTACGTGTCTCTCGTGAGTTCTCTAACACTTGCTCTTCTGGTTCAGATTCAAATCCTACATTCGGCCCTCCTGACGTAGGATTCGACCCGAATTCTTTCATAAACTCTGCCACCGTGGACGTCTTATATGGACCTTCTCCTTCTCCCACTTTCTCTACATTATAACGTCCGTGTTTAAGAACTTTGGTAACTTTATAAGGTCCCAGATACTTTCCTTTTCGTTTTAATCCCACCCCGTACTGAGTACGCTTAATAGCTACTAAATCATTAACTTTATACTCCTTTTCTATCTTTCTTTTCTTATTAAATGAACGCTGGTTTTCTTCTTGCAGTGCTCTAATATTCTTACGAGCTTCTGAACGTAATATATCTCGTTCATCATTTAACTCGTCTAGCAGTGATTGCTGCACCAAGTCTTTGAGTTTAATGTCATTAGTACAACGCATGTCGATTCCGGTTAATATTTTAAATGGAGCTACCTTTGTACTCCTCGGTTCAATATTATTTATCGCTTGTTGCACGATGCCTACATGCTTATACCACATCCCTGGATTCTCAATGCTAAGTTTCGACAACATCGGTACAACAATTCTATGCATTCGCTCCACCTGTCCGTTGCCGCGTGGCACACCTGTCGTTATCAAACAATGCTGTATCTTCCGTTGTTCACAGTATTCTTTAAACAAGTTTGCTGTAAACGCAGTACCTCTATCTGACACAATCCTGCAAGGGTTTCCAAAATTAACAGCCTGTCTCTCCAAACAACTAATCACTTCTTCCACTCCTGTTCTACGAGTTGGATAAAGCCAAACATATTTTGAAAAAGCATCAACGATTACTAAGAGGTGATTATATCGTTTCTTCGTGATCTCCATTGGTCCAACATGATCGATGTGATACGTGGTGAGCGGCTTATCACCTTTATCTATTGGCGATAAATAACCTTCCTGCCTTCCCATCTTTGCATTTACTAAAATGCACTCGACACAGTTACTCACAACTTTCACCACCTTTTCTGCCAGCTTTGGTATGAAATAAGACTTCTCCACCAAATCTTGAGTCTTCTTTGCTGAAAAATGTCCCTGCCTGTGCGCAATCTTGATGATTTCTGTTTCCATTAGAGACGGCACCACTATCAGTTCTCGAGCAGGGTCTTTGAATAGAATCTCATTTGATATATAAAAATCTTCATATATACCACTCTCAACTATTTTCTTTACTGCTTTTGTCCAATAATCGGACATCTGGGCTTCTCTCAATCTCTGTACCATTCTGTCCGTTATCAAGTAACATGCAACTCTGCTTAACGCATCTACGTGTCTCATTTTTGTGCCAGACCTGTGCTCTATTTCATAATCAAAATTCTGAAGATACATGGCCCATCTAGCAACTCTTAATGGCACTTCCTTCTTCTTCATGGTCATAGCAAAGGCGTTACAATCTGTGATGATCTTGAACTTTATTCCCAAGACATATATTCGCCACTTTGTTAATGCTCCTATCACTGCTAATACTTCCAGTTCGTATTAGTGGTACTTCTCCTCACATGGCTTTGTTTTCTTACTCATGTACATTACAGGGTGTAACATCCCATCAACTGAATCTTTTTGCAGCAAAACAGCTCCAAATCCATACTTTGACGCATCCGTATGAATTTCTGTCTCAGCCTGTGGATTATAAAGATGCAACACTGGTTTCTTCATCAACTCTGCTTTCAACTGGTTGAACGCCACCTCTTGCAACTCTTTGAATTCGAACTCAGAATCTTTTCGTAACAAATCAGACAATGGTTTGGCGACTACTGCATATCCGTCAATGAATCTTCTGAAATACGATGTCAACCCGAGAAAACGTTGAACTGCTTTCTTATCCTTAGGTGTCGGAAAATTGGCTACGGCTTCACTTTTATTTTCGCTAGGTCTAATCGTACCATTTTCCACAATGTACCCCAAAAATTCAACTTTTTTCTGTAAAACCTGGCATTTACTCCAATTAATTCTTAGGCCATTTCTCTCTGCAACCTCCAATACTCTGTCTAATTTGCCGAATCCCTCTTCAACATCAATGCTTGGGATTATTATGTCATCCATGTACACTACAGCATCACCTTTCTGTATCAACTCACGCATGACAGACATTATAAAACGCATAAATACAGCCGGCGAGTTAGATATACCAAATGGTACAAATCTAAACTCATACTGTCCATTCTGCGTTACAAATGCTGTATACTTTTGTGACTTTTCTGCAACAGGTACATGAAAGTAACCATTCGTCAAATCCAAAGTAGTGAACACCATTGCTCCTTGCAACTTTTCGATCACGCTGTCCATCTGTACCATTGGAAAATTATCCCTTACTATCTTTTCGTTTAACTTTCGATAGTCACAGCATAGCCGTTTGGTACCATTTTTCTTCGTCACCAACACTATTGGCGAAGCATATTCAGAGGTACTTGGTTTTATGATTCCTTCAGCTATAAACTCTTGGATCTGAGAATTTACCACACTCTGCTCACTATAAGACAATCGTCGCGGATGTTGAAAAACTGGCAAGTCATCTTTCACCACAATCGTCATTTCTACTTTGCTGTTCACATTTCGTTGTGGCTTGTACAAATCTATCAAAGTTTTTGTTTTGATTGACTCTTCTTTACTCAAGTGTGACAAATCTACAATAACTTCTTTCCCTTCAGTACTCATCATGCACAAGTTTCCAAATTCTTCAAACAATTCTGTCAACTGCTCTTGACTTTTCAATGTATCAGAGCTACTACTCTCTTGTACATCTGGAAGCTTGCGAGTAAACTCTGTGCCAACTTCAGTAACTCTCAAATTAAGGTCTTTTAAAATAGTCCTGCCCAAAATTGCTTCAAATGCGATGTCTTCATCAGAGACGATATGAAACTCAATCAACAGGTTGATTTCGTCGATCTGCACAGGAACTGTTACACTGCCAAAAGTTACAATCTGACTTTCACCAATACCTGTCAAACATTTTTCGACACCTGTTAGTTTGTTAATGCCTAACCTTTTGAAAATACTTCTGCGCATCAAACAAAGATCTGATCCCGTGTCAACAAGTCCTTTGAAATAAACTTTAGCGTGCTTAACAACCTTCAACTCTAATTCAGAATTGATGACTTTACTTGATGGTTTTGTTACCACATCCTGAACTACGTTTGTCAGCTTTTCTTGCTTGACTTGAACTTCAACTCTGCACTGATTAGCTCTATGTCCTGGTTTATTACACTTAAAACATACAAACTCCTTTTTCGGACAATCCTTTTGTATGTGATTCTCATTTCCACACTTATAGCATTTTTTATTTCTTCACGATGTCTTATTGTTGTCATTCTCATCTACGTTTGACTGTGAACCTATCTTATTGAACGGCTTTATCGGTCCTCTCATCTTCTGGTATGCCTCCATCTTTATCTTAAGCTGACTTATTGTCCTGGCTTGATAAAGTAGTGCTTTATTCGATCTAGAATCTGGTACACCATTCACAAAATATTCTAGTAGACTCTCATCTTCCAAGTCTATTGGTTTTGCAATCTCCATTAGAGCGTACAAATATTCCTGCAATGTTTCATTTTTGTTCTGGTGACGCCTACCAAGTCTACGATGTATTTCCGCTGACGATACTTTGACACCAAACTCATTGACTAGTGCAACTTTCAATGCACTCCAATCACGAATATTACGCTGGCTGCGTACAAATAATTTTGCTGCACCCTTCAGCAACTGCTTTGCATACACGAATATCTGTAACTGAGTCCATTCTACTGTCAACGCGCATTCCTCACGTTCTTCTATCCAATAATTAACATCCAACGCATTTGAACCATCAAACCATCAAAGATTTTACAAATCGTTAGTGTAATTTCGCTTTTGCAACAAATTCAATCTTAAACAGTGACTCTCAAACTTTACGTTACGATTTTCAAACTGTAAACAGTCAATGTTATTCATACAACATTTTTCTTTTACAACGATTACTCAGCTTCTTTCGATTCTCTGCAACTCACACATCCCCATCCAGAAATAATTTTCGTCGTCGCACCGAACTTGTCTCACAAACTCGCCACCAGCTATTTGCCTCTCTCGTCTGTGCACGCACGTCTTCTTTTCTGATTTCGCATATGATCCCGTTGCTTTACTCGGCTTTCAGCTCTCGATCACTCGGTGGGTTTTTTTTTTTTCCCCGTGCATCTCTTGTTGCACGCACGTCACTATTCTCTGCTTCTGCTTCTCTCGTCTTCCTCTTCTTCGACGCTAAACTCTAGCCGCTATGAGTTCCTGCCTTTCTCGTTTTCGTCGTGCCTTTCTGCTGCGTACAATCTGCAACCACCGTTACTTCTCGGCATTCGTCTGGCGCCTTGCAAGTTTCTGTTCTTAGGCTCTTTAATTGCCGACAACACACACAACACGACAACAAGCAATTCGTACATTTACACACACACCAATTGTTCTTTTTATTCAATGTTCTTTTATTTAAGGCCGAATTTTCAAAATTGTGAAATTCAATCCCGGTTGAGCCCCCAAAATTGTGGGTCCCGATAATCCGCAGTGATGTGATAACTATCAGTAACCACTATAGTTTATATTATTATATGTAGTTTATTGGTATTATATTTTAACTTTAAATAATTAACAGAGTTTTAGCTTATGTGTGTAAGTTTTCACGACTTGCTTCTGCGTGTGTCTTCAACAAGATCTTGGCATCGACTACTTCGTTCATTCATTTTGTTCATATGCCTCAACTTAATAACTAGTTCTTTTTAGTGTTCAATAACGGAGACCACTACGTGTCTCTCGTGAGTTCTCTAACACTTGCTCTTCTGGTTCAGATTCAAATCCTACATGAATAAATGCCTTAAAAACGGCATTAAAGCGTAAAAGTTTTTTAGCTGATGTGGGGAAAAGGGGCGTGGCAGCTCAAAATTTTTAATGGCATTGCATTAAGGGTGTCACTAGCAACCTGTTTACCAGAAATGGTGTTCCTAAGTGCCATAGTTACTAAGTTATTGGCCTAAAAGTACATTTTTTTCGAGGTGTGTCTGGTTTTTTGCTCATTGCGGGGGCGGTAAGGGGCGTGGCAACAATTTTAAATAAACTTGATCTGCTCGCGAAAATAACGGACTTTCATTCCAAATTTGGTGTCTCTAGCTTTTGTAGTTTAAAAGATCCAGGTGTTCATACGGACGGACGGACAGACGGACAGACGGACAGACAGACAGACAGACAGACGGACAGACGGACATTGCTATATCGACTCGGCTGTTGATGCTGATCTAGAATATATATACTTTATGGGGTCGGCCACGCCTCCTTCTGCCTGTTACGCACATTTCGCTTCTGACAAACCTAATAGACCCCTCTACTCTTTTTTAGAGTACGGGGTCTAAAAATCAAAGCAAAGCAGAATCGAAGTAAAGCACTAACAAAGTACAAGCTAACTACCGCAAGCCAAAAATAAATATGTTTATTTGCACTAATTAACTGCTTTGTTTTATTTATATATGTTTATTTGATTCGATTTGTGTGTTTTGCTTCAAATTGCTTTTTAAGAAATCACAAATATATCAGTGCCGGAACGATGTCTATGTTGTGCAACAAATGGAGCAGTACTTTTATATATATGTACGTTCAAATGTGTTATGTGCCGCTTCTATGCTTGCACTTTATATATTCTCCTGCACTGACTCGTTTGGGCACTGTTACCTGATCAACAGAAGAGTCACTCCTGGGCTCAATTCTGGGATTATCACTACGATGAATTTGTGGAGACTCAAATGTCTTCAACTCCTGGCTGTTCTAATCCAAACTTCTAATAACGCCAACAGCTCCAGTTGTAATGGTCGTCATATAGTCAAAGAATTTCAAAGATGTAACCTATAGATACAAAACATGCAAAACGGTTGATCAATAGCAATAATTATCCAAAAGCTTTGATTTCGCTGCACATTATCCGAAAGCTTTATCCGAGAGCTTTGACCCAGTTCTGCAACCGCAGCATAAGCTTGAGTTGCTGCATAAAAGCTTCTAAGCTGCGCACGCATGCTAATTATGTTGCTAAGCAGCGCAGCTAACTTTGCACATTGGTGAGAGAGCTTTGTATTTTTCATTGGAATTGGACGCTATAAATTCTAATTGGAGGCCAAAATCGTTCTTTTCCGCCTTTGAAGCCAGCCAAGTCAGTGCCAGTGTCGGTATTAAAGTTCGAAGTGTTGTATTAAAGGTTAGATTGGTGCAATCCAATCTGTAAGCTGCGTTGGAGTAATCCGCAGCCATCGACGTACTTGGACCTTAGGAGGCCCACAATTTAAGCATATTGAGTTTTGCTTAATAAAAGGTATGCCATCGATTGAATATTTCTTTAGCAAATATCAGTCATATTAATCGGTTTTTTCGTTTCTCAGCCGGGGGTTGAGCATAATACGTTCCCCCCTCCCGCATCATTGCTTTTGGCAATCAAAGCCTGATATTGCCAGCAATTGGTGCGGGCATAATTATTTCTTTGGAGTGCGTTATACGCGCACCATCATTGTCCGTCTTGGATATCTGATGCGGAACCCGATCTTGGAGTACACAGTGACTCTGTCAGCCACTCCAAGGACAGGCTTGTCCCCTTTAAAGTGCCCTTTACCATCGTACCATCGATCGAAGCTCCAAGTGTCGTGCTAGTGCTAGTGCAATCTAAACGAACCGCCTAAAGTTTGGCAATAACTCTAAACTAAACAAGTAAGAAAGGCTACAGTCGATCGAGCCGACTGTAAAAGACCCCGTACTCCCATGGTAGTGCGCAATTTGAATTCAAATTTTCGAATGAAATTTAAAATTTTTAATTTTATATGTTCATTTAGAATTGAAATTTAAAAAAATGAATTAACAATTAAATTAACTATCAGTTGCACCACGCGCCACTTTCAAGAATTCTCCGAATATCAGCATTTACATATTATTCATACAAACACACATTCGTTTGAAATTATATGTATGCATGTATGTATGTATGTGTGTATTCGGCGCGGCCAGCGTCTGCCGGCAGCGCTGTCGCCACCGCGTCTGCCGGCAGCGCTGTCGCCACACAAGCATCGAAAACGTTCGAACATGTGTTTGTATGTTTCTGTCTCGCTCTCGCGCGTAAGTGATATTGCAGTTAAATAACAAACTTTGTAACGCAGTAGCTCTTTTGTTAAAAGTAGTATGTTGATGCCCCTTTCAGAATAGTTTGATTTTATATGTCTCTATACGAATGTTGAATTACAACACTCTACTATATGAATAAATGCCTTAAACATGGCATTAAAGTGAAAACGTTTGGTTAACTCTCAGGAGAAAAGGGGGCGTGGCAGCTCAAAATTTTTAATGGCATTGCATTAAGGATGTCTCTAGCAACCTGTTTACCAGAAATGGTGTTCCTAAGTGCCATAGTTACTGAGTTATTGGCCTAAAAGTAAATTTTTTTTCGAGGTGTGTCTGGTTTTTTGCTCATTGCGGGGGCGGTAAGGGGCGTGGCAACAATTTGAAATAAACTTGATCTGCTCGCGAAAATAACGGACTTTCATTCCAAATTTGGTGTCTCTAGCTTTTGTAGTTTAAAAGATCCAGGTGTTCATACGGACGGACGGACAGACAGACAGACGGACAGACGGACAGACGGACAGACGGACATTGCTATATCGACTCGGCTGTTGATGCTGATCTAGAATATATATACTTTATGGGGTCGGCCACGCCTCCTTCTGCCTGTTACGCACATTTCGCTTCTGACAAACCTAATAGACCCCTATACTCTTTTTTAGAGTACGGGGTCTAAAAACTTACAATTGAACTGAAAACTGAAAATTTTGCATATATTGGTGCCAACTGTTAACGTAAAATTATAGGAAAAAACGAAAAGTAATTGTAAAACAAGATTAATTAAAGTTAATTGAATTGAATGTTGCTTGAGATGTTTGTCTAAAAGAAAAAAAAAGAGAAAATTGAAAAATTATATATTATGATAAGATCAAATGTGTTCTTTGCGCACCGAACCGTTCTGCCATATCGCATGTACATTTAAATAACATACTAACCTAACCTGCTAAAGCAAACGACACCACCGATGGAAGGCCTTTCAACGTTAGAATTTTGTCATGTAAGTGCATAAAAACAATGATTTCAGTGAATCTGAAATACCTGTGGACTTAACCTAAGTCACCTTGCTAATCTTTTCCAATATTGAATACTAACTTACAAGCGATATATTTTTGTACAGATATAAAAAGTAACGAAAAGAAAAAAATAAAAATAAAATGTAATGAAAACGATTCGAATTAACAGTGCACAAAGACAAAAAATATGTAGAGATTAGAAAGAACATAAAACAAACATTTCAAGATACATTCATTTTCATGAAAAATTATTATAAATTAAAAAAAATTAAATTAAATCTATTGTAAACTTTTCGAAAAAAAAATTGAATAAGAATTAATGTCATAAACTAAAAAACAAAACCTATATGTATGTACAAATAATTACGGTTGATATATATCGGAAACAAAAACGAAACAACACAATGAATTCTTAAGAGAAAAAAAAAATGTAATCTGAAAGAAATATGTCCACTAAAAAAAAAACACTGTCGATCAACGACGATAACGTTATAAAATTCACTTTCGAAGGCTCCCTTGTTCCTGATTTAAAATTAGTAATAAATTCAAGATTATAATGTTTTACAAATCATTCTGCCTTTATTCTGTTCTGCGATGAATTATATGATGTGTTAGATTTTTACGTTCCTGTGACTTGTTAACGTGATGGGGTAGAAAGCCTTTCTCTTTGGGGATCTTTCTCAACTGTCTTGGAAGGATCATGGTTGGGTAGGGTAGAGAATGCGAGTGTCAACTGACACCATAGACCTCGCCTCTTTTAGCAATAGGATGGGTTTTCCTTTTTTTGTTTGGTCATGGTGATTTTTGCCATGTTTGGGAGTAGAGCTCCTCTTTTACTTTTGTAGGGATCCTAACTTAAGATTTATGTACCAAGGACGAGAAGTAGCAACGAACCCCCCCGCACTCCCGAATGAGCTAGGGAACCAGAGGATCCTGCCCCGCTACCGCTCTCGCCCGAACCTCGGACGATGTTGGTTTATTGTACGTCTTGAACGTCGTTCAAAATATAGATGGTCGAAGGTTACATAGATTTTTTGGCGCCCAAAACGTGGGGCAGCTTAACATAACATCCATTTTAATGCTTAGCATTGAGCATTAGTTATTAAATTTTCTCATTGATTGGGTATAGTTTTAGCTGTGTTATTGTTAACTTACTGAATTGCAGTTAGCTGCAACGTGAGTTAGTTTAACTGCCCTTTGAGTGATATTTACTTTATTTTTTGTAAGGCTTATGCTGATGTTGAACTGATTGATTTGGTCGTTCTGCCGCATAAAGTAATACAATGGTTTAAGTCTGTTAACAGGTTAACGATGCTGGAGATTCTAAGAAAGAATTCCATGCCGAACTTTCCATGCTGCACTTAACTAATTATAAATGAATGGAAAAAAAAAAATTATATATATAAAAGTAATAGAATATAGCGCTAAGATCAGCTATATAAGGATATGTTATGCTCCACACCCAGGCTCATTTTTGTTTTTCGTATGGTTTTTAGTATGTGGTATTTATTTTAATTGTCGTTGGTGAATCTGTCAGATACAATTTCAGAATACTGAATATTTGGCCCAGCTGCAATATCGGTACTGATTGTTCCTCGGAAAGATGTTGCTACCACAATCGAAATGATCCATAAAAGCTATCAAGTCATACCCTGTGGTTTTAATCGGATTGTTTGAGTAAAGTTGTAAAGTATGATAGAATTTTTGTCTGGAACTTGTGCATATGCCGAAAGTTGCGTATCCTTGCCGATTAATTATGTCGTATGAAACATTTTCTCATAATAATTCTATAGCCATTTTAGTATCAATAGCCCAATTTAAAAACCTTCCTATTGTTTTTAAAATCAGCTTTCACCCCTTTATGTTAACATATAAGTCACACAAGGAATTTAAGAAAGTAATTTCTTTGTTTTTGAAAATAAAATAATGTCTCTAGTTTCTCGAAGTCCACCAAACTCTCAGTCAGTGGAGAAATCTACAAGCTTATGTCGAATTTGTCAGCAAGACATGAACAACACTCAGCAGTGTTATTGCACGCCTTGTACACATAACTTCCATAAACTTTGTTTGGAACAGTGGCTTGAACACCATTTAGAATGTCCTGAATGTAATGCAGAAATAAATCCTGCAAATATAAAATTGGTTATTGGCAACTGCTCGCCGGCTCCAAAGCAAACTGCTGCATCAGCAGCGCCATCAAGTTCAAGAATGGTTACCCGAAATTTATCCAAATCCTTGAACCAAAATCGTAACGTTATCATTCCTAATCCCCCTGAAAGGTCAATGGAAGGTAGTGATGTAGTGATTTCTGGGTTAGATGCAAGTCATAGTTCGAATCAAAATGCCAATGCTCCTCCCAGAAATAATAGTACTCGTCGTAGAGGTAGGCCGATTCGATCTGCCAATGCTAGTCAATATCCTGTCGTGGATTACTCTGCTATTCAACAAATGATCGAAAAAACCGTCACACGAGTTATATCGTCTTTGCAAATCAATTCTCGCCCTACAATAATGGAACAACGATCTTTCGCCCCAACTCCCGTTGCGTATTCGCCCAGTAGTTCGACGATTCACAACCGCAAAACGGCTGACATTATCCAAAAGTGGAATTTACACTTTGATGGATCCCCCGAAGGACTTGGAGTTGAAGAATTTGTTTACCGGGTCAAAATTCTAACTGAGGAAACTTTGGACAGCGATTTTATGGGCCTTTGTAAGCATTTGCATATCTTGTTTATTGGTAAAGCCCGAGATTGGTTTTGGAGATTTCACAAGCAAGTTGATCGTATTGTTTGGTCAGAATTTTGTGCTGCTCTTCGTCAGCAATATAAAGACTATCGTTCTGAGTTTATGAGTAAAGAACTAGTCAGAGCTCGAAAGCAAAAACTGGGAGAATCTTTTGTACAGTTTCATGACTCGGTAGCATCCTTGATAGACAAGTATGGTCTCAAAATCGAGGAAGGAGAGTTAGTCGAGATTTTACAAAATAACCTGTTGCCCGAAATGCGTCACAATTTGCTCTACCAATCTATCGGTTCGGTTGGTCAGTTACGTCGTTTAGTTCAAATGAGCGAAAACTTAACAAAGGATTTAAATTGTCGTCAGGAAACTTTTTCTCGTGCGAAGCCTGTCGCTCTTCGTCGTCAAGTATGCGAGTTAGAAAATGCCTGTAAATGTAGAGGATTATTCAGATTTATATGAATCCGAAATTGCCGATTTACAGAAAGCCCATGCAAACTTTACATGCTGGAATTGTGAAGAAAAAGGGCATATTTGGGAAAACTGTCTCCAAGATAGGAGAGTTTTTTGTTATGGATGTGGTACTCCCAATGTATATAAGCCACAGTGTACAAAATGTATCCGTAGGCAGACGGAAAACCGACAGAAGGGAGCATCCAACAACAGCCGGATGCCCCCAAAGATGTAGACACAGTGACAGAAAAAGTTTGCTTACAACATAGCACTGCTAAAAAGGGAACGTGTTCCAATCAACAAGGCACACCTAGAGTAGATTTACGTTTTCTTCGTCCTGAAGAAAAACTTGAAAAATATTTAGATGTAAGAAACAGAATATTTAATGAAGTAGGTTCTGTAAAAAATAAGCGTATTATGAGGTTGAAAAAGTATTATAGTAATATTAAGAAAAGTCGTAATTTGTTAGTTTCTACTATCTTTAGTGATCCCAAAGATATGCGCACCTATGCAGAAGTATCGTTTTTGGAATTTACCAAATTAGGTTTGTTAGATACTGGTGCAAATATAAGTTGTATAGGATCTACATTGGCACAAACCGATTTTTCTAATTGTCCTTTCTTTAAGCCTATCAAATCGAGGGCGAAAACTGCTGATGGTAATATTCAATCAGTAATTGGAATTTTAAAAATTGATATGACATACCAATCTATTTCTAAACCTATGACATTGCATGTCATACCCACAATCAAGCAAGAATTAATTCTTGGCCATGATTTTTGGAAAATATTCGCTTTAGCTCCAAACGTCATTAATACTTTGGAGGTCGACACAAATAATATAGACCCAGATAAATATCCGTTAAGTAGCGCTCAATTACAACAACTTAACGCAGTAAAGCAACTGTTTCCAGATGCTGCTCAAAAATTGGGACGTACTGCTTTAATACGTCACCATATTGATGTAGGAGACGCTATGCCGGTTAAACAACGCTTTTATCCCGTAAGTCCAGCCGTAGAAAAACTATTGTATGCAGAAATCGATCGTATGTTAGATCTTGGTGTCATCGAGCCATCCACCAGCGCTTGGAGTTCTCCAATGAGGCTTGTTGTAAAACCAAATAAAGTTCGACTCTGTTTGGACGCACGAAAACTTAATGATGCAACCAAGAAAGATGCCTATCCACTGCCAAGCATCGATGGTATATTTTCTAGGTTGCCGAAGGCAAATATCATTTCAAAACTTGATCTGAAAGATGCTTATTGGCAGATTGAACTTTCTGAAGAATCAAAGCCGCTCACTGCATTTACTGTTCCAGGAAGGCCACTTTATCAATTTAAGGTCATGCCATTTGGTCTGTGCAATGCACCCTCAACCATGTGTAGGCTAATTGATGAAATAATTCCGCCAGATCTTCGACACTGCGTATTTGGGTATCTAGATGATCTTTGTATAGTTTCAGAAGAATTTTCGACTCATCTATCGATATTGATTAGAATAGCCGAACAGTTAAGAAAAGCCAACTTGACGTTAAATGTCGCAAAAAGCCATTTTGCCGTTACTAAAGTTAACTATCTCGGTTATGTTATTGGTAGCGGAGGGATATGTACCGATCCTGATAAGGTTGCGTGTATTCAGAATTGGCCATCTCCAAGAAATCTTAAACAAGTAAGATGTTTTTTAGGCGTTTGTGGTTGGTATCGTCGCTTTATAAATAATTTTGCTGATTTAGCTTGTCCAATAACCGATGTTTTGTCGTCCAAGAAAAAGTTTGTTTGGACACCGGAAGCTCAAGTGGCCATGGAAAAACTGAAGTCGGTATTAACGTCTTCACCAGTGCTACAAAATCCCAATTTTGATGAAAAATTTTTTTTGCATTGCGATGCCAGTGATTATGGAATTGGTGCCGTCTTAGTACAGCTGTCTCCCGAAAAGGAAGAGAAACCAGTCGCATTCATGTCCAAAAAACTGAGTAGAGCCCAACGAAACTATAGTGTTACAGAACGCGAATGTTTAGCGGTGATATTAGCAATTGAAAAGTTTCGTTGTTACTTAGAACTCCAGGAGTTCGAAGTTGTAACGGATCATTCGAGCCTTCTTTGGTTGATGAGACAACAAAATGTTTCAGGCCGCTTAGCCCGCTGGATTTTTCGGTTGCAGCAGTTTAAGTTTGCCATTTCGCACCGCAAAGGCAAAGAACACATAGTGCCAGACGCTTTATCTAGATTGCCAGAAAACGATATAGCATCTTTAGAGATGAGCCCTGTAATCGATTTGAAGTCCACTGCTTTTCAGGAGGAAAGTTATGAACACCTGAAAAACAAATTTCAGCAAAACAGTGCCAGATTTCCGGATATAAAAATTATTGACTCATACCTGTACATTCGTACTGAGCATTCGTCAGGAGACGAAGTACAAGAGAAATTGTCATGGAAACTTTGGGTGCCTGATCAACTTAAAGCCGACGTGCTGAAACAAGCGCATGATAGTCTGACGTCCGCCCATTCGGGTATGCAAAAGACAATTGAAAAATTGCGCAGAAATTTGTTCTGGCCTGGTTTAGCTAAAGATGTGCGAGACTATGTTCGAAACTGTGTTGTTTGTAAAGAGTCCAAAGCTCCAAACTATACACTTCGCCCTCCGATGGGATCTCAAAGTCCTACTTTTAGACCTTTCCAGAGATTGTACATAGACTTGTTAGGACCGTATCCAAGGAGTAAGCAAGGTCATGTTGGATTGTTGATCGTGCTAGATCATTTTAGCAAATTTCATTGACTGCAGCCTTTGAAAAAGTTCACCTCTGATGCTGTTAGAGAATTCTTGCTTAAACAGATTTTTCACAGTGAATCTGAAATACCTGTGGACTTAACCTAAGTCACCTTGCTAATCTTTTCCAATATTGAATACTAACTTACAAGCGATATATTTTTGTACAGATATAAAAAGTAACGAAAAGAAAAAAAAAATAAAATGTAATGAAAACGATTCGAATTAACAGTGCACAAAGACAAAAAATATGTAGAGATTAGAAAGAACATAAAACAAACATTTCAAGATACATTCATTTTCATGAAAAATTATTATAAATTAAAAAAAAATTAAATTAAATCTATTGTAAACTTTTCGAAAAAAAAATTGAATAAGAATTAATGTCATAAACTAAAAAACAAAACCTATATGTATGTACAAATAATTACGGTTGATATATATCGGAAATATATATCGGAAACACAATGAATTCTTAAGAGAAAAAAAAAATGTAATCTGAAAGAAATATGTCCACTAAAAAAAAAAACACTGTCGATCAACGACGATAACGTTATAAAATTCACTTTCGAAGGCTCCCTTGTTCCTGATTTAAAATTAGTAATAAATTCAAGATTATAATGTTTTACAAATCATTCTGCCTTTATTCTGTTCTGCGATGAATTATATGATGTGTTAGATTTTTACGTTCCTGTGACTTGTTAACGTGATGGGGTAGAAAGCCTTTCTCTTTGGGGATCTTTCTCAACTGTCTTGGAAGGATCATGGTTGGGTAGGGTAGAGAATGCGAGTGTCAACTGACACCATAGACCTCGCCTCTTTTAGCAATAGGATGGGTTTTCCTTTTTTTTGTTTGGTCATGGTGATTTTTGCCATGTTTGGGAGTAGAGCTCCTCTTTTACTTTTGTAGGGATCCTAACTTAAGATTTATGTACCAAGGACGAGAAGTAGCAACGAACCCCCCGCACTCCCGAATGAGCTAGGGAACCAGAGGATCCTGCCCCGCTACCGCTCTCGCCCGAACCTCGGACGATGTTGGTTTATTGTACGTCTTGAACGTCGTTCAAAATATAGATGGTCGAAGGTTACATAGATTTTTTGGCGCCCAAAACGTGGGGCAGCTTAACATAACATCCATTTTAATGCTTAGCATTGAGCATTAGTTATTAAATTTTCTCATTGATTGGGTATAGTTTTAGCTGTGTTATTGTTAACTTACTGAATTGCAGTTAGCTGCAACGTGAGTTAGTTTAACTGCCCTTTGAGTGATATTTACTTTATTTTTTTTGTAAGGCTTATGCTGATGTTGAACTGATTGATTTGGTCGTTCTGCCGCATATAGTAATACAATGGTTTAAGTCTGTTAACAGGTTAACGATGCTGGAGATTCTAAGAAAGAATTCCATGCCGAACTTTCCATGCTGCACTTAACTAATTATAAATGAATGGAAAAAAAAAAAAAATATATATATAAAAGTAATAGAATATAGCGCTAAGATCAGCTATATAAGGATATGTTATGCTCCACACCCAGGCTCATTTTTGTTTTTCGTATGGTTTTTAGTATGTGGTATTTATTTTAATTGTCGTTGGTGAATCTGTCAGATACAATTTCAGAATACTGAATATTTGGCCCAGCTGCAATATCGGTACTGATTGTTCCTCGGAAAGATGTTGCTACCACAATCGAAATGATCCATAAAAGCTATCAAGTCATACCCTGTGGTTTTAATCGGATTGTTTGAGTAAAGTTGTAAAGTATGATAGAATTTTTGTCTGGAACTTGTGCATATGCCGAAAGTTGCGTATCCTTGCCGATTAATTATGTCGTATGAAACATTTTCTTATAATAATTCTATAGCCATTTTAGTATCAATAGCCCAATTTAAAAACCTTCCTATTGTTTTTAAAATCAGCTTTCACCCCTTTATGTTAACATATAAGTCACACAAGGAATTTAAGAAAGTAATTTCTTTGTTTTTGAAAATAAAATAATGTCTCTAGTTTCTCGAAGTCCACCAAACTCTCAGTCAGTGGAGAAATCTACAAGCTTATGTCGAATTTGTCAGCAAGACATGAACAACACTCAGCAGTGTTATTGCACGCCTTGTACACATAACTTCCATAAACTTTGTTTGGAACAGTGGCTTGAACACCATTTAGAATGTCCTGAATGTAATGCAGAAATAAATCCTGCAAATATAAAATTGGTTATTGGCAACTGCTCGCCGGCTCCAAAGCAAACTGCTGCATCAGCAGCGCCATCAAGTTCAAGAATGGTTACCCGAAATTTATCCAAATCCTTGAACCAAAATCGTAACGTTATCATTCCTAATCCCCCTGAAAGGTCAATGGAAGGTAGTGATGTAGTGATTTCTGGGTTAGATGCAAGTCATAGTTCGAATCAAAATGCCAATGCTCCTCCCAGAAATAATAGTACTCGTCGTAGAGGTAGGCCGATTCGATCTGCCAATGCTAGTCAATATCCTGTCGTGGATTACTCTGCTATTCAACAAATGATCGAAAAAACCGTCACACGAGTTATATCGTCTTTGCAAATCAATTCTCGCCCTACAATAATGGAACAACGATCTTTCGCCCCAACTCCCGTTGCGTATTCGCCCAGTAGTTCGACGATTCACAACCGCAAAACGGCTGACATTATCCAAAAGTGGAATTTACACTTTGATGGATCCCCCGAAGGACTTGGAGTTGAAGAATTTGTTTACCGGGTCAAAATTCTAACTGAGGAAACTTTGGACAGCGATTTTATGGGCCTTTGTAAGCATTTGCATATCTTGTTTATTGGTAAAGCCCGAGATTGGTTTTGGAGATTTCACAAGCAAGTTGATCGTATTGTTTGGTCAGAATTTTGTGCTGCTCTTCGTCAGCAATATAAAGACTATCGTTCTGAGTTTATGAGTAAAGAACTAGTCAGAGCTCGAAAGCAAAAACTGGGAGAATCTTTTGTACAGTTTCATGACTCGGTAGCATCCTTGATAGACAAGTATGGTCTCAAAATCGAGGAAGGAGAGTTAGTCGAGATTTTACAAAATAACCTGTTGCCCGAAATGCGTCACAATTTGCTCTACCAATCTATCGGTTCGGTTGGTCAGTTACGTCGTTTAGTTCAAATGAGCGAAAACTTAACAAAGGATTTAAATTGTCGTCAGGAAACTTTTTCTCGTGCGAAGCCTGTCGCTCTTCGTCGTCAAGTATGCGAGTTAGAAAATGCCTGTAAATGTAGAGGATTATTCAGATTTATATGAATCCGAAATTGCCGATTTACAGAAAGCCCATGCAAACTTTACATGCTGGAATTGTGAAGAAAAAGGGCATATTTGGGAAAACTGTCTCCAAGATAGGAGAGTTTTTTGTTATGGATGTGGTACTCCCAATGTATATAAGCCACAGTGTACAAAATGTATCCGTAGGCAGACGGAAAACCGACAGAAGGGAGCATCCAACAACAGCCGGATGCCCCCAAAGATGTAGACACAGTGACAGAAAAAGTTTGCTTACAACATAGCACTGCTAAAAAGGGAACGTGTTCCAATCAACAAGGCACACCTAGAGTAGATTTACGTTTTCTTCGTCCTGAAGAAAAACTTGAAAAATATTTAGATGTAAGAAACAGAATATTTAATGAAGTAGGTTCTGTAAAAAATAAGCGTATTATGAGGTTGAAAAAGTATTATAGTAATATTAAGAAAAGTCGTAATTTGTTAGTTTCTACTATCTTTAGTGATCCCAAAGATATGCGCACCTATGCAGAAGTATCGTTTTTGGAATTTACCAAATTAGGTTTGTTAGATACTGGTGCAAATATAAGTTGTATAGGATCTACATTGGCACAAACCGATTTTTCTAATTGTCCTTTCTTTAAGCCTATCAAATCGAGGGCGAAAACTGCTGATGGTAATATTCAATCAGTAATTGGAATTTTAAAAATTGATATGACATACCAATCTATTTCTAAACCTATGACATTGCATGTCATACCCACAATCAAGCAAGAATTAATTCTTGGCCATGATTTTTGGAAAATATTCGCTTTAGCTCCAAACGTCATTAATACTTTGGAGGTCGACACAAATAATATAGACCCAGATAAATATCCGTTAAGTAGCGCTCAATTGCAACAACTTAACGCAGTAAAGCAACTGTTTCCAGATGCTGCTCAAAAATTGGGACGTACTGCTTTAATACGTCACCATATTGATGTAGGAGACGCTATGCCGGTTAAACAACGCTTTTATCCCGTAAGTCCAGCCGTAGAAAAACTATTGTATGCAGAAATCGATCGTATGTTAGATCTTGGTGTCATCGAGCCATCCACCAGCGCTTGGAGTTCTCCAATGAGGCTTGTTGTAAAACCAAATAAAGTTCGACTCTGTTTGGACGCACGAAAACTTAATGATGCAACCAAGAAAGATGCCTATCCACTGCCAAGCATCGATGGTATATTTTCTAGGTTGCCGAAGGCAAATATCATTTCAAAACTTGATCTGAAAGATGCTTATTGGCAGATTGAACTTTCTGTCTTTGTATAGTTTCAGAAGAATTTTCGACTCATCTATCGATATTGATTAGAATAGCCGAACAGTTAAGAAAAGCCAACTTGACGTTAAATGTCGCAAAAAGCCATTTTGCCGTTACTAAAGTTAACTATCTCGGTTATGTTATTGGTAGCGGAGGGATATGTACCGATCCTGATAAGGTTGCGTGTATTCAGAATTGGCCATCTCCAAGAAATCTTAAACAAGTAAGAGGTTTTTTAGGCGTTTGTGGTTGGTATCGTCGCTTTATAAATAATTTTGCTGATTTAGCTTGTCCAATAACCGATGTTTTGTCGTCCAAGAAAAAGTTTGTTTGGACACCGGAAGCTCAAGTGGCCATGGAAAAACTGAAGTCGGTCTTAACGTCTTCACCAGTGCTACAAAATCCCAATTTTGATGAAAAATTTTTTTTGCATTGCGATGCCAGTGATTATGGAATTGGTGCCGTCTTAGTACAGCTGTCTCCCGAAAAGGAAGAGAAACCAGTCGCATTCATGTCCAAAAAACTGAGTAGAGCCCAACGAAACTATAGTGTTACAGAACGCGAATGTTTAGCGGTGATATTAGCAATTGAAAAGTTTCGTTGTTACTTAGAACTCCAGGAGTTCGAAGTTGTAACGGATCATTCGAGCCTTCTTTGGTTGATGAGACAACAAAATGTTTCAGGCCGCTTAGCCCGCTGGATTTTTCGGTTGCAGCAGTTTAAGTTTGCCATTTCGCACCGCAAAGGCAAAGAACACATAGTGCCAGACGCTTTATCTAGATTGCCAGAAAACGATATAGCATCTTTAGAGATGAGCCCTGTAATCGATTTGAAGTCCACTGCTTTTCAGGAGGAAAGTTATGAACACCTGAAAAACAAATTTCAGCAAAACAGTGCCAGATTTCCGGATATAAAAATTATTGACTCATACCTGTACATTCGTACTGAGCATTCGTCAGGAGACGAAGTACAAGAGAAATTGTCATGGAAACTTTGGGTGCCTGATCAACTTAAAGCCGACGTGCTGAAACAAGCGCATGATAGTCTGACGTCCGCCCATTCGGGTATGCAAAAGACAATTGAAAAATTGGGCAGAAATTTGTTCTGGCCTGGTTTAGCTAAAGATGTGCGAGACTATGTTCGAAACTGTGTTGTTTGTAAAGAGTCCAAAGCTCCAAACTATACACTTCGCCCTCCGATGGGATCTCAAAGTCCTACTTTTAGACCTTTCCAGAGATTGTACATAGACTTGTTAGGACCGTATCCAAGGAGTAAGCAAGGTCATGTTGGATTGTTGATCGTGCTAGATCATTTTAGCAAATTTCATTGACTGCAGCCTTTGAAAAAGTTCACCTCTGATGCTGTTAGAGAATTCTTGCTTAAACAGATTTTTCACAGCTTTGGTGTCCCCGAAACAATTGTTAGTGATAATGGAACACAATTTAAGGCTAACGAATTCAATGCTTTTTTGACAGAGCTAGGAATACGACATGTCTATACGGCTCTATATTCTCCACAAAGCAATGCTGCTGAGCGTGTAAATAGATCGTTACTAGCCGCGATTCGATCCTATTTAAAGCAAGATCAAACATATTGGGATGAAAATCTTACGAGTATATCTTGCTCATTACGATCCTCGTTGCACCAGTCGTTAGGTTGTTCACCTTATCGTGCTCTTTTTGGATTGGATATGATTACCCATGGTTCCGACTATAAACTCTTAAAGCAATTGTCCCTATTGGAAGAACCTCTAGTACCCCTATTTAGATCGGATAGCCTTGCTTTGTTAAGGAAGGACATCCAATCTAACATTAAAAAGGCTCATGAACGAAATGAACGACAATATAATTTGCGCTGTAAGCCAGTCTCCTTTACAGAAGGTCAAGAAGTTTTCCGCCGCAACTTTACACTCAGTAAATTTGCCCATAACTATAATGCTAAGCTTGCACCTCAATTTGTAAAGTGTAGAGTTAAAAAGAAACTAGGTAGTTCCTTTTATTTACTGGAGGATTTACAAGGTCGTGAAATTGGTACTTTTCATGCTAAAGATATAAAGCAATAAAACAATTTTAGAAAGCAAAGCGATTTCCCGGTTGATCAATAGCAATAATTATCCAAAAGCTTTGATTTCGCTGCACATTATCCGAAAGCTTTATCCGAGAGCTTTGACCCAGTTCTGCAACCGCAGCATAAGCTTGAGTTGCTGCATAAAAGCTTCTAAGCTGCGCACGCATGCTAATTATGTTGCTAAGCAGCGCAGCTAACTTTGCACATTGGTGAGAGAGCTTTGTATTTTTCATTGGAATTGGACGCTATAAATTCTAATTGGAGGCCAAAATCGTTCTTTTCCGCCTTTGAAGCCAGCCAAGTCAGTGCCAGTGTCGGTATTAAAGTTCGAAGTGTTGTATTAAAGGTTAGATTGGTGCAATCCAATCTGTAAGCTGCGTTGGAGTAATCCGCAGCCATCGACGTACTTGGACCTTAGGAGGCCCACAATTTAAGCATATTGAGTTTTGCTTAATAAAAGGTATGCCATCGATTGAATATTTCTTTAGCAAATATCAGTCATATTAATCGGTTTTTTCGTTTCTCAGCCGGGGGTTGAGCATAATACGTTCCCCCCTCCCGCATCATTGCTTTTGGCAATCAAAGCCTGATATTACCAGCAATTGGTGCGGGCATAATTATTTCTTTGGAGTGCGTTATACGCGCACCATCATTGTCCGTCTTGGATATCTGATGCGGAACCCGATCTTGGAGTACACAGTGACTCTGTCAGCCACTCCAAGGACAGGCTTGTCCCCTTTAAAGTGCCCTTTACCATCGTACCATCGATCGAAGCTCCAAGTGTCGTGCTAGTGCTAGTGCAATCTAAACGAACCGCCTAAAGTTTGGCAATAACTCTAAATTAAAAAACTTACAATTGAACTGAAAACTGAAAATTTTGCATATATTGGTGCCAACTGTTAACGTAAAATTATAGGAAAAAACGAAAAGTAATTGTAAAACAAGATTAATTAAAGTTAATTGAATTGAATGTTGCTTGAGATGTTTGTCTAAAAGAAAAAAAAAGAGAAAATTGAAAAATTATATATTATGATAAGATCAAATGTGTTCTTTGCGCACCGAACCGTTCTGCCATATCGCATGTACATTTAAATAACATACTAACCTAACCTGCTAAAGCAAACGACACCACCGATGGAAGGCCTTTCAACGTTAGAATTTTGTCATGTAAGTGCATAAAAACAATGATTTCAGTGAATCTGAAATACCTGTGGACTTAACCTAAGTCACCTTGCTAATCTTTTCCAATATTGAATACTAACTTACAAGCGATATATTTTTGTACAGATATAAAAAGTAACGAAAAGAAAAAAAAAATAAAATGTAATGAAAACGATTCGAATTAACAGTGCACAAAGACAAAAAATATGTAGAGATTAGAAAGAACATAAAACAAACATTTCAAGATACATTCATTTTCATGAAAAATTATTATAAATTAAAAAAAATTAAATTAAATCTATTGTAAACTTTTCGAAAAAAAAAATTGAATAAGAATTAATGTCATAAACTAAAAAACAAAACCTATATGTATGTACAAATAATTACGGTTGATATATATCGAAAACAAAAATGAAACAACACAATGAATTCTCAAGAGAAAAAAAAAATGTGTAATCTGAAAGAAATATGTCCACTAAAAAAAAAAAAACACTGTCGATCAACGACGATAACGTTATAAAATTCACTTTCGAAGGCTCCCTTGTTCCTGATTTAAAATTAGTAATAAATTCAAGATTATAATGTTTTACAAATCATTCTGCCTTTATTCTGTTCTGCGATGAATTATATGATGTGTTAGATTTTTACGTTCCTGTGACTTGTTAACGTGATGGGGTAGAAAGCCTTTCTCTTTGGGGATCTTTCTCAACTGTCTTGGAAGGATCATGGTTGGGTAGGGTAGAGAATGCGAGTGTCAACTGACACCATAGACCTCGCCTCTTTTAGCAATAGGATGGGTTTTCCTTTTTTTGTTTGGTCATGGTGATTTTTGCCATGTTTGGGAGTAGAGCTCCTCTTTTACTTTTGTAGGGATCCTAACTTAAGATTTATGTACCAAGGACGAGAAGTAGCAACGAACCCCCCGCACTCCCGAATGAGCTAGGGAACCAGAGGATCCTGCCCCGCTACCGCTCTCGCCCGAACCTCGGACGATGTTGGTTTATTGTACGTCTTGAACGTCGTTCAAAATATAGATGGTCGAAGGTTACACAGTGAAAATACAAAATCCAAGTTTATCGAAACCTAGACACACCCTAAACCAAGCCTTGAAATGTCTTATAGACCAACGAACGCGATTGAAAGTCCCTGCTCGGGCGCCAATAAAAAATCGAAAACTAACTTTAATTAAAACAAATTGCAAGTTCTTAAACGTTACAATTTATTGTTAGACTTAGCAATCGCGGAAAGGCTTGGCAGCGTGCGTGTGGCTATTGCGAGACGAAAATTACAACTGGCTGCCTGCTCGTGACCGCTGCACTGCCGAATACAAATCGAACTTACATACTAGCTTAAGTATAAGAGATTTTATGCTTACATTCTAGGCTTCACACATTCATAACTTAGGCTAGTACTTTTTATGCTTAACTAACGACACATTGTTTTCCTTATTCTAACTAATTCTTGTGATTCAACACGGAGTATTTGGAAAAATATTAAAAAATGCATAACTCTAAAAGTAATTTAATTTATGTTATTTTAATGCAACCAAACGAATATCAAAAGTTAATATCAAATAATAGAGGTGAAGATTTGATTAACCAAAAGTTTTTACAAATAATATATAATGGTAGACTAAGTGATTTCGATAAATGGATTAAAATTAAACTACTTTCTTCACAATATATATACTTTATGGGGTCGGCCACGCCTCCTTCTGCCTGTTACGCACATTTCGCTTCTGACAAACCTAATAGACCCCTATACTCTTTTTTCAGTACGGGGACTAAAAATCAGTTAAATGTTTTATCATCAAGCAGTTCAAAACAGACATTTGAAGAGTTGCCTACCAGTTCAAAAATAGAAGCAAAGAAAACAAGGAGTTTATTAAAAATATAAACGTTAAAGCAGGCAAGAGTAAGTATACTAAATAATTCTAAGGAAGACTTATTTGCTGATTCTCAAAATCAAGACGATAACCCTAAGCGGGCATTCTCTGAAATCGATGATGATATAGGTATGATTGAGCCAACTCCTAAAAGGGTCTACATATTTAAACGATCTTCCCCACCATAAAGTGTTGGATAAGAAACAGTCAACACAAAGTATGTCAAAGGGTATAATATTTGTTTATACTGATATAATAAAGCCTAGATGCGTTGAAAGTTCTTATGCATAATGGAGTTTCGAAAATGATTCAATTCAAAAACATTGAGTACTATACCGTTGGGAATTGTGAAGTAAGACACATATCAATTTTAATATCTAACTCAAGAGGATATAAGGATCCCTTCAAACCTTCAGCCACTCCCATATACACAACGTTGCATTTTAGACAGAAACGTTGTATGCTATTAATATTGCAACTTAGTTAATACATTAAGATATTAACCGGCATGGAGAAACTTTTACCAAGAGTATTATCTAAACCAAAGTGGAGGAGGAATAATCATATTGGATCCCTTTATGCAACACCTCAAATAATACAGAAAAGAAGGGGGATTGGTAAATTTTTAGTGGACTTTTTAAGTCTAGTCTAACTAGAACGGTGTCATTAGGGTCTGTTTTGTGTGCCATATTGACTAATTAAATTTTGACTCTATTCGAATGCACGAAAGTGCATGATCAGCTGATCAACAAACTTGGCTGACGAAGATAATCAAATGATTAAAGATAACTGTTGATTAACAACAGTTAGCGATCAATATAATTTAAGAAAATCAGAATATTAAAGATAATCAGCTGGCTAACTGAAATTCTCGCATGTGAAAGAAATAACAGCAATTAAGCGTATGTAGATAAGCGCCGACAGTTGTCAACAACAACAAAATACCAATCTACGCAAACGCACCAGCGCAACAAAAATCAGCTGATTACTGATATTCGATTTATTCGACTGCACAATTTAAAAAAACAACAACAGAGCATGCACAGGTAGACAAACGATACGATCTACCAACATCAACAGAGCAAGCGTAGGCAATGATGCGATCTACCAACAACAACTAAAAAGCTTGCGTTTATCAGCGTACGTTTGTATGATTGCTAGCGTGTACGTTTGTATGTCGAAGCAGCGTTGACACAAACAAAGTAAAACGAAATCTAAGCAAAGCAGAATCGAAATAAAACACTAACAAAGTACAAGCTAACTACCCCAAGCCAAATCCAACATCTGTATGTATGTATGTAAACGCGAACTGCGCTTTACTTATTGGCGAATATCGAAATTAAATAGGAACGGCGAATGTTGATATGCACATATATATGTTTATTTGCACTAGTTATTAATTGTTTGTTTTAGATATGTGTATAATTTAATTAGATTTGTGTGTTTTGCGTCAAATAGGTTTTCAATAAATCACATATGTATATATCAGTGCCGAAACGCAATGTCTCTAATGTGCAATAAATGGAGCAGTTCTTTTCTATGTACTTTCAAATGTGTATTGTGCCGCTTCTATGCTTGCACTTTCTATATTCTCCTGCACTGACTCGTTTGGGCACTGTTACCTGATCAAAAGAAGAGTCGCTCTTGGGCTCAATTTTGGGTATTATCTCCAAGATGGGTGCCTTCAACTCCTGGCTGTTCAAATCCAGAATTCCAATACGGTCAACAGCTCCAGGGGAAATCCAACAACAACAATCAAACCGGCACACACAGCAAACCAAAGCCTTGAAATGTCTAATAGACCAACAAACGCGATTGAAAGTCCCTGCTCGGGCGCCAATGAAAAATCGAATACAAATTAAATTAAAACAAATTGCAAGTTCTTAAACATTACAATTTATTTGTTGGACTTAGCAATCGCGGAAAGGCTTGGCAGCGTGTGTGTGGCTAATGCGAGACGAAAATACGAACTGCCTGCCGCTCGCGACAGCTGCATTGCCGAAAACAAATCAAACTTATATATTTGCTTAAGTATAAGAGTTTTTATGTGTATATTACTGGACAATTCAATAATCTCAGTAATTAAAGCTTATCCTAACAATTCATTTTTTCTCCTTGTTCTAACTATTATCATGATCCGAGCAGGGACTTTTCAATCGCGTTCGTCGGTCTATATCGTTAGACATTTCGAGGCTTTGGTGTGTTTGCGTGTTGGTTCTCGGTTATTGTTGTGCATTTTGTTGGAGTTTGATATCCTTGGAACTGGAGTTACATATATACATATTTGCCGTCCTCCTTGTTCCGCTATTCGCTTTGATCTACGGTTGTTCGGTGGTGGTTCTTGACCTTTCCTTTGCCGCTGTTTCTTAAATTTGCACATAAGAAAAGCGCGGTTCGTTTGATATACATATAGAGTTGCGAAATTCGGTTGTGTTAGTGCCAACGATGTTTGAAAATATTCAAGCACACATACAGTACGTGCTAGCACATACATACATACGTGCGCAGTTACTCAGCGGTTGTCAGTTGTTGGTAGTTCGCATCGTTTTCGTTTGCTTATATCTACATAAGCACTAGCAACATACATACATACATACGTGTGCTGATTAATTGCAAGCTGTTTAAGTTTTCGTTGGTCTGTCGCTGCGTTACCTACATACGTATGTGCTGTTGTTGTTGCCTGCATCTATATATATAAAAAGCAAACTCACTTCCTGTGTGTACTCAAAATTCAGTATGATAATTAGTGTCTTTTGCTTTCATTTTTTTTTTTTTAATAGATCAGCTTTTTTATCTACTTGGTTTGTATGAAAAAAAAATATGGAAAAACTTTTTGGAAATGTAAGAAAAAGCAAAATAAAAAACAATTCGGAAAAATTACACAAACAACAACATACATGTTTGCATAATGTGAATGGCAAAAATGCTCTTCTCAAAGAGGAGATCTTTTTGTTTCTGGCAGTCGGGGAAAACTGTCTGGCTACTCTTTCAACCGCCACAAAAATTTAAGAGTGTTTCAAGCAAGATATCAGAGGAAATTCACGTTTGTTCGGTGGCGCTTTAATATTATTGTCAGGAGATTTTCGCCAAACGTTACCGGTTCTTGCGCGAGCTACACCAGCTGATCAATTGAATGCCGGCTTGAAATCATCATATTTGTGGAGATATGTTAGAACGTTGAAATTGATGACAAATATGCGTGTTCAATTACAAAACGATCCATGTGCTGCTAACTTTACAAAGCAGTTATTAGAAATGGGAAATGGCAAGATGCCTATTGACAATGCAACTGGATTAATCACACTACCAAGCAACTTTTGTCGATTAGTAGACACGAAAGAAGTGTTGGTCGAAAAAGTTTTTCCAAATTTTGAAGAAAACTATCACAATCATACATGGCTTAGTGAACGCGCAATTTTAGCAGCAAAAAATAAGGACGTCAATGATTTAAACGCAAATATTTTACACAAAATTACGAATCCAGTTGTTTCATACAAATCGGTTGATACCATTATGGATCAGGATGAGGTAGTGAATTATCCCACCGAATTTTTAAATTCTCTTGATTTGCCAGGAATTCCTCCCCACAATTTTCAATTGAAAGTTGGGGCATCAATCATTATGCAAAGAAATTTAAATCATCCCAAACTTTGTAACGGAACAAGACTTGCAGTAAGAAAATTAATGACTAATCTTATTGAAGCCACTATTATAATAGGCAAGTACAAAGGCGCACATTTATTAATACCAAGAATTCCTATGATTCCTCCCGATTTGACGTTCAATTTTAAAAGACTTCAATTTCCTGTTCGCCTCGCTTTCGCTATAACAATAAATAAAGCACAAGGCCAATCATTGAAAGTTTGCGGCATTAATTTAGAAAAACCAGTTTTCTCCCATGGTCAACTGTATGTCGGATCGTCTCGCGTTGGAAAATCATCTGCTTTATATGTATACTGTCAAGATGGAAAAACTAAAAATGTTGTTTATTTAAAAGCACTTAATTAAAAAACTTTTTAGAAAATTTGTTGTCTGCATTATTTTTAACAAAATGTTTTTCCAACCAAAAAAGATTTTTCAATAGCAGGTAAATCTATAATACAAGAACGCCGCGAAGCGCGCCGATATATATATATATATATCAAAAATTAGGTGATAACAAGTGAACGGTCGCTTGCGCGTCTGAGGGTATAACTTGGTGTTGCTGTTCTCAGCTGTTGACTATTGTGCGTGCGCTTGCGCTTTGTGGAGTTGTTCTTATCTCGAGTTCGTTGAGGGGTTTGCGTAGTCAGCTGATTATTTTACTTTTGTTTATTGGTACTCATCCAATTGTCGATCGGCTGACTATTGTGATAGTACACTCAAATAGGACCGCATTTAGGAAATTAACATGGCACACAAATCGGATCTTAATGAAACCAGTTTGGTTGACGAAACATATCCTACTGCTCGCTTAAGTCAACTATTCGTGAAATTAGAAAAGGTAGAGAGTGACATTGAACGTCAAAGGAGTTCACTACTTAATAAAATGGTTAATCCCAGTAAATTTGAAATTCAATGCCGGCTAGATATTCTCAATTCTTATATTTTGAAGGCTATGGATTTGCAGTCGGAGATCGATTCGAACAACGATAGCCGTACAATGCTTGAGGAGACTTGTATTTTGGCTCGATCGTCATACATGTCTGCCCTCAGTGCGTACCACGCCTCTGAAGCAGTACCCCCAGTTTCTCATCACTCTCACCTGCCCAAGCTAAAGCTGCAAAAATTCAGTGGCAAGCAATCAGAATACAGACAATTCATCGGTCTGTTTAGTAGTTTAGTTGATTCGGATCGCTCGCTGTCAAATATTGAGAAATTCAACCATTTGATATCGTGCTTATCAGATGAGGCGTTAGGCACCATCTGAGCCTTCCAGGTATCTGATGCGAATTACCCAAAGGCGTTGGAGAGTTTGAGTCGAGTATACGACGACAAGTGCCTGATCTTCTTCGATACTCTCGCCCAGTTGTTCGACATTGAGCCGATGTCCAAGCCATCGGCAGTTGGAATTCGAGCGATAGTTGACTCAGTATAGGCAATTTTTGACTCGTTAATGTCGGTTGGAAATGAGGAAGACTTCGCTAACGCAATTTTAATACATATAGTCATGTTAAAGGTGGATCCTCATACGAAATTGAAGTATGAGGAGCAATTAGACTATAACCAATTGCCGAAATGGGCCGATTGCGTTGTGGCTTTGAACAGGCGATATCAGCATTCACGAATGTCGAGAAAGATGTGGAACCTAGATGCAATTTGTGCAGTGCCAACCATATGATTGGAAACTGCCAGGGGTTCGCAGCATTGTCAGTTGACGAACGATTCAATTTCGTGAAGTCCAGTCAACTGTGCATAAATTGTTTACATTCGGGACACAGAGTGTCCAATTGCACTGTGTCAAAGTGAAGAGTGTGCGCTCGCCCACACAATACCCTCATGCATTAGTATGCAGCCGCAGAACAACAAGCATCCGCTCATCCGGCCCAAGTGAACCACGTAGCTAGCGAGGTCGAGGTGCTCCTGGCAACGGCACTTGTGACCGGGAAAGATAGATTCGGTCAGAGTCGGAACGCCAGGGCGCTGTTAGATTCAGGTTCTCAAGTGAACTTTATGACTGAAAGCCTGGAACAAGCGTTGAGGCTTCAACGGAAGGCCAAGTCGCTAACCGTAACATCGGTTGGACAATCTAGTCTGGTAGCGAAAAGCGAAGTCTCGACAGTAGTATCTACTCGTGTCTCTACACATAACTTTAGAGCCGAATTCTGGCTGCTCAAGTCGATTTCGAGCAGGCAGCCTGACTACAATCTTCCCATTAGTCGGTGGACGATTCCGTCAAACATTGGCTGACCCGGAATTTCATAAGCCCCAGCGAATTGATCTGCTGCTGGGAACAGATTCCTTTTTCGATTTATTTTGCACTGGACAGATTAGATTAGCAGACAACGGTCCAGTGCTGCAAAAAACAATTTTTCGGCTGGGTTGCATCTGGGCGGTGCAAGAAAATGAATACCCAAAGGAGTATTCTGGGAGCTGGAAGCCATCCCAGAGACGAACGAGTTGACCAAGTACTCTGCAGAACACATTGCATGTGAGCAAAGTTTCAAGGACAGTGTACATCAACTCTCGACAGGACACTTTTTTTTAAGTGGAATAAACGCCGTTAAAAATCATGCAGTTGAATCAGGGAAAGCAGTCATAAGTGACTTGGGACGAAAACCTCTACTGAATATTATCCAAAAAGAAAGCAAAATTGCACTCCAAAATCTATCCAATAAAGTAACAGATAAAGTAACTCAGGGAGGGTCAGGTAGAAAGAATAAAAGGAAGCGTTTTACATCTAGGAGAGCTCATTATAAATCGAAACATTCAAGTGTACATACAAAGAAAATGTTTTAAAAATGATCTTAATCAAAAAAAACTATCTAAGAAAACTATTTACAAAACGATGACATTGAATGTATGAAAAGAGAATTGGATTTGTTTGAGCCACATTCGACACAAAGCAGTATTTTACGCACTGTAGAGGTAACTTATAATGTTATAGCATCAATGGATGGAGCCAGCTCAATTGAATTTGTATGTTTGGGAAATGGCGAATCATACAGAGATCTGTCAAGCGTATATTTAAGATAAGTAGTACAGCTAAAGGGTCAGGACAACAATAATATATCTAACGGTGCTTTTAGTGTTGTAAACAATATATTACACTCAATTTTTAGAAGTTCGTCAGTATATTAAAATAACAAATTAGTTTCTCAGAACGACAATAATTACCACAATCGGTCTTATTTACAAACTATTATAAATTATGGAAGTGATGCTAGTGAAAGCCATTTAGCAACCTAGGAATTTTTTACAAGTTTTATTAAATGTTATGTTGACGAAACTTTACCTGAGACAAAGATATTTCGAAGAAGTAATAAGTATGAGCTCTTTGCAAAAGTACATGGAGATATTTATAATCAAACTAAGCTTCTAATAAATAATGTTTATTTAAGAATAACATTTAATATTGAAAACAAGAAAGAAAAGTACAGTCGAGCGCGCCCGACCGTATAATACACTCTGCATATTTTCTCGATTAAATTACTAAAATCGGTATCGAAATATTACAATGTGTATTACTACCATTAAAATACATTGAAACAGGCAGCGAAAACATTCGAACATGTGCTCCTATCTCGCTTGCATCAATGGGTTGATATTGCGTTCAATTATGAATATTGTAACGCTTCTAGTTTTCTTGTTAATTGTCCGTTTATGGTCTCCACACTAATTATTAACAAGAAAGAATACTATAGTCGCCTCGCGACTTTACTCAGTTTCAATTTGTTATTAACAATGGTGATGGATATGATAGCTTGGCAAACATAGAACATTTTCATATTAATTCATATTTGGAGCGTATTTTTGACAGATCGGCCATATGGGAGCTATTTGATTCAGATAGCATAGCTAATAAAAAAGTTTTCTATACTAAAACATTCTACTTTTACCTGTACATTTACCTTTATAAGCAAATAAAACGCCCTAAAGTGGGCGTGTCAAAAAACAAAAACTTGTACTGCTTGGGTATTGTACCTTTCATTTGCGACCCCTATCATCTTTATAGCTCTTATAGTCTCTGAGATCCTTTTGTTCATACAGACGGACAGACGGACATGGCTATATCGACTCGGCTATTGATGCTGATCAAGAATATATATACTTTATGGGGTCTGCCACGCCTCCATCTGCTTGTTACATACATTCCAACGATTACAATATACCATTTTACTCTACGAGTAACTGGTATAATTAAAAGTGGCGCCGTCAGCCACGTTGCCACTCATCTGTTGCTCCATATTATTAAAATCGGTGTCCAGATATTAGCATAAAATAAAACAAGTAAGAATGGCTACAGTCGATCGAGCCGACTATAAAAGACCCCGTACTCCCATAGTAGTGCGCATTTGTATTCAATTTGAATTCAAATTTTGAAATGAAATTTAAAAATTTTAATTTTGTATGTACGTTTTGAATTGAAATTTAAAAAAAATTAAAAACGCGCCGAAACTCTATAAGTTGCACCACACGCCTCTTTCAAGAATCCTTCTTTTATCAGCATTTACACACATTCGTTTGAAATTATATGTATAATAACGTAGTTCGACACTTGGTTTATCAAAAAAATATAAAACTTCATTCAATAAAACACGAAGCTACGGAGTACAAATCTAGACTAACTTATGCTATGCTCTGGAGACGTTAAGCAAACCTCGGATTTGAGCTTTTATTATTTGGACTTTGGACTCATTGAGCTTTTGGCTCTTATGTAAATAGAAAGAGATCTCGATCTTGAAGAGATGGAGAAAGTTCGGCCAGGAGTTGTGTAACGTCAGCAGTTTTAACCCCAATGATGGGAATAACGATTCTGGCGAATTGTTTATGATATCTGATACATTCGTGGGAAGCCAGAATTGTTATTATCACCATATGATTTTTCGATAATGTTTACATTAGTTTTGTGGGAAAGAAATCTTTAACATAAATAAATACTCTACGAGTAACGGGTATAAAGATATTATACTAAGAAGGCTACAGGAAAGGCTACAGTCGAGCGAGCCGACAGTAAAAGACCCCGTACTCATTTTTATTAAATATTTACATTCAACATTGCAATTTCAATATTGTTTGTTTTAATGTTGATCGCCGCTCGAATTAGCTTCCGATAATAATAATATCGGTAAAATATATAATATGTATATATAATATCTGTGACTATAAGAGCTAGAAAAATGATATTGGTAGCAAATGAAAGGTACAATACCCAAGCAGTACAAGTTTGTTTTTGTTTTTTGACACGCCCACTTTAGGGCATTTTATTTGCATATAAAGGTAAATGTACAGGTAAAAGTAGAATGTTTTAGTATAGAAAACTTTTTTGTTAGGTATGCTATCTGAACCAAATTTACACCGAAAGTACATGTCTAGAAAGTAAATGTACTGACAAAGTCCAAATCGGACTACTATATCGTATAGCTGCCATAGGGCCGATCGGTCAAAAATACGCTCTAAGTATGAGTTAGTATGGAAAACTTTTGCGTTAACTAAGCTATATTAATCAAATTCACACAGAATACATTTGCCATAATATATATATACTGACCAAGTTTGATCCAAATCGGACTACTGTATCGTATAGCTCCTATAGGGCCGATCGGTCAAAAATACGCCCTAAATATGAGTAAGTATGGAAAACTTTTGCGTTAACTAAGCTATATTAATCAAACTCACACAGAATACATCTGCCAATAATGTATATACACTGATCAAGTTTGATTCAAATCGGACTACTATATCGTATAGCTTCCATAGGAACGATCGGTCGAAAATATGCTCTAAAAATGAATTTGTATAAAAATGTTCTGTGTTTGCCAAGCTATTATATCCATCACCATTGTTAATAACAAATTGAAACTGAGTAACGGGTATCCCAAAGACGCGAGGCGACTATAGCGTTCTTTTTGTTATTATTAAAGATAATGTATAATATAAGTAAGATTACAATAATTGTTAAAGTTGTTATAGTTATAATTTTGAACGTGTTATACAATTTTGTTTGTTGTAGGATAATTTGTTTAGTTTTGTCATATGACAATAGTTACATTATTATTTATGTAAACCTTTTGTTTGAAATCTAACATAGTATTAGTTATTTGAATTTCATCCAATTGGGTTGAACAATTTATAGCTTTTATCATATTGTTTCCTTCGATAATAATTTCTCTATTGATACAATTTTGGTTTAGTACAGTTTTTGGTAAGTTCCATGTTAACATAATGTTTGGTTCTACATACTTAATTTCATAATTTTTTGTGATTTTGAATATCTACATTCTGTTTTATCTTGATTTAATATTCCAGTAATACATTTGTTCATAGCTGAATCTTTATTGGTTGCTGTGAATGTTTTATTGTTCAGTAAGTAGTAAGTGTCATGTATAGTTTCGATCAAAATGTTTTTGTTTTCGTCACGGTATGGAATAATGTCGTATAGTGCAGTATTTACAAATTCGAGTGGAATATGGGAAATAATTAAAATTTCGTTAGTAGTTGTTTTTTGCCAAACTTATGTTTTAATATTTATTATTTTTTCAGCATTTAAATGTTTAATTTAGGAAATATAGTAATTTAGGAATATACCAAGCCTAGTTAGTTGCATTCCTAAATCAATATCTTCGACATACAGATTGGAGGTCTATTAGTTTTTTGGTTGATCTCATTACTTTTGTAATGTTATTGGGACTAATTATTTCAACGAAAGCATTCTGGAATGTAAGATAATTGGCTTCGTTGCTGAAATATATAACAATTTTCTTTGAACATAATCATTCTTTAATTAATTCTTTTGCGTGATTGTGTGTCATTCCGACATAATTTATTAAGATATTTGTTTTATGAAAGTAATTAGTGACGTTTACGTTATTTGAGTTACCTTTTACAAATTCTATTTGTCTTTTAAAATAATTGATGGGTCTTTCTGTGAGTAAAATGTAATATTGGTTATCTTCTTAAGCGCTCTGGATTGTTGCTACTCTTACATCGGAAGTTTGTCCTAACAAGTTTTCTTCAATTTTAATTGTAGATAAAGCATCTGCAACATAGTTTTCTTTACCTGGTACATTTTTAATGTGATGTAATCAAATTCATTTAATTTTATTTTTCAGCGTTGTAATTTCATATTTGGATCGTTAAAATTATTAAGCCAAACGAGAGGGTTTGTGGTCACTAAGAATCTCGAATTTTCTACCGTAGAGATAAAATCGGAAATATTTGGTTGCCCAAACGATGGCTAAAAGTTATTTTTCAATTGCTGCATAATTAGTTTCGTGTTCATTTAGAGTTCTACTTGCGAAATAAATTGGTTCTTGATTTTGAGACAGAACAGCTCCAATAGGAACCAAATTTATTCGATTCATTCAATAAACGAGATTGTAACTTAATACATGGCGACCGTGACTAGAGTCACAAGGAGCAGCGCATCGGGAGGATTGTGGAAACAATTAGATAGTGGCAACAAGGAGATAGTGGCAACAAGGATATTGTGGCAACAAGGATATTTTGGCAACAAATACAAAAGGATATACAAAAAAAAACGTCTGAGTGAGTAGAGTGTGCGTGATGGTACGTGGAGGTCAGAAAAATAAAATTAACAAAAGAATAGCACACATAAAGTGGCTGCTATTTGCTCAATCAACGCCGCCCGCATGGACGACGGCGCAAGAACTTAATAATGAGCTTAAATTTTTGAAAGAGACGCTCCAAAATAGAGTACCACAAGTCACAACTCACTCAGCAAATCAAATAAAAGTTATAAACCAAAAAAAATATTAACGAAACCGAATATTCCCAAGCCACTGCCGAAACATCCAGAAGCCTGCCCGACCGACTGCCCCGGACTTCTCAACTCTGCGGCGTGCAATTCCGCATGCATGAAGCCGAAGACCTGTGCGAAGACCGGCACCGGCCCCGCCTGAGCCCATAGGCCCAGGACAACAGCAACAGATCAACAGCGAGAAGGGCAAACCGCCACTTTCGCCTGCGAGGGAGCGTCAGTGCAGCCAACCGGCGACGACCAGCTGACGCAGAGAATGCGGATAAGCTATAAATATTTTAATTAAATTTAAAACAAAACTTTTGTAAAAGCCTGCGGAACCTTAGCCCGTAAAGTTATACAAAACTATAGGTAGGACAAATGTAAAAATAAGAAAAAAGAAAAAGCCGTAAAATAGATGAAAAGTAATTCGATAAGTAAATTCAGTGGGGAAATAGATAATAATTATAATCATAACCATAATTTTAACAAAACCATAATGGGTTTAGTAGACGTTAAATCAGTGGATTCCACTGCTAACGTGATAAATAAGGTAGAACCAAATAATATTGAATTAGAATATGTAAACGTAATGCTTCTAATAATTGTTATAATAATGTGTGCAAATTGCTTTTATAAACTGAACAAACTTCACAATAAATGTTTGAGGAAAAAATATATGAGCCGAGCAAACGACTTGGACAAGATTTAAAAAAAAAAAAGCGCACACACAACAAAAGATACAAAATTTACAAAATACAAAAACTAAATGTTATTAAATAAGTAACGTCAAGAAAATGAAATAAATAAAAAGAAAAAATTAAAACAATATATGTGCATGTTAGATCAAAAGTAGATAAACATCCAATTCTAGGTAGAGTAATTGTTATGATGGTATCCAAGAAATAATTCATATCCATAAAGTAATGGAGTGGAATGAATTATCAAAGGAATTATCAAACATTAAAGCAGAATTCGACTAATCTCATAAGTCACTAACCCAAAATAGGCCGATTCAGAAAACCACAGTAAGAAAACACGTGGAAATATTAGTTAAATGCTTCAATGAAGCTCGGATACTAATATATGAACACAAAGATAAACTTACTCAAGATCATTGGTCTCACGTATCAAGGTTTTTGATCAGACTAAGATCCAATTTGACAACTGTTAGAGAAAAGTTCGACCTCGATATATCAATACCCAATATTCTCAATACCTCAGTAACAATTTAAACTGGTGAAGAACCAGAATCAAAAGAAGTTATTAATATCGACCAAAAGGATTTGGAAGAAGAAGAAATCGATAATCTCACTATCCCAGTCATATTAATGTCTGACTTGGACAATTCTACAGATTCAGACACTAGCTCGAGTATAGTTGAAAGAAAATTGATTACAATGGCACAGTCAAATATTGATTTTATCAACACTGCATCAAAGCTTATACCAGTATTTGATGGTAAAGCAGAAAACCTAACAAGTTTTCTCGATGCATTGGAAATTATAGAATCAATAAAAGGCGAACACGAACAATTAGCTATTTCAATAATAACAAGAAAAAACGGTTATCTTCGGCTCGCCGAGGATTAAATACCCTTGCAGTCATGAATATTGCATTAATTTGATTTTAATAACCGATTGTTCCTATGGGAACTATATGATATAGTGGTCCGATTTGGATGATCAACAGATGGTGGACAATGAGAAATACATTCTGCGTGAATTTCGTTGAAATCGGTCAATAGACACCGAAAATGCTCATACTAAGCATTTTCAACCGATTGTTCCTATGGGAGCTATATGATATAGTGGTCCGATTTTTACATATGAACTGCGTGCAGAGAGAATACAGGTCTGTACCAAATTACATTAAGATAGCTTTAAAACTGAGAGACTAGTTCGCATAGAAACAGACGGACAGACAGACGGACAGACGGACATGGCTATATCGACTCGGCTGTTGAAGCTGATCAAGAATATATATACTTTATGTGGTCGGAAACGCTTCCTTCAATGCGTTACAAACTTCGTGACAAAAACAATATACCCTCTGCAAGGGTATAAAAAAGCCAGAATTCCCGCTGCCCGCTGTTTTAGAATTTTTCCCGCAATTGGACTTTCAAAAAAGCCAGATTTGACGGGAAAAAAGCTGATTTGGCAACACTGTATATATATGGAAAACATTTCTTAATAAAAACAGACCATAGACCTTTAATATACCTGTGACCTACAAAATATAACTGGCAATATAAATAAAGTCACTACAAGATATCAGAATAGACAGAAAATCCGCGCGGAAAATAAAGAACAAGAATTGCTTACGCAATCTTTAAATACAGCTTCTAAGCCCAACGTATATGAAGTCATAAACAATGACGAAGTACGTAAAGTAGTGACATTGCATGTAAAAGATACGTTATGTTTATTTAAACATGGCAGAAAAATTACTGCAAGATATGATGTTAGCGATTTATATACCAATGGAATCCTAGACTTAGGTCCATTTTTCCAAAGGCTTGAACTGCAAGCCGGTATAAATAAAATCAGCCAACTCAAAGTGGCACCGTGTGAAAATATCTTTGAAAATACTTCAATAGATAATTTCAAATTAATGGGCAATAAAATATTAAAAACATTAAGAGTAGCGCTACTCAACCCGGTGACCCTAATAGATAAACAAAAAGATAAGAAGCTATTTTGTCTAACTTCCATGACGATCCGATACAAGGAGGTCATACTGGCATTTCAAAAACTTTAGCAAAAATCAAAAGGCATTATTTTTGGAAGAATATGACTCGTGATATCACTGAGTACATACGAAAATGTCAAAAATGCCAGAAAGCTAAAATAACGAAACATAGTAAGACCCCACTAACAATAACAGACACACCCATAAGTGTTTTCGACAGAGTGATAGTGGACACTATTGGTCCACTACCAAAATCAGAAAATGGAAACGAGTATGCAGTCACTTTAATATGTGATTTAACTAAGTATTTAGTTGCCATACCTGTTCCGAATAAGAATGCTAATACTGTCGCTAAAGCAATATTTGAATCTGTTATCCTGAAGTACGGTCCAATGAAGACGTTCATTACGGACATGGGAACAGAATACAAGAATTCAATTATAGACAATTTGTGCAAATATTTAAATATTAAAAATATTACATTTACAACCAGACAGTTGGAACGATAGAAAGAAGTCATAGAACTTTTAATGAATACATACGATCCTACATATCGGTTGATAAAACTGATTGGGACGTTTATCTTCAATATTTTGTTTTTTGTTTCAACACGACCCCCTCTATGGCACATACTTATTGTCCATATGAGCTAGTATTTGGTAAAACAAGTAATTTACCAAAACAATTTAATAGCTGGGATAAACTATATGATAAGAAAATAAACAATATAGATATATCAGTAGGAGATAAAGTATTACTAAGAAATGAAACAGGTCATAAGTTAGATTATAAATAAACAGGTCCGTATAAAGTAACGGAAATGAGAGAGAGAGATAATGTTATAATAGTTAATGACAAAAACAAAAAACAGATAGTTCATAAAGATAGATTAAAACTTTTCATTTCAAAACAACATACATAGCTAGTAACATATATATAGTGACATATGTAGATACATACGTACCTAAACCCATACACCACATACACCACATACACCACATACACAACACTTATTATTTATGTCAAAGATTTCTTTCACACCAAAGATTAATGTAAACACTCTCAGAAAATCAAATGGTGACAATAACACCACAAGAACTTAATGTAAACACTTTCGAAAAAATCAAATGGTGACAATAACAATTCTGGCTTCCCACGAATGCATTAAATATCATAAACAATTGCCAGAATCGTTATTCCCATCATTGGGGTTAAAACTGCTGACGTTAAACAAATCCTAGCCGAACACTCTCAATCTCTTCAAGATCGAGATCTTTCTCTGTTTATATAAGAGCTAAAAGCTCAAAGAGTCCAAAGTCCAATAAATGAAAGCTGCAAACCGAGGTTTGCTTAACGTCATCAGAACATAGGATAAGTAGTCTAGTTTTGTACTCCGAAGTTTCGGGTTTGTTAAATAAAGTTTATATTTTTTTTAATAAGCTAATCGTCGAAACATCTTATTGGCGCAGCCGGTAGGATATTGATAATAAATATCCTCGTAATAAAGTAATCGTCCTTTATTTTCAATCCATTGAAAAGAAATCCTTGTACGACCAAGGAATTTCTAGGATTTGAGCTCGCGAATTTTCCGCGGCAAGGAAACGGTTAAAACATTACAATTTTGGAAAAACTATTATCTTAATATCCGCCAAAGAACCTAAGCGTGTGTGACTCATAACTCAATTATCAGTCGTGGCCCATATTTAAATGTGCGACCGCCACCAAAGATAATTGCTATTAAAAAAAGAAAAACCGCGCAAAACACCAAACAGTGTTCAACCAAAAAATAGATCCTCTGGACTATTTGAACAACTGTAATTAAAGAGCTTATATCTGGGCTTTACACATCAATTTATTGATCCCTGTAAACGTAAGTCTCTTATAATTCAACAAAACAATTCAACAAAAGTGACAATTAAACAAAAACCTGAAGTGACAATTGCCAACAAATAAAACAAATCTACAACAACACCATGGCAACCAACCCACCAATGGAACTATCAGAAATACATCTGAAACAAGCGCTTGGACAAATTCGACAAGTGCCAGTGTTCGACGGAAAAACCGTGGAACTAACTGCATTCATAAGGAGGATTGATTTCATCATGCAGTTATACCCAACACAGGATGTGAGACAACATAGTGTCCTATTCGGAGCAATCGAGATGCAGACCACCGGATCCGCACAACGAGTGTCGCAGCTGACAGCAGCCACAACCTGGGGAGAGTTGAGGAGCGCCCTCATCGACGAATTCAAAACACAGACCCCTTATGAAGAGCTTCTACGACGTCTCTATAACACCAACTTTAATAATAGTATCCGTAAGTTTGTTGAAGATCTAGAGTATAAATCCTTTGTAATATCTAATAAGTTAATGTTAGAGAATCAGGTCCAGAACACTCTATTGTACACTAACGCAATGAATAATACTATTAAAGACGTTATTACCAAAAAATTACCGGACCGAATTTTTATGACATTAGCACGATATGACATTACAACAGTCTCAAAATTAAAACAAGTAGCTCAACGCGAAGGATTGTACGAAAATGGTTATAACGAACGTAATAACCAAAGCAATGACAATTCTAAGACAAATAAAACACAAAGCACTGAAAACCGTGGAAAGGGAAGTAATCAGAATTATTACCCTACTCCAAATTATCCAAATAACGCTAATTCAAATCATAAACCAAAAGAAAATGCTGAGGCATTACATAAAGAATTCAAACAAAACCTCGACCAAGCTAGATCATAAAACCCAATGAATCATCAAACTCAGAGTCAAAGACCCCGCAATCATTCTCATAAAAGACAGAGAGAAACTAGTGGCCATTCTAAAATGGACACATCAGAAAATTTTCATCAAGAAGCCTCGGACAACGAAGAACCAATCCCTTCATCAGATTAATTATGAATGGACAAAATTTTAACTGTGTAATTGACACAGGTTCATCCATAAATCTAATTAAAGAAAACCTTTTAAAATTTCCTACAAAAACTTGTCAATTGAACGTACAAACAATAAATGGTATTGTTCAATTAAAGAATTGTGTATCTTTTGCCCCTAGTAAACTATGCCCTACCCATCAAACATTTTATTTACACAACTTTTCTGATAAATACGATATCTTATTAGGTAGAGAATATCTGGAATCTTGTGAAGCAAAAATTGATTATAAACAAAAAACAGTTATTCTAAACGATCATCTATTCTCAATGAGATATGACCGTGAGAATTCTGTCAAGGACAAGACCGCATTTCAATGCCTTGATCCGCCCCAAACAAAAGACATAGCAATAAATTATGCTATCAACAATGAATTAAATGAAACAAATCAATTTCGATTAGAACATCTAAACGATGAAGAAAAATGTAAACTAACCAAAATTCTTTTCGAGTTTAGTGACATTCAGTACAAAGAAAGTGAAAATTTGACTTTCGCCAGTACAATTAAGCATGTCATCCAAACTAAACACGAAGACCCAATCCAAAAGCGTCCATACAAGTATGCGCAAACATTCGACGAAGAAGTCGAAAAACAAATCAAAGAAATGATTGGACAAGGTATAATACGTAAATCAAAATCACCTTATTGCTCACCAATTTGGATTGTGCCAAAGAAACGTGACGCATCGGGTAAAGAAAAGTTCCGTATAGTTATTGACTATCGAAACTTAAATGAAATAACAATCGATGATAAATATCCTATCCCAGTCATGGATGATATACTAGACAAACTTGGAAAATGTCAGTATTTCACTACAATTGACTTAGCGAAAGGATTTCATCAGATACAAATGGACCCACAAAGTATACCAAAAACAGCTTTTTCAACTAAAAATGGACATTACGAATACACTCGAATGCCTTTTGGATTGAAAAACGCCCCAGCAACATTTCAACGTTGCATGAACAATCTATTAGAAGATCTAATTTACAAAGATTGTTTAGTATACATGGATGATATAATAGTGTATTCCACTTCATTGGAAGAACATTTATTATCATTAAAAAGGGTATTTACAAAACTGCGCGAAGCCAATCTAAAATTACAATTAGATAAATGCGAATTCATGAAAAAGGAAACTGAATTCCTAGGGCACATAATAACAACAGAAGGAATACAACCAAACCCAACTAAAATCTCTGCCATACAACATTTCCCAATTCCAAAAACACCCAAAGAAATAAAATCGTTTTTAGGTCTTTGTGGTTATTACAGAAAATTCATTCCTAATTTTGCACACGTTGTAAAGCCAATGACTTTAAAATTAAAGAAAGGTGCAACTATAAATATAAAAGAACCCAATTACATTTCTGCTTTTGAAAAATTAAAAGTACTTATAACATCCGATCCAATATTAGTTTATCCAAATTTCGAAAAACCATTTTGTCTTACAACTGATGCCAGTAACATAGCTATTGGAGCTGTTTTGTCCCAAAATCAAAAACCAATTTGTTTCGCAAGTAGAACCTTAAACGAACATGAAATTAATTATGCAGCAATTGAAAAGGAACTTTTAGCTATCGTTTGGGCAACCAAATATTTCCGATCTTATCTCTACGGTAGAAAATTCGAGATTCTCAGTGACCACAAACCACTTGTTTGGCTTAATAATATTAAAGAACCAAATATGAAATTACAACGCTGGAAAATAAAATTAAATGAATTTGATTATCACATTAAATATGTACCAGGTAAAGAAAACTATGTTGCAGATGCTTTGTCTAGAATTAAAATTGAAGAAAACCTGTTAGGAGAAACTTCCGATGTAACAGTAGCAACAATCCACAGCGCTCAAGAAGATAACCAATATTACATTTCAATCACAGAAAGACCAATCAATTATTTTAAAAGACAAATAGAATTTGTAAAAAGTAACTCAAATAACGCAAACGTTATTAATTATTTTCATAAAACAAAAATCCTAATAAATTATGTCGAAATGACACACAACCATGCAAAAGAATTAATTAAAGAATACTTATGTTCAAAAAATAGTGTTATATACTTCAGCAACGAAGCCGACTTTCTTACATTCCAGAATGCTTTCGTTGAAATAATTAGTCCCAATAACATTACAAAAGTAATGAGATCAACCAAAAAACTAATAGACCTTCAGACATATGCCGAATTCAAAGAATTTATTATTAACACACACGAAAAGTTATTACATCCAGGAATAGAGAAAATGACATTATTATTTAAAGAAAAATATTATTATCCAGATTATCAAAACCTAATACAAAACATAATTAACGAATGCAAAGTTTGTAATATAGCAAAAACAGAACACAGAAACACTAAGTTAGCTTTTGAATTAACTCCAGAAATCCATAATCCAAGAGAAAAATATGTCATTGATTTTTATATGGTAGACAAAAAACAATTTCTATCTTGTATAGATTTATATTCCAAATACGCAACTTTAATAGAAGTAAATGGTCGAGATTGGTTAGAAGCCAAAAGAGCTCTTTTAAAAGTATTTAATGACATGGGCAAACCAATAGAAATAAAAGCAGACAAAGACTCAGCTTTCTTGTGCTCCGCACTACAAATGTGGTTAAAGTCAGAAGACGTAAATATATCCATCACAACTAGCAAAAACGGTATATCCGACATAGAAAGATTCCATAAAACAATAAATGAAAAATTAAGAATTGTTAATTCTGATACTAACCAGGAAAACAAATTAACCAAATTTGAAGTAATACTTTATACTTATAACCATAAAACCAAACATAATTCAACTGGTAGAACACCAGCAGACATTTTCATTTACGCAGGAACACCTGAGTATGATACACAGCTAAATAAGAAAAGGCAAATAGAAAGACTTAATGAAAAAAGAACCGAATTTGAAATAGATACTAGATATAGGGAATCACCTTTAGTAAAATCTAAATCCACAAACCCATTTAAACAAACAGGAAACATAACACAAATAGATGAAAAACATTATGAAGAAGTAAACAGAGGTAGAAAAATAACACACTATAAATCAAAATATAAAAGAAAGAAAGTAACTAATGAAAGTAAATATGATAATTCCAGATCAACTAATAACCCGAATCAAGATGATAACCCCACATAATTTAACAACTATAATTATAACACTCATGCTACTCAACTTTCTATGGCCAATAAAAGGTCAAAATTTGGAAATCAACCCAATTAACTCCAAAAACGGATATCTTATATTTCAAACAGGAACAATCAATTTACCTATAAAATACGAATACCACTATTTAACTATTAATATAACAAAAACTGAAGAAACTTATAATAATTTAATGAAACAAACAAAAGAATTTGAACCATTAGTAAAAATACAGTACTTAACAGAAAAACTGGACAGAGAAATGAACGGCTTAAGACTAGTAAAACGAAATAAAAGAGGACTTGTAAATTTCATGGGCACATTTTATAAATACCTTTTCGGAACTTTAGATCAAGAAGACAAAGAAGAATTACAATCAAAAATAGATAACCTTTCAGAAAATAGTGTTCAAGCCAATGAACTAAATGAAGTAATAAAAGCTGTTAACAAAGGAATAGAAGTAATGAACAAATTAAGTATGACACATGAGGCAGAGCAACGACTCGAATTACTAATTTTCAACTTACAAGAATTTACAGAATATGTCGAATACATTGAGTTAGGTATGCAATTAACCAGGCTTGGTATATTCAACCCTAAATTACTAAAATATGACTCACTAAAACATTTAAACGTTGAAAAAATAATAAATATTAAAACATCAACTTGGCTAAAAACAACTACTAACGAAATTTTAATTATTTCCCATATTCCACGCGAAATTATAAATACTGCACTATACGACATTATTCCATACCCTGACGAAAACAAAGACATTTTGACCGAAACTATACATGACACTTACTACTTACAAAACAACAAAGCATTCACAGCAACCAATAAAAATATAGTTATGAACAAATGTATTACTGGAATATTAAAGCAAGATAAAACAGAATGTAGATATTCAAAATCCCATAAAAATTATGAAATCAAGTATGTAGAACCAAACATTATGTTAACATGGAACTTACCAAAAATTGTATTAAACCAAAATTGTATCAACCGAGAAACTATTATTGAAGGAAACAATATGATAAAAGCTATAAACTGTTCAATCCAATTAGATGAAATTCAAATAACTAATACTATGTTAGATTACACACAAACAGTCTACATAAATAATAATATAACCAAACTAGAACCATTGTCATATGTCCAAACCAAAGAAATTATCCAACAACAAACAAAATTGTACAACACGTTCCAAATTATAACTATAACAACTTTAACAATTATTTTAATCATACTTATATTATACATTATCTTTAAATATAAAAATATCCCAAGAAAAATTATTGTTAATTATAAGAATAAAAAAGAATTAACCCCAAACATACAATCAAATATTCAAAATGATACAGAAATATATCCAAATGTAATTGAAAACGATATCGAAGAAATTGTAATAGATCCAACACTATATCCAAAATTAACCGCCTGAGGACAGGCTCATTTCTTAAGGATGGGGAAGTGACATATGTAGATACATACGTACCTAAACCCATACACCACATACACCACATACACCACATACACAACACTTATTATTTATGTCAAAGATTTCTTTCACACCAAAGATTAATGTAAACACTCTCAGAAAATCAAATGGTGACAATAACACCACAAGAACTTAATGTAAACACTTTCGAAAAAATCAAATGGTGACAATAACAATTCTGGCTTCCCACGAATGCATTAAATATCATAAACAATTGCCAGAATCGTTATTCCCATCATTGGGGTTAAAACTGCTGACGTTAAACAAATCCTAGCCGAACACTCTCAATCTCTTCAAGATCGAGATCTTTCTCTGTTTATATAAGAGCTAAAAAGCTCAAAGAGTCCAAAGTCCAATAAATGAAAGCTGCAAACCGAGGTTTGCTTAACGTCATCAGAACATAGGATAAGTAGTCTAGTTTTGTACTCCGAAGTTTCGGGTTTGTTAAATAAAGTTTATATTTTTTTTTAATAAGCTAATCGTCGAAACATCTTATTATATAAATATTTTTGATATATGAATATTTTTATCATTTCATTTTCTTCATCGTTGTTAAGTACATCTATATATATAAACAGCAAACTCACTTCCTGTGTGTACTCAAAATTCAGTATGATAATTAGTGTCTTTTGCTTTCATTTTTTTTTTAATAGATCAGCTTTTTTATCTACTTGGTTTGTATGAAAAAAAAATATGGAAAAACTTTTTGGAAATGTAAGAAAAAGCAAAATAAAAAACAATTCGGAAAAATTACACAAACAACAACATACATGTTTGCATAATGTGAATGGCAAAAATGCTCTTCTCAAAGAGGAGATCAGGCAACTCTTTTTGTTTCTGGCAGTGGGGGAAAACTGTCTGGCTACTCTTTCAACCGCCACAAAAATTTAAGAGTGTTTCAAGCAATAACACAAATTAACATGAAAATTCTGTTCCGTTCTGCTGGCAATACAAATTGCTTATGATTTATTGCGACCTACTGAGTACAAAGGGCTTTTCACGATAATTATCGATGTATGGTGTGTATCGATGTATAATAATTGCATAACATTTGCATAATATAATTTCTACTGTTACAATTCGAATTCAGCTGTTACAATGCGAATTCATATTATTTCAGTGTTGACATAAGTCAAAGTAAGTATAACTCAAAATAAGTAAATGGCGCCAAAATACATATTTGCATTATGTGAATTGCAAAAGTACTCTTCTCAAAGCGAAGATCAGGCAACTCCTTTTGCCTTTGGAGGTTGGGGAAAACTGTCTGGCTACATCTTCAACCGACACAAAAATTTAAGAGTGGTTCAAGCAATGAAACAAATTAATCTCAAATTTGAAATAGAGCTGAATCTGCAAAAAAACAAATGCCCTCCCCGTGTGTACACAAAATTCAGGATGCTATTAGTGTTCACTGTTTTCATCATTATTTTAGTATCTCTTAGTTTGTATTAACTTGGTTTCTATTAATCATTAAATTAAAATATTGAGAACAAAATTGGAAGTATACGAAAAATCGAAATGAAAATAGTTCTGAGATATTACACGAACAACAACATACATATTTGCATAATATGAAAAGCAGAAAAAGTACTCTTATCAAAGGGGAGATCAGGCAACTTCTGTTGCCTTCGGAGGTTGGGGAAAACTGTCTGGCTACTTCTTGAACCAAAACAAAGATTAATAGCGATAAACAATTTGGCACGAGTCAAAAAATATTAAAAGTTTGCGGCATTAATTTAGAAAATCCAGTTTTCTCCCATGGTCAACTGTATGTCGGATCGTCTCGCGTTGGAAAATCATCTGCTTTATATGTATACTGTCAAGATGGAAAAACTAAAAATGTTGTTTATTTAAAAGCACTTAATTAAAAAACTTTTTAGAAAATTTGTTGTCTGCATTATTTTTAACAAAATGTTTTTCCAACCAAAAAAGATTTTTCAATAGCAGGTAAATCTATAATACAAGAACGCCGCGAAGCGCGCCGTGCCCGCTATCTATATATATAAAAAGCAAACTCACTTCCTGTGTGTACTCAAAATTCAGTATGATAATTAGTGTCTTTTGCTTTCATTTTTTTTTTAATAGATCAGCTTTTTTATCTACTTGGTTTGTATGAAAAAAAAATATGGAAAAACTTTTTGGAAATGTAAGAAAAAGCAAAATAAACAAGTAAGAAAGGCTACAGTCGACGTGCCGACTGTATAAGACCCCGTACTCCTTGTAGTGCGCATACAAAAATACTTACAAACTTAAAAGAAGAAGCAGTAGACTGATTCATATTTTAAAATACACATTTAAAAAAGATAATAGTTTCAATTAAAATTTAAAAAAGTAAAAAAAAAAATTATGCGCTAACTGCAATCTAACCCGCGGTATCAGACACAGGATTATCACATGTCGCCACTCTACCATATGCACCATACCTCAATTTGCATGTACTGCTGATTATCTGCATTTACATATAATAATGTTTTGTTATAGAAAAAAAAAATGCCTGTCTGTGCCGGGGTTCGAACCGCAGACCTCATGTTTCTCTAATGCATGTCACATCACTTGGACCACAGCACTGTTGACAATGAGGACGGCTAAAGTAGATAAACATTGATTTACCACTTTTCTTCAAACACGTACATAAATTACAATTTTTGACATTTTTGACCAATTTGTTTCACATGTTGTAGTTGTCCGATTTGAACCAACTTTGGTGAAGTTAATTTTAATAATTATGTACACATTCTGTGTGAGTTTGGTTGCGATCACTTAGCAAATACTACATGTCTTCATACAAATTTTTTGTTTTTGACCGATTTGTCCTATGGGAGCTATAAGCTATAGTTGTCCGATCTTGATGAAACTTGGTGAGGATAGTTATAGTTGTACCATACACCTACTGTGTAAATTTGGTTACGATAGCTTTCATAGTTTCAAAGTTGTAGTGCAATGAAAACTGTTTTTTACAATTTGCGGGGGCGGTAGGGGGCGTGGCAAAAATTTGAAATAAACTTAACCTGCCTGCAATACAGACGGACTTTCATTCCAAATTTGGTGGCTCTAGCTCTTGTAGTTTAAAAGATCTAGGTGTTCATACGGACGGACGGACGGACAGACAGACGGACAGACGGACAGACGGACATTGCTATATCGACTCGGCTGTTGATGCTGATCTAGAATATATATACTTTATGGGGTCGGCCACGCCTCCTTCTGCCTGTTACGCACATTTCGCTTCTGACAAACCTAATAGACCCCTATACTCTTTTTTAGAGTACGGGGTCTAAAAACAATTCGGAAAAATTACACAAACAACAACATACATGTTTGCATAATGTGAATGGCAAAAATGCTCTTCTCAAAGAGGAGATCAGGCAACTCTTTTTGTTTCTGGCAGTGGGGGAAAACTGTCTGGCTACTCTTTCAACCGCCACAAAAATTTAAGAGTGTTTCAAGCAATAACACAAATTAACATGAAAATTCTGTTCCGTTCTGCTGGCAATACAAATTGCTTATGATTTATTGCGACCTACTGAGTACAAAGGGCTTTTCACGATAATTATCGATGTATGGTGTGTATCGATGTATAATAATTGCATAACATTTGCATAATATAATTTCTACTGTTACAATTCGAATTCAGCTGTTACAATGCGAATTCATATTATTTCAGTGTTGACATAAGTCAAAGTAAGTATAACTCAAAATAAGTAAATGGCGCCAAAATACATATTTGCATTATGTGAATTGCAAAAGTACTCTTCTCAAAGCGAAGATCAGGCAACTCCTTTTGCCTTTGGAGGTTGGGGAAAACTGTCTGGCTACATCTTCAACCGACACAAAAATTTAAGAGTGGTTCAAGCAATGAAACAAATTAATCTCAAATTTGAAATAGAGCTGAATCCGCAAAAAAACAAATGCCCTCCCCGTGTGTACACAAAATTCAGGATGCTATTAGTGTTCACTGTTTTCATCATTATTTTAGTATCTCTTAGTTTGTATTAACTTGGTTTCTATTAATCATTAAATTAAAATATTGAGAACAAAATTGGAAGTATACGAAAAATCGAAATGAAAATAGTTCTGAGATATTACACGAACAACAACATACATATTTGCATAATATGAAAAGCAGTAAAAGTACTCTTATCAAAGGGGAGATCAGGCAACTTCTGTTGCCTTCGGAGGTTGGGGAAAACTGTCTGGCTACTTCTTGAACCAAAACAAAGATTAATAGCGATAAACAATTTGGCACGAGTAAAAAATATTAAAAGTTTGCGGCATTAATTTAGAAAATCCAGTTTTCTCCCATGGTCAACTGTATGTCGGATCGTCTCGCGTTGGAAAATCATCTGCTTTATATGTATACTGTCAAGATGGAAAAACTAAAAATGTTGTTTATTTAAAAGCACTTAATTAAAAAACTTTTTAGAAAATTTGTTGTCTGCATTATTTTTAACAAAATGTTTTTCCAACCAAAAAAGATTTTTCAATAGCAGGTAAATCTATAATACAAGAACGCCGCGAAGCGCGCCGGGCCCGCTAGTCATATATATATATATAAAAAAAAAACACAAAAACACAAAAAAAAAAAATAAATAAATAAATAAAATTTCTTAAATTTATAGATAATAAGAATTAAAATAACTTCATAAAATTACGTTATTTTTCAAAAGGAGGGAGATGTAGTGTATGCACATATGAGTTCTTATTACTCAACATAAATATTGTCCGGCAACACTTTGTTAGCCGAATATGCATAGGGCATTGACTTTGTCACTCAGCGTGCCAAGTGCCCGCACACATTTCAAGTCCAAACGTAATATGATATGCACGGCTTAGAGCCGAGTCAGCAAGTTTCCCATACTGACCGCTAATATACATAACTCATAATACGCATAACTCACACTCTCTGCCCGTTTTACATTAATTACTTTACTTATATATAATGTTTATATAAAACGACTGCTCTGCCGCTGCGCCGACAGCTAGGAAGCCTTTAGTCTAAGAGAACCAAATTTATTCGATTCATTCAATAAACGAGATTGGAACTTAATACACTACAAGAGCTAGAGCCACCAAATTTGGAATGAAAGTCTGTCTATATGTCAGGCAGGTTAAATGTATTTCTAATTTTTGTCACACCCCTACCGCCACCACAAATTGTAAAAAACAGTTTTCATTACACAACAACTTTGAAACTAGCTATCGTAACCAAATTTACACAGTAGGTGTATTGTACAACTATAACTATCCTCACCAAGTTTCATCAAGATCGGACAACTATAGCTTATAGCTCCCATAGGACAAATCGGTCAAAAACAAAAAATTTGTATGAAGACATGTAGTATTTGCTAATTAATCGCAACCAAACTCACACAGAATGTGTACATAATTATTAAAAGTAACTTCACCAAATTTGGTCCAAATCGGACAACTACAACATGTGAAACAGAGTGGTCAAAAATGTTAAAAATTGTAATTTATGTACGTGTTTGAAGAAAAGTGGTAAATCAATGTTTATCTACTTTAGCCGTCCTGGTTGTCAACAGTGCTGTGGTCCAAGTGATAGACATACATTATAGAAACATGAGGTCTGCGCTTCGAAACCCAGCACAGACAGGCATTTCTTTTCTTTTTCTATAACAAAACATTATTATATGTAAATGCACATAATCAGCAGTACCTTCGAATTGAGGTGTGGTGCATATGGTAGAGTGGCGACATGTGAGAATCCTGTGTCTGTTACCGCGTGTTCAATTGCAGCTAGCGCATAACTTTTTTTTACTTTTTTAAATTTTAATTTGAACTATTATCTTTATTTAAATTTGTATTTCAAATATGAATCAGTCTACTGCTTCTTCTTCTAAGTTTGTAAGTATTTTTATATGCGCACTACAAGGAGTACGGGGTCTTACACAGTCGGCACGTCGACTGTAGCCTTTCTTAGATGTTTTTTAACTAGGTGCAAAAAACCTATATTTTAAAAATAAATAAAAATAAATTTAATTGTCGTAGCTGAAAAACAAATTGTATGTGTATTACTGCATTGGTAGAAGAAAAGAGTGTTCTTAAGCTTTTTATTTGAGGTCAAAGTTTCAGGTGGGTCAATCTGTACGATTAAAAAATTTTCCAGAACAAACATTTTATATTTTTTTAAGCTATTACCAATGCAAAAATAATTTTTTTTTTTCGTGAAATTTTAAATTATTTAATTACGATGGTTGGTTAATCATAAGATTCTTATTTTAATAGATGAGAGCAGTCGTCGAACATGTCTACATCTTATGAGAATTACCGGAAGAAGAGCGTATCAGTCGTATCCTAAAGTTATACTATCTTAACAATCCAGCAATGGTTACTTGAATGCAATGGTTAAATGCATTATTGATATTTAAAATACGGTTACACGTTAAATCTTGTTGAAGTCATAAAAAACAATTTTGATACTCTATAGAAATTACTTCTTCCGAAGAACAAATTCAAAAGTTTTTTAAGTAAATATTTAAGTTTAAAATACAATATATTTCTGTACACATTTTTTATTAAATCGGCTTTCTGCATAACTGTAATTCCAGTTAAATTTGCGGTTGAATTAACAACAGAAAAATAAAGTTTTTTTTTCTTCAGCGCAGTGAACTTTTCTTGTTCTTAATTACAATTTAAACAAGTGCCACAATATGCACATCAAACTGCTGGAAAAAGCAAGAAAAATAAAGTGAAAGTCAAGTGAAAAGTTTTACAAAAAAAGGAAGGAAAATTAATATTTACTGCGCTTTTAACCCACATAATTTTCAGTAGACTGTTTCCAAGTAAAAGGTCGTGTATATATAGTATGTAAGTGTATACTTGCCACATGTGGCAGATGTAAATTTACATAACTGTTGCCACTTGCTGCACTTGCGCACTACTTTAGTTGGAAAATTGCATTTTCCTGAGTACAAGGGAGCAGCACAAATGTTCATCAGCTAAGAGTGTTTAAAGCTATATGAATGTGTTCAGCTCAGGTGTAAAACAATTTTATGTGGCAGCTTCTGAAACTTGTTTTAAATATGTTTAAAATTAACTCCAAAGTAAACCTTCAAAATCACAGCGGTGTTGGTGGATTTAAAGCTTACTAACGTTTGTATTTATTTGACACAAAGTATACAAGAACTTTACTTTATCAAAATAAAATCATCATCAAATTTGTCCTATGAGAGCTATAGGCTATAGTACTTCGATTCGGATCAAACTTGGTCAGGATAGTTATAATGCTATTATACATATAATGTAGCGATAGCTCAAATAACACAACATGTTTTCATACAAATGTTCTATTTTTTCCGATATGTCCTATATGAGCTATAAGGCTATAGTTGTCCGATTCGGATCAAATTTGGTAAGGATAGTAAGCATAGTACCATACACATATTGTGTGAATTTGGTCCTAAAATCTTATGTCGTTTTTTACAATTTGCGGGGGCTGTAGGGTCAACAATTTGAAATAAACTTGATTTGCCTGACGGAAGGACAGGCTTTCATTCCAAAGTGGCCCTCTCTAGCCCTTGTAGTTTAAAAGATACCGGTTATAATCCGGACGATGGACAGCCAGACGGACATCGCTATGTCGACTCGGCTGTTGATGCTGATCAAGAATATATATACTTTATGTGGTCGGCCACGCCTCCATCTGCCGGATGAGAGATAAAACTTTAGTGTAACTAATGCTACTTAGCTTGTTTTAGCTGCCTTTAATTTTGTGACAATTTAATAAAAAAAAATAAAGAGCTGAAATATTTTCCTGTGATGTGATGTGAAATTTTATCCTACAAGTGTATATATTTTTTAGCCCAGCAGCTGTAGAGACTTTTGTCGATTTCGATTAGCATTATAAAAAGTGAGGCCTTCATAAAATCTACTTCAAACACATCTCTTGACGCTCGAAAAATACAACTCATAATTTTATAAAAATGGCTGAATTTTTATAGCCTTGCAGAGGGTATATTGTTTTTGTCACGAAGTTTGTAACGCATTGAAGGAGACGTTTCCGACCACATAAAGTATATATATTCTTGATCAGCATCAACAGCAGAGTCGTTATAGCCATGTCCGTCTGTTTGTCCGTCTGTTTCTATGCGAACTAGTCTCTCAGTTTTAAAGCTATCTCGATGAAATTTGGTACAGACCTGTATTCTCTCTGCACGCAGTTTATATGTTAAAATCGGAACCATAGGAACAATCGGTTGAAAATGCTTAGTATGAACATTTTCGGTGTCTATTGACCGATTTCAACGAAATTCACGCAGAATGTATTTCTCATTGTGCCCATCTGTTGATCATCCAAATCGGACTACTATATCATATAGCTCCCATAGGAACAATCGGCTATTAAAACCAAATTAATGCAATATTCATGACTGCAAGGGTATTTAATCTTCGGCGAGCCGAAGATAACCGTTTTTTCTTGTTTTTGTACGTAACCGCTGCGATGATGACACTCCGACCCCCAACGGAACTGGAGCACATAGAGAAAATTGCTTTTGGCTGATGCATTGCAGTTGGACAATTGAATTTGCCAAAAGGCAATTGCGTAAGGCTTTTGAAATTGGACTACGTCAAGGGATTATCAGCGAATACAATCAAAAATATTATCTGAGTGAATAGATGAAAGTTACAGTGATCGTGATCAAGATGATGTTCAATATGAAGAAAAACAGCCCTTGATAATAACAGAAATCTATGATGAATGCGAAAGTAATTCTGTGCACAATCAACCGGAAGTAATTGATAATAAATTAAACATCAATCAAAATGAAAATGATGTGCATACCGAAGAAGCTGAAGATGATGTGCAAACAAGTTTAAACGATAATGAGATAAGTCCATCGACAAACTCTGAAGTCTCAGATTCTCACGAATATAGTAATTTTTCGAGTTTTCTAAATGATTTAATGAATAACAACGAATGTGATAATGGACAAGCGCCAGAAAATAATGTAGAAAAAAGCGTTATACAATTCCCATTGAAACGGAAAGTATCGACTGACTGGGAGAGGGAAGTTAAGCGGAAAAGAACAGAATAAAAACAAAAAGAGTTACATGTTTAAGTATAAATTAACTAGTTCTAAAAATTAAGTATTTATACATGTTGTTCTCTTTCACTGAAATATGGTTTTAAATGGTTTTATAAATTTAATTGAAAATGACTGATTGATTATTGGAGCTAATGATCTCCATAAATATAAAAACACGCTGACTTGTGTAATTGATTAAATTTAAAACAAGAAACGGGAAAAAACGATTATTAAATACCCTTGCAGTCATGCATATTGTGTTATTTGGTTTCAGTCGCCAATTGTTTCTATGTAACTATATGATATGGTGGATCGATTTGGATGAAATTTGTTCAACAGATGGGAAACGAAAATGCAATTTGCATGAATTTGCTTGAAATCGGTCAATAAACACTGAAAATGTTCATACTAAGCTTTTCAACCGGTTGTTCCTATATGAGCTATATGATATAGTGGTCCAATCTGCCCGACTTTAACATATTAATTGCGTGCAGAAAGAATACAGATCTGAACCAAATTTCATCAAGATAGCTTTTTAAATGAGAGACTAGTTCGCTTAGAAACAGACGGACAGACGGGCATGGCTATATCGACTCTTATGTTGATGCTGATGAAGATATACTTTATGGTGTGAGCTATATGATATAGTGGTCCAATCTGCCCGACTTTAACATATTAATTGCGTGCAGAAAGAATACAGATCTGAACCAAATTTCATCAAGATAGCTTTTTAAATGAGAGACTAGTTCGCTTAGAAACAGACGGACAGACGGGCATGGCTATATCGACTCTTCTGTTGATGCTGATGAAGAATATATATACTTTATGGTGTCGAAAACCCCTGCTTCAATGCGTTACAAACTTCGTGACAAAAACATAATTCCTCTTATAGGGTATCTAAAATTATATGTATATTTAAATTGTAAATTAAATACATAGTTCTAAAAATGAAGTATAAAAATATGTTGTACTGTTTCGTGGACTTCATATGTTTTTTTAATTACGCAGATTTGTGTAATTAATTAAAAATAAAACAAGAAAGAATGCTATAGTCGCCTCGCGACTTTAGGAAATTTCTTTAAAGTGTGGAGTGGTGCATGTGGTTGAGTGGCAGCACATTCAGCAGCATTCGTCTGTAGTAGGCTTATGGCATACCACCACTAGTTAACCATCAACAGTGTCTTCGCTATTATTAACAATGCCTTTATGAGCTTACATAATAAGATAGTGATCTCGCTCTGACGAATAAGAGAAAGAATGTCAGAGCAAGTTTGAAGAAGAGGAATCAATTGAAGAAAAGACGCGAACAGAAGACATAAAAAACGCTGATAAAATAAAGAAGGTTTTAAAAGAAAAATAAAAAGAAAGATTTAATTGCGTCTTCAAACTCAGATGTGGGATTGAGGTCACACCATGGACATTAATATAAACGAAGTAAAAGTGGTGCAATTCAAAAGGTGGCTCGCTGCTTTCGGCTTGGCAACCAAAGGATGCAATCCCGAGCAGTGCCGACAAATGAGCGTGGCAACGTTCCAGAAATGGATCAGACTGATAAGGAGGAGATGGCAGAGAATGCATCTCAGGAGGAGGAAGAGGATTAGCACGGCATCTCAGATTCTGCCGGGTACCGATGCAGGAGACAGCAGTTGCCAGGCAAGAAGAAATTTTGCAACAGCTAACTGCGCAGTTAGAGGCGGCAAAAACTTTGCTGCGAAATTTACACGCACCAACCGACGGCGCTATGCAACAGCAGCAGTTAGAACAGGACGACAGTAGTCTTCAAGACGAAACAAGCGTCGGTGCCGAACTTGTCGAGCGCGCTGGCGACGCGCGCATTGGCAATGCAGAGGCTGGTTGTGAAATTGGGGCAGATGTTTTGAACGCTGCTACAGGACCGCCGATCATGCAAAATTGCGAGCTGACTTTATCGCCATTTAGTCTAGCAAAGGAAATACTGGATGCATTTTCTGGAGAGAGATCAATCAACAATTGGATTGCTCAATTAGACAACATATTGAAGCTGTACCGGCTTAACTAACCCCGCTTAAGAGCACAGAACAGGCAAAATAACATTACAGCTAAGACTAGATAAAAGATGAACTGCGTTGATATCTCGCGCACGCACATGTAGATATTTCATGCTTATGCGGCAAATCATACGACAATGCAGTTAGGCTTAAAGATAAAAGGTGTAGTGCACATAAAACTCATCTATAAAAGAAAAAGAAATAGCATCTGGAGTGCCGCTCAGATTTTTTTTAGAACTCACACAAGTTGCACATAACATTGCTTTGCACATAACCTGCGCTGGAACATTTCGCCCAAAAGAACACCAAATTTAGTCTCGGAATCCGGAGAAAATACCTTCCTCAATTCTGGCTGATTATTGGACTACGCCGACCCTTTTTGTACTGAGCAGAGAAATATCGTCGAGTCGGTCCACTTTACGGATCGTCGTCGCTGTGCATCTTTAAGTTTTGGCAATTAATCTGTTGTAATTGCATCGACCATTCAATTGATGCTTTAGTATTGGAAATTAATTTCTGTCTATGGTTTGTAGTGCGTCTAGCGCACAAATCAACTTGAACTTCAATTTATATAAAACTTAAAAATGAAATGAAATATTATTAGATAATTTTAATTTTTTGCCATTTGAGCAAGACTTTATGAAACCTTACTAAACTATTTCTTAATCTAGGCAATAACATCAACTTCAAACTACAGCTACTACGCATTCGTCGGGCCCTTCAGAAGAAGCACAAGGAAATTGTTTTTGAAGTTTGCGTTATGTTAAAGTAAAATATAAAGCAAATGTTAACTTGCACGTGATTTAGGGCTAGACGAGGATGGTTTTATAGAGGGAATACCGGACGTGCAGTTACGCACACAATTCAATGTTTCGAGAATCCGGGCAAGCTAATGAGAGCATTCGCAGAAGTGTGCTTACCTGAGCTAGGCCTGTCCAACGAGAAGAAAGGCTCGTTATCAAAAGCAGCACCCAGCAACTTGATGAAAGAAATACATTGCTTCAATTGCAACTGTAAGGGACATTGGGCAAAGGATTGCTTGAAGCCAAAGAGAGAACTAGGCTTATGCTATGGATCTGGTGCCACTGACCACCTTGTGGCAAAATACCCGAAGAGGAAAAGTCCCGCCGATAATAATTATGTAAGATTAATTAACATATATTTTAACAATAATGCTAAGCACGCAATCATTGCAGAATGCCTCATAGATTCAGGAAGCAACATTTCATTTATAAAAAATCACTTGTTCATGTTTGGAGTAGAACTTCAGATTGACGAAGCAGTTTATTTTGGGCTAAATGAAAGCCGTTTAAATGTTTTTGGAAAAACACAAGTTTATATTTTGAACAAGTAAGAAAGGCTACAGTCGATCGAGCCGACTGTAAAAGACCCCGTACTCCCATAGAAGTGCGCAATTGTATTCAATTTAAATTTAAATTTTTGAATGAAATTTAAAAATTTTAATTTTATATGTACATTTTGAATTGAAATTAAAAAAAATTAAATTAACAATTCGCATTGCCGCAACTCTATCAGTTGCACCACGCGCCACTTTCAAGAATTCTCCGATATCATTTACATATTATTCATACAAACACACATTCGTTTGAAATTATATGTATGCATGTATGTATGTATGTGTGTATTCGGCGCGGCCAGCGTCTGCCGGCAGCGCTGTCGCCACAGCGTCTGCCGGCAGCGCTGTCGCCACACAAGCATCGAAAACGTTCGAACATGTGTTTGTATGTTTCTGTCTCGCTCTCGCGCGTAAGTGATATTGCAGTTAAATAACAAACTTTGTAACGCAGTAGCTCTTTTGTTAAAGGTAGTATGTTGATGCCCCTTTCAGAATAGTTTGATTTTATATGTCTCTATACGAATGTTGAATTACAACACTCTACTATATGAATAAATGCCTTAAACATGGCATTAAAGTGAAAACGTTTGGTTTACTCTCAGGAGAAAAGGGGGCGTGGCAGCTCAAAATTTTTAATGGCATTGCATTAAGGGTGTCACTAGCAACCTGTTTACCAGAAATGGTGTTCCTAAGTGCCATAGTTACTGAGTTATTGGCCCAAAAGTAAATTTTTTTCGAGGTGTGTCTGGTTTTTTGCTCATTGCGGGGGCGGTAAGAGGCGTGGCAACAATTTGAAATAAACTTGATCTGCTCGCGAAGATAACGGACTTTCATTCCAAATTTGGTGTCTCTAGCTTTTGTAGTTTAAAAGATCCAGGTGTTCATACGGACGGACGGACAGACAGACAGACGGACAGACGGACAGACGGACATTGCTATATCGACTCGGCTGTTGATGCTGATCTAGAATATATATACTTTATGGGGTCGGCCACGCCTCCTTCTGCCTGTTACGCACATTTCGCTTCTGACAAACCTAATAGTCCCCTATACTCTTTTTTAGAGTACGGGGTCTAAAAAGTCAATAAAAGTGTATTTTTGGTTAGTAGTGGTTTCTGATGAATCTATGAGGTGGGAAGCAGTGCTGGTAAGGGATTTTATGAAAAATTGTGATTTGTACGTGGATCCAAACGTCCTGAGGATGATTTCGGTTAGTAAAGATGAGAACCCCTTATGTAAATCGGAAAATTTAAGTGAATTAGAGAACAAATTGTTAGAAAAGGATTGTATAACATTAGCGGATAAATCGTTACGCAACCAAGAAAAAGATATTAGATTCTTAAAGCAATTAGAACATTTAGACAGCCCATTAGTTAAGAAAGACGTTTTAGCAGATGATTTCGAGTACAGTATGCTTCAGATTAGTATTTTGGACGAAGATAAGCAAGATCTGTTATGTAATATTGGAGAATCCATTAGTTATAAGAAAGAGAAAAATTCATTAAATTGCTGAAAGAAAGATATCCTGATGCAATTAGGCCATTGGAACCAAAAACAATTTGCGAAATGAACATAATGATTGAGAAATCAAAAACTTTTAGGTGTGCTCCAATAAGACTGTCATATACTGAAAAAGAAAAATTACAGACCATGTTGGACGAATACCTTAGAGACGGCATCATACGACCCAGTTGTTCGGAGTATGCATCACCAATCGATTTAGTAAGAAAAAACAAGTAAGAAAGGCTACAGTCGACCGAGCCGACTATAAAAGACCCCGTACTCTCATAGTAGTTTGTATTCAATTTCAATTGAAATTAAAAAAAATAATTTAACAATTCGCATTGCCAGCATTCGAACCTACAACCTCAGACAAACTCTATCAGTTGCACCACGCGCCACTTTCAAGAATTCTCCGAATATCAGCATTTACATATTATTCATACAAACACACATTCGTTTGAAATTATATGTATGCATGTATGTATGTATGTGTGTATTCGGCGCGGCCAGCGTCTGCCGGCAGCGCTGTCGCCACAGCGTCTGCCGGCAGCGCTGTCGCCACACAAGCATCGAAAACGTTCGAACATGTGTTTGTATGTTTCTGTCTCGCTCTCGCGCGTAAGTGATATTGCAGTTAAATAACAAACTTTGTAACGCAGTAGCTCTTTTGTTAAAAGTAGTATGATGATGCCCCTTTCAGAATAGTTTGATTTTATATGTCTCTATACTTATGTTGAATTACAACACCCTACTATATGAATAAATGCCTTAAACATGGCATTAAAGTGAAAACGTTTGGTTAACCCTCAGGAGAAAAGGGGGGCGTGGCAGCTCAAAATTTTTAATGGCATTGCATTAAGGGTGTCATTAGCAACCTGTTTACCAGAAATGGTGTTCCTAAGTGCCATAGTTACTGAGTTATTGGCCTAAAACTAAATTTTTTTCGAGGTGTGTCTGGTTTTTTGCTCATTGCGGGGGCGGTAAGGGGCGTGGCAAAAATTTGAAATAAACTTAACCTGCCTGGGTTAATAACGGACTTTCATTATAAATTTGGTGGCTCTAGCTTTTGTAGTTTAAAAGATCCAGGTGTTCATACGGACGGACAGACAGACGGACAGACGGACAGACGGACATTGCTATATCGACTCGGCTGTTGATGCTGATCAAGAATATATATACTTTATGGGGTCGGCCACGCCTCCTTCTGCCTGTTACGCACATTTCGCTTCTGACAAACCTAATAGACCCCTCTACTCTTTTTTAGAGTACGGGGTCTAAAAACAGGAGATTTGAGAATGTGTATTGATTTCCGGAAGCTCAACAAAATCATGATTAGAGATAATTACCCTTTACCTTTAATTGACGATTTACTGGATCGGCTAGTTGGCAAATCTATTTTCACCAAACTTGACCTTAAGAATGGTTACTTTCATGTGTTTGTAGAAAAGCATTCCATAAAATACACTTCGTTCGTCACACCTTTAGGACAGTTTGAATTTTTTAGAATGCCAATGGGACTCAAGACGGCATCACAATTATTCCAGAGATTTGTGAACAGCATATTTTTGCAGATTTAACGATTGCAAAACCATTATGCGACTTTTTAAGAAAAGACAAAATATTTCAGTTCGGAGAAAATGAAATGAATAGCAATCATGCTTAAAAAATAAATTGTTAGAATCGCCAGTATTGTAGTTGTACATTCTAATATAGAGTTTCATTGCGAAGCCAGTGCTATAGGATTTGGGGCAGTACTACTGCAGAAAAAAAAGGAAGGCTGACTCTATATCCTATATTTTATTTTTCGAGACGGACAACAGAAAAGGAAGCAAAAAATTATATTTTTGAGCTTGAAATATTAGACATAATTTATGAGCTTCGAAGATTTAGAATAAATTTAAATATATTTATGGTAACAGAAGCAAATAGTTTAGAAACCAATTTAATAATATGCCAAACGAGAGATAAGAAGCTGCAAGAGATTAGAAAATTGTTAGAGGAAAATGAGCATAAACTGTTTAAAATGAGAAATGGAATTATAGTTAGGAAAAACCAATGAAAACAGGCTATTATTTTATGTACCGGAGAAAATGGAAGATCACGTTATGTACAAATATCATGACGAATTAGGACACGTTGGAAGAGACAAAATGATAAGTGCGATCAATAAAACATATTGGGTCCCCAATATGAAAAAGAAATTAGTAGAACAAATTAAAAATTGTTTGAAGTGCATAGCATTTTCACCAAAACCAGGCAAAGGAGAAGGACTACTACATAGCATTCTAAAAGGAAATAAGCCTTTCCAGTTAATATATATCGACCACTATGGACCAGTGGATAATAGCCGATCCAAAAAGTATATTTTCGCGTTAGTAGATGGTTTTTCAAAGTTTGTTAGACTATACACTACAAAAACGGCAAATACAAAGGAAGAAGTCAAGGCATTAAGAGCATATTCTAGGGCATACAGCAAGCCAGAATGCATCATATCGAACGGACAAGTCGAACGAATAAATAGAAGTTTAGTACCAATAATAGACAAACTTACAGAAACGGAAGACAGACAGCACTGGGACTTGGTAGTTGAATGAGTCGAGTACGCTTTAACACACAGAACCAAGCAATTTCCCGGCGAGACATTATTTGGAATTGCACAAATGGGAGAAATCGGTGATAGTCTAGGAGAACAATTACAGATTACACAGTTAGGGACACTTGGCACACGGAATTTGACAGATATTAGAGAAAAGCCAGCGCACAACCACTGTATATCGCAATCAAACAACGAAAAATATTTTAAATAAACAAGGAAGTTACCGACCAAGTACAGAGTACGGGACTGCATAATGGTCAAAAATTTCGATAGCACAGCAAGAGTTTCGAGGAAGTTAATACCTAAATCTAAAGGACCCTACGTTATAAACAAAGTATTGAGAAATTACAGGTATTTAATTAAAGACATTGACGGCTTTCAGTTATCACGAAATCCTTATAAGTGCGATTGGTGTTCCAACAATGTAAGGCATTGTGTTAAAGATTAAATTAAGAAAAACACTTTGTAAAACTAGAAATAAGATTAATCAAATATTGTAATAAATATTATAAAACGGAATCTAAATGTACACTAATATTAAGAAACACATGTACATACAATTGTAAAAAACTAACAGAGATAGAGGTCTATCTCATTGTCAGGATGGCCGAATTGTAGTAGACTTATGGCATACCAACAATAGTTAACCATTAACAGTGTCATCGCTAGGATTAACAGTGCCCTAGTGAATTTACATAATGACGAATAAGAGAAAGAAGGACAGAGCTAGTTTGAAGAAGAGGAATATATTGAAGAAGAGATTCGAACAACAGAAGACGTATAAAATGCGGATAAAATAAAGAAGGCATGATTTAAAAAAAAGTATACACCTATTCTAATTCTTTACATCTTCATCATCGGCTGTTTTCATGATTGTTTAAAACAAATTTGTGTATCTATTTTAAAACGTAATTGCATTCTTTGAATGGAGCATTGACAGTTGAACAAAGCAAAGCCTATTCTTTCAATTTATTAAATTTTTTGACAGTAAAGGAAGTGCCTATTATGATAATTTAAATCAGCTCCTTGAGGAGTAAAAGGAAGCTGTAATCGTTCGAAATATGCAACAGGAGGCATGGCAGACCCCGTATATATAGATACGAAATTGGATTTTTATATAGTAACAAAAAAATAAAGAAGCACACTTCTTATACTTTATATAATTTTATTTTTATATTTTATATTGGACTTGTATTAATAACAGAGTTAAGGACTTGGATGGATAACACTTACATTATAGTCTGTAAGTATTAAATTTGTGTACTTTTTAATATTGTTTGTTATTGAAACGTGATTTAGTTTAATAAATATTTTTATTATTTTGTCTTTTTCAAGTGTTTTTATTTAGTCATGTTCCATGTAATAACTACTTTGGTATATATGTTTAAAACTTTATTATTATGTAAATAGTACTTGCCTACAATATTTTCACTGATAATCTGGCCAAGTGGAATCAGGGTATGTGTAATGGTTGTCTTTTCACCATTCTGTTAAAATACGATATACAGATCGTTCTTGTATCGCATCCTCTTGCCATCAAAAGATAGCATGAGATATAAGTTATGCTGACGATATTAGCATAGCAATCACCTTGCTATGCATATCGATTTAGCATATTGCAGAACTTTAACAGTTCTGTCACTCACAACATTACCTTCGTTACTACCTTCGGGACAAAAAATCTGAGCATTCACTGGAATACTGCCCTATAAATACGCATCGTCCAAAGCCGAGTTTTGCTTAACGTCTCCAGAACAAGGCTTAAGTTAGTCTAGATTTGTATCTCGTACTCAGTAGCTTCGAGTTGTTGAATAAAGTTCTATTTTTTTTGATAAAGCAAGTTCTGAACTACATTATTGACGCAGCCGGTAGAATATCAGTAGTAAATATCCTCTTAACAGTAATCGTCCCTTTTTCAATCCATTAAAAAGAAATCCTTGTATGACCAAGCGATATCTAGGATTTGAGCACGCGAATTTGCCGCAGAAAGGAAATCGGTTAAGAACATTACAATTTTGGAAAAAAATTATTATCTTGATACCCGCCAAAGAACCTAAGCGTGTGTGGCTTAAAACCCATTTATCAGCAGTGGCCCATAATTTAATATGCCATATCCACGAAAAATAATTGCTATTAACAAGAAATCCGCGTAAAACACCAAGCACTACTAACAAATAGAAATTGAACACCTGTAAATAAAGAGCTTATTTCAGGGCTTTACAATTCAATTAATTGATCTCTGTAAACGTAAGACTACTCCAATTCAACAAAGTGAAAATTAAACAAAACCTGAAATGACCAACTATAATAATAGTATCCGTAAGTTTGTGATGCAATGTTATGAATAACACAATTAAAAACGTTACCACAAAGAAATTACCCGACAGAATATTTATGACATTAGCTCGATATGACATTACAAAAGTTTCAAAACTAAAACAAGTAGCTCAACGCGAAGGACTGTACGAAAATGGTTTTAACGAACATAATAACCAAAACAATGAAAATTCCAAAAACTAATAAAATCCAAAGTAATTCGAACAATAAAAACCGTGCAAAGGGAAATAATCAGAGTTATTATTCTAGTCCCAATTATTCAAACAATGCTAATCCAAGTTATAAATCAAAAGAAAATGCTGAAAATAACCAAGCATTACATAAAGAATTCAAATAAAACTTTGATCAAGCTAGATTACAAAACCCAATGAATTACCAAACTCAAAGCCAAAGACCGCTCATAAATGACAGAGAAAGTACCAGTGGTCACTCTAAGATGGAAACATCGGAAAATTTTTGATCAAGGAGCCTCGGACAACGAAGAACCAATCCCTTCATCAGATTAGTTATGAATGCACAAAATATTAACTGTGTAATTGACGCAGGTTAATCCATCAATCTAATGAAACAAAACTTTTTAAACTTTCCTATAAAACCTTGGCAATTGAACGTACAAACAAAAAATGGTATCGTTCAACTAAAGAATTGCGTATCTTTAGCAAATAGTAAACTCTGCCCTACCAATAAAATATTTTGTTTACTACAAACAAAAAACAGTTATTCTAAACGATTATTAATTTTCAATGAGATATGACCGTGAGAATTCTGTCAAGGGTCAAGACCGCAATTCCATGCCTTGATCCGCCCCAAACAAATGACAAAGCAGTAAATTATACTATTAACAATGAATTAAACAATTACACGAAACAAATCAATTCCGATTAGAACATCTAAACGATGAAGAAAAATGCAATCTGACCAAAATTCTTTTCGACTTTAGTGACATTCAGTACAAAGAAAGTGAAAATTTGACTTTTACCATTATAATTAAGCATGTCATCTAAACTTAACATGAAGACCCAATACAAAAGCGTCCTTACAAACATTCAACGAAGAAGCCGAAAAACAAATCAAAGAAATGATTGAACAAAGCATAATTCGTAAATCAAAATCGCCCTCTTGCTCACCAATTTGGATTGTTCCAAAGATATGTGACTATCGAAACCTAAACGAAAAACAATCGATGATAAATATCCTATTCCAGTTATGGATGATATACTAGACAAACTTGGAAAATGTCAGTATTTTACCATTATTTTACCATTACGAATACACTCGAATGCCTTTTGGATTGAAAAACGCCACAGCAACTTTTCAAAGTTGTATGAACAATCTATTAGAAGATATTATAATGTATTCCACTTCATTGGAAGAACATCTATTTTCATTATAAAGGGTATTAACAGAACTGCGTGAAGCTAATTTAAAAAATGCAATTAGATAAATGGGAGTTCATGATAAATTTAAAAAAGTACAGTACGAACCCGCGGTATCAGACACAGGATTCTCACATGTCGCAACTTTACCATATGCACCACACCTCAATTTTCAGGCACTGCTGATTATCTGCATTTACATATAATAATGTTTTGTTATAGAACAAAAAAAATTCCTGTCTGTGCTGGCGTTTGAACCGCAGACCTCATGTTTCTCCAATGCATGTCTATCACTTGGACCACACCACTGTTGATAACTAGGACGGCTAAAGTAGATAAACATTGATTTAACACTTTTCTTCAAACACGTAAATAAATTACAATTTTTAACATTTTTGACCAATTTGTTTCACATGTTGAAGTTGTCCGATTTGGACCAAATTTATATGCACATCCTGTGTGAGTTTGATTGCGATCGCTTCGCAAATACTACATGTCGTCATAAAAAGTTTTTGTTTTTGATCGATTTGTCCTATGGGAGCTATAGGCTATAGTTGTCCGATCTTGATGAAACTTGGTGAGGATAGTTATAGTTGTACCATACACCTACTGTGTAAATTCGGTCGCTTTCATAGTTTCAAAGTTGTTGTGTAATAAAAACAGTTTTTTACAATTTGTGGGGCGGTAGGGGGCGTGGAAAAAATTTGAAATAAACTTAACCTGCCTGCAATATAGACGGACTTTCATTCCAAATTTGGTGGCTCTAGCTCTTGTAGTTTAAAAGATCTAGGTGTTCATACGGACGGACGGACGGACAGACAGACGGACAGACATTGCTATATCGACTCGGCTGTTGATGCTGATCTAGAATATATATACTTTATGGGGTCGGCCACGACTCCTTCTGCCTGTTACGCACATTTCGCTTCTGACAAACATAATAGACCCCTATACTCTTTTTTAGAGTACGGGGTCTAAAAAAAACAAGTAAGAAAGGCTACAGTCGACGTGCCGACTGTATAAGACCCCGTACTCCTTGTAGTGCGCATACAAAAATACTTACAAACTTAAAAGAAGAAGCAGTAGACTGATTCATATTTTAAAATACAAATTTAAAACAAGAAAGAATGCTATAGTCGCCTCGCGATTTTAGGATACCCGTTACTCAGCAGTAATACCTAGGCGCCAGTCCTTTTCTACGTTGTAGTCAAATTCTAAGAATCATTTCACAATATCCCAAACTCATTGCACAGCTTCGTCTGGCAAGCACAGTGGTCAAACTATGTTCATAATGTAACAGACACGTACAGTGTCCAAAATACGTCCATTATGCGACATATATATATTCTTGATCAGCCGGTACAATATCCAAGCAGTATAAGTTTTTTTTTGTTTTTTGACACGCCCACTTTAGGGCCTTCTATCTTCATATAAAGGTAAATGTAAACAGGTAAAGTCAGAAGGTTTTAGTATAGAAAACTGTTTTGTTAGCAATGCTATCTGAACCAAAATTACCAGGAAAGTACATGTCTAGTACATGTACTGACCAAGTTTGATCCAAATCGGACAACTATATCGCTCCCATAGGGCAGATCGGTCAAAAATACGCTCTAAATATGAAATAGAATAAAAAACTTTTTCGTTAACTAAGCTATATTAATCAAAATGACACAGAATACATATGCCAATAATATATATATATAGACCAAGTTTGATACAAATCGTACTACTATATCGTATAGCCCCCTTAGGAACGATCGGTCGAAAATATGCTCTAAACATGAATTTGTATGAAAATGTTCTGTTTGCCAAGCTATCTTATCTATAACCATTGCTAATAACATGTTGAAACTGATTAACGGGTATCCTAAAGTCGCGAGAAAATGGACCATTTACTCACTTAACATCTATTTGCACATACCTGAAAAGAAAGAAATGAAAAGAAGAAGAAACAGATAATAATATTTACATAGGACTCAATTAGCCACTTATATGTTATAATTTCCTTTTTTATCTGTAAAATATCAGTTATTAATGTTTATATATAGTCGTGCACTGTCTCTTCAAGTTGAACATACTGGCAAAATAAAATATAAGATTTAGTATTTAGGAAAAAATGTATACAAACAATGCAAGCCAGAAGCACACTCTCAAACAATCAATAGTTAGTATCTTAGACGAAGGGAAGTTGCTTGAAACCCTCGCTCCACTCATACACGATATTTGATGATAGAATGAGGATTCTATTCTGTTGAAAAATAGTTCAAGCATATTCTTATTTTAATGACTTAAGTCTTACCGCAGTGACTGCATCCCATCCCGCGCGTTTTACAGAGAGCTTACAATTTTAAATACAAGCGTTTAAATATACTCAAGTGTGACCAACGCGTTGGGGAACATATTACCAAATTCGAAATCGACACCTTAACAGTCACTATCGATATTTATTATAAATTCATTACTAATCGCTGTCGGTCCGTCTCGCGACATCCCCACCCCCCTTGAAGGATCCACTTCACTCACGTCCAGAATAGCAAGCTTAGAGACGGCGTACACTGGCACGTCGGGCCACTCCATCTAGTCCCCCGTAGACTTCTTCCACGATGCGCTTTCGCCATTCCCTGCGTGACAGGGAATACTACACTTTAGTGCGCGTCAGTTTGGTGCTCCGACACTATTTCTCTCGGCGTACAAGAATAGGCAAATACTCACAGACCCATCTTTTCCAGAATCGGTCGCGCAACAGGCGCGCTACACGCCACGACACTGCCACTGCGTGAGCTGCTCGCTCTTAATGCCGGATACATCTGGCAGATTGGCCGTTCTCTTTAAAAGTCGTTGATGGATAAGATAGCTTGGCAAACAAGAACATTTTCATACAAATTCATGTTTAGAGCATATTTTTGACCGATCATTCCTATGGGAGCAATATCTGATTTGAATCAAACTTGGTCAGTATATATATATAGTAAGTAGTAGATACATATGTACCCATACATTACGCCTAACTCCACACTTATCGTTTATATTAAAGATTTCTTTCCCACAAAACTAATGTAAATATTATTAAAAAATCAAATGGTGACAATAACAATTCTGGCTTCCCACGAACGTATTAAATATCATAAACAATTCGCCAGAATCGCTACTCCCATCATTGCGGTTAAAACTGCTGACGTTACACAAATCCTGGCCGAACTCTCTCAATCTCTTCAAGATCGAGATCTCTCTCTATTTATATAAGAGCCAAAAGCTCAGTGAGTCCAAAGTCCAATTGATAAAAGCTCAAAACCGAGGTTTGCTTAACGTCTCCAGAACATAGCATAAGTCAGTCTAGATTTGTATCTCGTACTCCATAGCTTTGTAATTTTATAAAATAAAGTTTTATATTTTTTTGATAAACAAAGTTGTGAACAACATTATTATATTATTCGCATATTTATGCTTTGTGAGTTTGATTAATTTAGCTTAGTAAACCCAAATGTTTTTCGTACTACTTCATATTTGGACCGCATTTTTGACCGATCGGCCCTATGGGAGCAATACGATATAGTTATCTGATTTGGATCAAACTTTGTCAGTACTTAGATAATATTCTTCTTCCTCAAGAAAAAAACAGACACACATATGGTCGTCGGCATTGAACAATTTTGTGGATGCGACAAAGGCAAATAATGAATTTTATAAGTGAATACGCGTATTTTATTTGGTTCACTTTCAATTATTTTGATTTCGAGCGAAGGGTGTGCAAAACAGTATCTCCTCGAAGCATTGGTGACCACGATTTCTTTTTTTATTCTAAAAGACTTTTTCTCTTGTTCTTTTTTCGCTAGTGCCTTTGCGTCAAGTGTTCGTTCGTTTTTTTTTTTTGCAAATGCAGATTATTGCGAATCGACGCAATATCTCATCACGCGATATTATTGACAAAATCATAAATAATATCCAAGCTTTGTCAGTGCAATCGGTGCTAAACACATTTTCGGTACAGAAAAAGCGGCGCAACACAACTCGCAATCAAACGGTGCACAACCTCCCTTCTTTGGCTGTTAACGTTTTTTGCAAGTAGCGCCCCGGGTTATTCGGTGTGCGTTGACCTCTAATAGCGAACGTTCGCAAATATGAACCACTCTATGATCGAAGTAAATGCCGCTAGCCGTGCTGTCTTGCCCCCAAGCGATCTAGACTTTCTGAAAACAAAGTCAACAGGGATAAAGCGACAACTTAAAGCGCTCACTGTATATCTAGCTGATGAAATAGATTCCTTTGGTGAATCAAATTTATTTGTCCGTTTGGAGACGGTAGAGAGCATTAAGTCGGAATTTGAATCTGTTCAATCTAACCTGGAGAGGTAAGATCTGCTTGAGCTTTCCAGTGACACCAGAGCCGACTTCTCCCAGCTATATTGGGAGTCTAAGTCAAAGATATCGCAGAGATTGGAAATAATTGGAAAGCCGCGGTCTAGCTCTGCAAATTCCGCAACACTCGCAGATCCACAATTCAACACAACTCAATTACACTTCCGCAGAATTTGCTTACCTGAGCTGCAATTGCCTAAGTTCAGCGTCTGCCATGAAAAAGGTTGAAAAATTCCAGCACCTGCGCTCTTGCCTGGAAGGCGCTCCGCTAAACACGAGAAAATCGTTGGAACCCTCTAATGCCAATTATGAAAAGGCGTTAGAGCTTCTTATTCAAAGATTCGATCATTTCCAAGCACACATAAGAGCAATTTTTGGTTTATCAGGTGTGGAGAAGGGATCAGGATTTGGTCTGCGTAAATTGAGCGACGGAATTAATTCACATCTTCGCGCAATTGCTACCATCGCATCAACAACTGAACTTGACGATGGATTGATCATACACAACATCAGCCGCAAGCTTAATCAAAGAAGTGCGAAGAATCATTGCACACGGACAAACTACGCAAATGTACTGATATGGCCAAATTTCTGGAAAAGCGATGCCGAATGTTGGAAAATGTGGAATGCGCAATGAGCAAAAATGACAATCCGCAGGAGAGCAAGCGTGCATTTAAATCGTACCGGGTGCAACCCTGCACGAAAGCTCTGTGGTGAAGAGAGAGCTTTCGTGGTGGAGTTGTATCAGGACAGCTTCCGCGCTACTCGATCGAGAACCGTTAGGGCCAGTGCGATGGCGAGGCGCGGCAGCCAGAAAAGAAAAGAATAACGAAATAAATAAAAAGGAATAAAAAGAAACGAAAACGAACAGTGCGTTGTTCAGAAATTGATTGCTAGTGCTGGTTAGGTTTTCCGTTTCGTTAGAGAATAGTCGTGACTCTACGGTTAAGAGTTTTTCTGTTTTATTAGCGTGGTTGAATAGGCGAATTTTTTTTTTAAACAATATGTGTCAACAGAAGTTTTTTTTGTAAGACAATAGAGCCTAGTCGAATATAACCAACGATACCCTAGCACTGGTGATATAGCGGCACACACAAGGAAAAAAAATTGTTCGCTCGAAAACCAGCAGTTGGGCGAGGGGTATATAAAATGGGCAGGGGCGAACATTTGTCGCACTTTCGACGCGCCGGTACCTGCAAGTGCAGACTCGCCAAGCATTGGATGAATTTGGCACAGCGACAGACACCGATTAGGCAGCGAGCGCGGCGACCCGTCCCCGCGAAAAACGGACCAGCGAGAATCGGGAAAACAAGTGCATGCGTGTGACGTCACAGACGCTTGCCCGCTCACACACACATACATACAAACGTTTTGGTGGTGGGTTTGGCAGTGCGTGAGTTCGAAAACGGTAAACAGGTGCGTGACGTCACCGCGTGCAAAGCTACAGTGTGCGTAGGCCGTTTTAAAGTGGACAAAACTACAGTGGGCCGTAGGCCGTGTAAGAGTGGACAAAAACTACAGTGGGCCGTAGGCCGTGTAAGAGTGGACAAGACTACAGTGGGCCGAAGGCCACGTAAAGTCGGACAAAAATTACAGTGGGCCGGAGGCCAGATAGAAACGGTCAAAGTAACTTTTTTTTGTTCTTGGAATTTTTTTTTTTTAAAGAAAACTTGGTTTTGGTGCGACAAAGAACATTTTTGTTTTCCGCGGAGAATATAAGACATAAAGAGGGAGGGAAAATTCATCGGGGAATTTTCGCCGAGCTTTCCTCAAGGAACTCACCGAGGAGTTATCAACTGCTTTCCTCGAGGAATTCACCAAGGAATTTTCGGATAGTGTCCTCAAGGAGTTCATCGAGGAATTTTCGACTGGTTTCCTCAAGAAATTCGTCGACGAATTCAGAAGTACGATGGGTATATTACCGTCGTAAGGAAGAATTAATGGCGATAGCCATTGTGGCGTGGGCCACAATAGGGAAGCCTGGAACAGACTCGCCGAGCTAGAGGCCCAGTATGGGAAGTTCGTCGAACCCCCCACGGGCGAATTCGGCGGACGGCCGTTTCAAAAGTCAGAGACGGACTTACGAAGGCTGTGACTTACGAATCGGGCTGTGGAACGCGTCTTGGGCAGCGTTCCGCACAGAGTTCCTGGACTTCTTCCTACCCCCCCATTATTTCGAGTGCCTGGAGGATCACATACGCTCACACCGGCAGCGACCCAATGAAAAGTTGAAGGAATACCTGATGAACTTACGGGTGCTAATGAGGCGCGCAGTGTACAGCACGGCGCAGGAACTGTATCGAGTGTACGAGAACGCGTACGACTTTGTAACATTGGCGCAGCTGACACAGATGGCCACCGAATACGAAAGCCTCCGCGAGCAGGATGCGGAATATTCTCGGGCAAGGTCTAGAGGCAAGGGTGAGCCAGCTTTTGCAGGGGCGAGGTCAAGGCCACCAAACCCGTTCCGGACCGAGATGGGGGACCGCAAACGGCAGGTCAGTCGGTAGCAGCAGCCCAGCGGGCGCCACCACAAGCGGGAACACGACGGGCATGTCACAGATGCGGGCAGAGCGGTCACTTCGCCCGAGAGTGTTCCAACGCGCAGGTGCTGTTTTGTCGGCTTTGCGGGACGCAATGTCGAAACAGCAAAGAGTGCTGTGAACGGACGACGTCGGGAAACGACCTGAGGCGCACCTCAAGCCAGGAGGAGGCCCGCGCCGCGAACCCCAGCTCCAGGCATTAAGCGCACCAATGGTGGTAAAAGGAGGGAAGATCGTGGCACGAGTGACGATCGGCGGCCATGAGACAACGGCCACAGTCGACACCGGAGCTACGCGCAGATTCGTAAGCGAGGAATGGCTACAGAAGCAGGATGTCAAAGGCGAAAGACTCCCGGTGGAGGCGAAGATACGGTTGGCAGATGGGTCTTCCGTGGTGTTGCAGAGGGCACTCCTGGTGGACATCAATCTTGGAGGGAAATCTTGGAGGGAGACGGTAGTACTGGGCATGCCCACAATGCTCGACAATGTCATCCTGGGGATGGATTTTTTGTGCTGTATGGGCACTACGATCCGGGTCGGGCTAACGTAGCTGTCCATGGAATTGGTCGCAAACGACGAGCGCAAACCTCTCGCGATGGTGAAAACTCCACCCTTAATAGCCCCGCCTACCAAAGAAAAGGCTAGGCCACAACGACGACGGAAAGGAATGAGGAGCCGAGATGGTCGAGGCGACCCACCAAGCGATGCGGACGAGGAAGCAACGGGGGAGTCGATACTTGAAACAAAAAACAAAGCAATTAGCGTGCCAGGGGCCGGCGTTGAGGCCACCCCGGGGGCGCGATTAATGGAAGAAGAAGAGGAAACAAAGAAGTCCAAGGCCGAGGACGCGGAATGGCCGGACGACCTCGAGCCCGAGGTGATTGAGTTTTTGGAAAGGGAGTTGGCGTTGTTCGAGGGGTTGTCGGGGGTCTCACACATCGCGGAACACAGCATACGGATGAGAGACGTCAAGCATTTGAAGCAGCGCTACTTCCCGAAAAACCCAGCGATGCAGAAAGTGATTGACGAGCAGGTAGACGAGCTCATCCGAGCAGGTGCACAGCGCTCCGATAGTCTTGGTAAGGAAAAAGACTGGGGAGTGGCGGATGTGCGTGGACTACCGACAGCTCAATGCGCACTCCATACCGGATGCTTATCCAGTCCCTCGGATAAATCACATCCTGGAGAGGTTGCGCCACGCCAAATACATCTCGACGCTGGACCTGAAACAAGGATACTGGCAGATCCCGATGGCTGCCTGGGAGAGGATTGTTCCAATGGCGAGTGATGCCATTCGGCCTTCACTCGGCAGGAACAGCCTTCCAGAGAGCCTTGAACACGGTCATAGGTCCGGAGATGAAGCCGTAGAGGCACATGAGAAAGCGCTGCATGAATTAAAGGAGAAGTTGAAGACAGCCCCGTTGTTGGCGTATCCCGACTTTTCAGCTAAATTTTCGCTGCAGACCGACGCGAGCGATTACGGCATAGGAGCCGTGCTGACGCAAACGTTCGACGAGGACGAAAGAGTGGTAGCATACGCCAGTCGGAAGTTGCTGGCGACGGAGAAGAATTACTCAGCAACAGAAAAGGAGTGCCTGGCGATAGTGTGGGCCATCAGAAAGATGCAGGCTATCTGGAGGGCTATCGCTTCGAAGGGGTGACAGACCACTCGGCACTCAAATGGCTAAACTCCATAGAAAGCGCATCCGGAAGAATAGCGAGATGGCCCCGGAGTTACAACAGTTCCAGTTCGACATAAGGTACCGTAAGGGTAAGTTGAACGCGGTGGCTGACGGACTGTCCCGGCAGCCACTGGATTCGTGCCAGCAAGTGGCTGCCGAGGACCCCAAGTGCAGTTGGACAACCAAGATGCAGGACAGAATAAGGGCCCAACCAGAGAAATTCCCGGACTACGTCGAAGAGAACAGGCAGTTGTATAGGAACCTGGGACAGAGAACGGACAACGAAGATTACGTTCCCTGGAAATTATGCGTTCCCAAGGACCAGAGGAAAACGACCGCAGGACACCAAGGGGTGAGGAAAACGGCGTCGAGATTGGCACAGCGGTACTACTGGCCGGGTATGTTCCGAGAAGCGACCAGGTATGTTAAATGTTGCGAATGTTGTCAGAAGTATAAGACGGAGCAGAGAGGCCGGCGGGGGAGGCTGACGCGTCAGGTGGCAGAGCCGATGACCATTATGTGCGCGGACTTCGTCGGACCCCTCCCTCGCTCGAAACGCGGCAATTGTGCTGCTGGTCTTTCATGATGCTTTCTCTAAGTGGGTAGAATTGGTCACACTCAAGAGGACGACCTCAGCATTATTGCAGCAAGCGTTTCTCGAGAGAATACTGGGCCATTTCGGTGTACCAAAAACTTTCGTGTGCGACAATGGAGTCCAGTTTAGGAGCACAGCATTCAGGAAGTACATGGAGTCCCTCCGGGTGACTCTACAATATACGGCCCCCTACTGTCCTCAGGAAAACCCCACGGAAAGGAACAACAGAACGCTGAAGACGATAATAGCGCAGTTCAGCGAGGGACACCAGAGGTCGTGGGACGAACTGCTACCCGAAATAGCGCTGGCGGTCAACTCCAGCGTGGCGGACTCGACAGGATTCAGTCCATCGTTCCTCGTGCAGGGTAGAGAACCTCGCCTTCCGGCGGCACTATACGATGAGGTAACACCAGGATCGGCCACGAACCCGGTGAGTCCACAGATAAGGAGAAGAAGCTGCAAGAAGTGTTCGATATAGTGCAGAACAACTTACAGAAGGCATCGATGGACCAAGGGAGACACTACAACCTCAAAAGAAGGGAACGGCGACCCGCGGTTGGAGCAGAGTTCATGGTAAGACAGCACCAGCTGTCCAATGCAGCAGAAGGATTTGCGGCCAAACTTGCCCCAAAATACAATGGGCCCTACCGAGTAACCAGATTTATCTCCCCCAGCTTCGTGCGTCTCACTCGCGAGGGTGAACGCAAAAAGCGGGTGGCCAACTTAACCGCACTCAAACTCAGATGAGCCTTTAGCTGATATTGTGAAACGCTTTTGGGAAGTCGATAGTCTGCCTGGAGAAATGCCAGGGAAAATTTTGGCCAACCACGCGACAATTAATTGTCGCGGAGTTCAGTGAGAGTTCGGAATTGAAATCGAGTGGACGCACAACGCTAATGAAAAGTATTTTCGCGACGAAATCAGAGACCCAGGAAACGACACAGGACCACGGATACCCCCATACGACCAGGCATAGGAACACCACGGAACCACGCAACGGAACAACGCAACGACACAACGCAACGGAACCACGCAACGGAACAACGTACGCAACGCTAGGACCCACGCGGTGAGCCTTAAGGTTAATCAAAATAGTGACAGCTCACGTGCGGATAGGCGGCCTAGTATACTTTGTTCTCTTCTTTATATATATATACATGTATATATACACATATACATGCACCCCTAGAGAGTAGCAATAAAACGCAAACAAAATACAATGAAAACATAAGTGGTAGTGTGCATTCCTCCCCAGTGTGCCGAGTGACCAGCGCAGTGCATACACAAGCAACTCCGCGTCGACGACTACCAAGGCCTCGTCTGGTAGCTCTCGTGGTGGTGTTGACTAGTGTTGGTGATCCGGATTTTCTCCAATAGTAGTAGCCTGTACTCTCCTATTGGATGAAAGCTGCGATCAATCGTGCGCATCGCATTTTCCCGCTGTTGCTCATCTCTGTTGATATCTCTGTGCAGTGCATACACAAGCAACTCCGCGTCGACGACTACCAAGGCCTCGTCTGGTAGCCCTCGTGGTGGTGTTGACTGGTGTTGGCGATCCGGATTTTCTCCAATAGTAGTAGCCTGTACTCTCCTATTGAATGAAAGCTGCGATCAATCGTGCGCATCGCATTCTCCCGCTGTTGCTCATCTCTGTTGATATCTCTGTGCAGTGCATACACAAGCAACTCCGCGTCGACGACTACCAAGGCCTCGTCTGGTAGCTCTCGTGGTGGTGTTGACTAGTGTTGGTGATCCGGATTTTCTCCAATAGTAGTAGCCTGTACTCTCCTATTGGATGAAAGCTTGCTCATCTCTGTTGATATCTCTGTGCAGTGCATACGCAAGCAACTCCGCGTCGACGACTACCAAGGCCTCGTCTGGTAGCTCTCGTGGTGGTGTTGACTAGTGTTGGTGATCCGGATTTTCTCCAATAGTAGTAGCCTGTACTCTCCTATTGGATGAAAGCTGCGATCAATCGTGCGCATCGCATTCTCCCGCTGTTGCTCATCTCTGTTGATATCTCTGTGCAGTGCATACACAAGCAACTCCGCGTCGACGACTACCAAGGCCTCGTCTGGTAGCCCTCGTGGTGGTGTTGACTGGTGTTGGCGATCCGGATTTTCTCCAATAGTAGTAGCCTGTACTCTCCTATTGGATGAAAGCCGTGATCAATCTTGCGCATCGCATTCACCCGCTGTTGCTCATCTCTGGTGATTTCTCTGTACAGTGCATACACAAGCAACTTCGCGCCGACGACTACCACGGCCTCGTCTGGTAGTCCTCGTGGTGGTGTTGGTTGGTGTTGATGGTCCAGGCCTCTGTGCAATAGTGGCAGCCTGTACTCCTCTATTGAACAGAACTCGCGTACAGAACCCCCTGAATCGCTCGTCGCCCGGACGCGCTAGTCACTAGCCCTGTTCCCCAAAACTCTGGCTCCCTTTCACCGTTAGGTAGCGACCAGCCCATCATCGTGTCGCTACATCTCGATTTCACCAGGCGTTCCCAGTCCAAATCAATAAATTTTCTGTGAGTAGCCCTTGGCCGGACTGAGACATACCCCGGCCTTAGAAACTTCCTTACAGATGGCGCCCGAGCAGGGACCTTGAGTAGAAAATTTGAGATATTCCATCCTTTATGACTTAAAACGTCATCAGTTTGTCTTAGGGAGACGAAGTTGGAGAGAGAGGGAAATAGGGCGCTTGATTTCGCGGAATATCAGAGTTTCACGCATCGCAGTATATTTAATGTCTCCGAAGCTTTCTTTGTTCCACGGCTACGCGAATACGAGCCACGAGCAGGTTTCCCGACGGCCACGAGTACCCTGCGTCGCGTCGCTGCCGACGTCGACGCAGCTTAAGCGGACGCCTACATAAGAGATACGACGGGGTCCTACGGGGACAGTCGTTAGCAAGCACTTGAGGAGTCAACATCAGCAAATAGCAGCAGAGCAAGAACGACAACACAACCAGCAAGGATTATCATCAGGATCATTTCGCGGATTATTACAAAGGGACTATCACACAGGATACCACAGGGATTGGTACCAGGAGTATAACAAGGACTAATACTAACAACTAAGCAGTACAAAAACCATGGGTGTGCAATGGATATCCTACCGCCGTAAGAGCGAGCTACAATCGATCTTGAAGGAGTTCGGCCGGGATCCAGAAGGCACCGTGGAAGAATTGCGGAGCCGTCTCGCTGCTTTCGCAAGTCAACCGGAATTACCCAAGGAAGCCGTGCAGAGACTCGCCGAGCTGGAGCTTACCCTCGGAGCGAGTCCAACGCCGGAAAATAAACCCAGGTCCCGAGGAGTATCCCCGGCACCGGGAGAAGGACTAGTTTTACCAGGGACGAGCCACGCTGCCACCGCAAGTATTGTGCAAGGGCTTACACATCAGCCGACGTTACGGGTCCCTGTGTCTACACTGAGCAGCAATGATTCAACGAGGATTCGCGAAGATCACTCTCGCAGCACCGGTCCACAAAACGAACGTAGTCTGCAACTCGGTTTTGTGGATCGACTTCGGAAATGGGGCGTCTTCTTTGACGAAGGAGCTGCTGACCCCTTGCGTTTCATCGAACATCTGGAGGATATGATAGCAATCTATCAAATTGATACGCAGCAGCAATTGATGCCAGCAATCGCGGGATTGCTGACGGGGGCAGCGGCCGACTGGTTCCGAGTAACCAGGATGTACGAGGGTACTTGGCACGAGTTCAGAAGGGATTTCCTAGAATTCTTCTTGCCACCGCGCTATTTCCAAAGGCTGGAGGACGAAATACGAGATAGGATGCAACGTCCTGGCGAGCATTTTACCTCGTATCTACTCAGCATCCGGGTCATGATGCGTCGTGCCGCCTACACAGAGGATCAGGAACTAAGTCGGATCTACGAGAACTTGCTTCCCGAGTACCAGCTCTACACGCGGCGACACGAGTTCTCCACGTTGGCCCAGTTGACCAAGCTGATCACGACTTTCGAGGACGTGAAGGCACGAGAAGCCGCGCGCTCTAAGAGCAGCATGGGGCATCGGCGTTCGGAGAGCACTACAAAGCCAAGCAGCAGTGCAGAGGCGAACAATCAGCGGATACAAGAAGCGGAGGAATGCATGGACATCCGTCGCGCTTGTAGAAACTGCGGCCAAGTGGGACACTTTAGCCGAGAATGCCAAAATGCTCGTCTGAACTTTTGCTGGGATTGTGGCCGACGAGGTGTCCGGACAGTGGATTGTTGTCGAAGTCAGGCATCGGGAAACGAAGCGCGCTCCCAGCCGCCGGGCGAACGGCTGGAGACAGCGCAACCCACACGCCACTAACAACAGCAATGAGATTCGAGCGAGGGAGAATCGTAGCTACCGTGCGGATTGAGGACCAGGCCTTGGTAGCTACGATTGACACAGGGGCGACGAGGAGCTTCGTGAGCGCAAAAGTGGCACAACGCATCGCTACTCCGTCCAATAGACGCACTGTCCGGAGCAGGATATGTTTGGCTGATGGATCGAGAAGAGAAGTGACGGAAGCACTAATGGTTCGTGTGCAGCTGGGACAGCGACACTCGACCCTACCAGTGCTGGTGCTGCCAACAATCATCGACGAAGTGATATTAGGAATGGATTTCTTGTGCGGAACAGAGATGCGCTTGGAGTGCGGGCAGGCAAAACTCCAACTACCACGTAACACGGAAGCAAGCATTGCACCTAGTGCACGGAGTATACATACCGTACACAACGGTATAACGAGAGGTCCGGTACTACCTCCAATTTGCGAGGTAGCCAGGAGGAACAACCCGTTCCGGAAACCACGGAGAGAGACTACAAAGGAAGACCTCAACACCGCTAACGTTTTGAGTACCATATCTGGGGACCAGGTACCGGACACGGAACGCGAGTGGGTGGAGGACTTTTTGCGACGTGAATTGGCCAAGTTCGACGAAGTCACTGGAGTTACCCACATCGCAGAACATCGGATCGTGTTGAGGGACAATCGCCCCATCAAGCAGCGGTATTACCCGAAGAATCCAGCCATGCAACGGATAATCGACGATCAGGTGGACGAGTTGCTTCGGGACGGACGGATAGAGCCTTCAAGAAGCCCACACAGTGCCCCCATAGTGCTGGTGGGAAAGAAGACTGGAGAGGTGCGGATGTGCATCGATTATCGGCAGCTTAATGCGCAGTCCATTCCGGATGCGTACCCACTACCAAGGATCAACCATATCCTAGAGAAGCTTCGGAACGCGAAATACATCACAACGCTGGACCTGAAGAACGGGTATTGGCAAATACCCATAGCGAAGGATAGTAGAGAGTGCACGGCGTTCACCGTTCCCGGCCGGGGCCTGTACCACTGGAAGGTGATGCCGTTCGGATTGCATTCCGCCCCCGCAACCTTTCAGCGCGCTTTGGATGGAGTTATTGGTCCCGAGATGGAGCCGTATGCGTTTGCATACTTGGACGATATAATCGTCATCGGGGCTACACTGGAGCAACATGCCGAAAACTTGCGGGAGGTGTTCAGGCGACTGCGTGACGCAAGGCTCAGGCTCAACCGAGACAAGTGCTGCTTCTTCCAGAAGAGCCTTGTCTACTTGGGACACGTCGTCAGTGAAGAGGGAATTCACACCGACCCGGCAAAGATCGAAGCAATCGAGGAGTTGCTGCCACCGACCAATGTGAAGGAGCTTCGCCGATGCCTGGGTATCGCGTCATGGTATCGCCGATTTGTACCCAACTTCACAAGCATCGTGCAGCCTATATCCAAGTTGCTGCGTAAAGGTCAGAAGTGGACATGGGATGTCAGCCAGCAGGAGGCGTTTGAGGAATTGAAGGCCCGACTCACCAACGCACCAGTGCTCGCATGTCCGGACTTTACGGAGCGCTTCGTGCTACAGACGGATGCCAGCGATTATGGACTCGGCGCCGTGCTGACACAACGAATTGAAGGGACGGAACGAGTTATCGCTTATGCTAGTCGACGGTTATCATCGGCCGAGGAGAACTATTCCACTACTGAGAAGGAGTGTCTCGCTGCGAACAATCGTGCGCATCGCATTTTCCCGCTGTTGCTCATCTCTGTTGATATCTCTGTGCAGTGCATACACAAGCAACTCCGCGTCGACGACTACCAAGGCCTCGTCTGGTAGCCCTCGTGGTGGTGTTGACTGGTGTTGGCGATCCGGATTTTCTCCAATAGTAGTAGCCTGTACTCTCCTATTGAATGAAAGCTGCGATCAATCGTGCGCATCGCATTCTCCCGCTGTTGCTCATCTCTGTTGATATCTCTGTGCAGTGCATACACAAGCAACTCCGCGTCGACGACTACCAAGGCCTCGTCTGGTAGCTCTCGTGGTGGTGTTGACTAGTGTTGGTGATCCGGATTTTCTCCAATAGTAGTAGCCTGTACTCTCCTATTGGATGAAAGCTTGCTCATCTCTGTTGATATCTCTGTGCAGTGCATACGCAAGCAACTCCGCGTCGACGACTACCAAGGCCTCGTCTGGTAGCTCTCGTGGTGGTGTTGACTAGTGTTGGTGATCCGGATTTTCTCCAATAGTAGTAGCCTGTACTCTCCTATTGGATGAAAGCTGCGATCAATCGTGCGCATCGCATTCTCCCGCTGTTGCTCATCTCTGTTGATATCTCTGTGCAGTGCATACACAAGCAACTCCGCGTCGACGACTACCAAGGCCTCGTCTGGTAGCCCTCGTGGTGGTGTTGACTGGTGTTGGCGATCCGGATTTTCTCCAATAGTAGTAGCCTGTACTCTCCTATTGGATGAAAGCCGTGATCAATCTTGCGCATCGCATTCACCCGCTGTTGCTCATCTCTGGTGATTTCTCTGTACAGTGCATACACAAGCAACTCCGCGCCGACGACTACCACGGCCTCGTCTGGTAGTCCTCGTGGTGGTGTTGGTTGGTGTTGATGGTCCAGGCCTCTGTGCAATAGTGGCAGCCTGTACTCCTCTATTGAACAGAACTCGCGTACAGAACCCCCTGAATCGCTCGTCGCCCGGACGCGCTAGTCACTAGCCCTGTTCCCCAAAACTCTGGCTCCCTTTCACCGTTAGGTAGCGACCAGCCCATCATCGTGTCGCTACATCTCGATTTCACCAGGCGTTCCCAGTCCAAATCAATAAATTTTCTGTGAGTAGCCCTTGGCCGGACTGAGACATACCCCGGCCTTAGAAACTTCCTTACAGATGGCGCCCGAGCAGGGACCTTGAGTAGAAAATTTGAGATATTCCATCCTTTATGACTTAAAACGTCATCAGTTTGTCTTAGGGAGACGAAGTTGGAGAGAGAGGGAAATAGGGCGCTTGATTTCGCGGAATATCAGAGTTTCACGCATCGCAGTATATTTAATGTCTCCGAAGCTTTCTTTGTTCCACGGCTACGCAAATACGAGCCACGAGCAGGTTTCCCGACGGCCACGAGTACCCTGCGTCGCGTCGCTGCCGACGTCGACGCAGCTTAAGCGGACGCCTACATAAGAGATACGACGGGGTCCTACGGGGACAGTCGTTAGCAAGCACTTGAGGAGTCAACATCAGCAAATAGCAGCAGAGCAAGAACGACAACACAACCAGCAAGGATTATCATCAGGATCATTTCGCGGATTATTACAAAGGGACTATCACACAGGATACCACAGGGATTGGTACCAGGAGTATAACAAGGACTAATACTAACAACTAAGCAGTACAAAAACCATGGGTGTGCAATGGATATCCTACCGCCGTAAGAGCGAGCTACAATCGATCTTGAAGGAGTTCGGCCGGGATCCAGAAGGCACCGTGGAAGAATTGCGGAGCCGTCTCGCTGCTTTCGCAAGTCAACCGGAATTACCCAAGGAAGCCGTGCAGAGGCTCGCCGAGCTGGAGCTTACCCTCGGAGCGAGTCCAACGCCGGAAAATAAACCCAGGTCCCGAGGAGTATCCCCGGCACCGGGAGAAGGACTAGTTTTACCAGGGACGAGCCACGCTGCCACCGCAAGTATTGTGCAAGGGCTTACACATCAGCCGACGTTACGGGTCCCTGTGTCTACACTGAGCAGCAATGATTCAACGAGGATTCGCGAAGATCACTCTCGCAGCACCGGTCCACAAAACGAACGTAGTCTGCAACTCGGTTTTGTGGATCGACTTCGGAAATGGGGCGTCTTCTTTGACGAAGGAGCTGCTGACCCCTTGCGTTTCATCGAACATCTGGAGGATATGATAGCAATCTATCAAATTGATACGCAGCAGCAATTGATGCCAGCAATCGCGGGATTGCTGACGGGGGCAGCGGCCGACTGGTTCCGAGTAACCAGGATGTACGAGGGTACTTGGCACGAGTTCAGAAGGGATTTCCTAGAATTCTTCTTGCCACCGCGCTATTTCCAAAGGCTGGAGGACGAAATACGAGATAGGATGCAACGTCCTGGCGAGCATTTTTACCTCGTATCTACTCAGCATCCGGGTCATGATGCGTCGTGCCGCCTACACAGAGGATCAGGAACTAAGTCGGATCTACGAGAACTTGCTTCCCGAGTACCAGCTCTACACGCGGCGACACGAGTTCTCCACGTTGGCCCAGTTGACCAAGCTGATCACGACTTTCGAGGACGTGAAGGCACGAGAAGCCGCGCGCTCTAAGAGCAGCATGGGGCATCGGCGTTCGGAGAGCACTACAAAGCCAAGCAGCAGTGCAGAGGCGAACAATCAGCGGATACAAGAAGCGGAGGAATGCATGGACATCCGTCGCGCTTGTAGAAACTGCGGCCAAGTGGGACACTTTAGCCGAGAATGCCAAAATGCTCGTCTGAACTTTTGCTGGGATTGTGGCCGACGAGGTGTCCGGACAGTGGATTGTTGTCGAAGTCAGGCATCGGGAAACGAAGCGCGCTCCCAGCCGCCGGGCGAACGGCTGGAGACAGCGCAACCCACACGCCACTAACAACAGCAATGAGATTCGAGCGAGGGAGAATCGTAGCTACCGTGCGGATTGAGGACCAGGCCTTGGTAGCTACGATTGACACAGGGGCGACGAGGAGCTTCGTGAGCGCAAAAGTGGCACAACGCATCGCTACTCCGTCCAATAGACGCACTGTCCGGAGCAGGATATGTTTGGCTGATGGATCGAGAAGAGAAGTGACGGAAGCACTAATGGTTCGTGTGCAGCTGGGACAGCGACACTCGACCCTACCAGTGCTGGTGCTGCCAACAATCATCGACGAAGTGATATTAGGAATGGATTTCTTGTGCGGAACAGAGATGCGCTTGGAGTGCGGGCAGGCAAAACTCCAACTACCACGTAACACGGAAGCAAGCATTGCACCTAGTGCACGGAGTATACATACCGTACACAACGGTATAACGAGAGGTCCGGTACTACCTCCAATTTGCGAGGTAGCCAGGAGGAACAACCCGTTCCGGAAACCACGGAGAGAGACTACAAAGGAAGACCTCAACACCGCTAACGTTTTGAGTACCATATCTGGGGACCAGGTACCGGACACGGAACGCGAGTGGGTGGAGGACTTTTTGCGACGTGAATTGGCCAAGTTCGACGAAGTCACTGGAGTTACCCACATCGCAGAACATCGGATCGTGTTGAGGGACAATCGCCCCATCAAGCAGCGGTATTACCCGAAGAATCCAGCCATGCAACGGATAATCGACGATCAGGTGGACGAGTTGCTTCGGGACGGACGGATAGAGCCTTCAAGAAGCCCACACAGTGCCCCCATAGTGCTGGTGGGAAAGAAGACTGGAGAGGTGCGGATGTGCATCGATTATCGGCAGCTTAATGCGCAGTCCATTCCGGATGCGTACCCACTACCAAGGATCAACCATATCCTAGAGAAGCTTCGGAACGCGAAATACATCACAACGCTGGACCTGAAGAACGGGTATTGGCAAATACCCATAGCGAAGGATAGTAGAGAGTGCACGGCGTTCACCGTTCCCGGCCGGGGCCTGTACCACTGGAAGGTGATGCCGTTCGGATTGCATTCCGCCCCCGCAACCTTTCAGCGCGCTTTGGATGGAGTTATTGGTCCCGAGATGGAGCCGTATGCGTTTGCATACTTGGACGATATAATCGTCATCGGGGCTACACTGGAGCAACATGCCGAAAACTTGCGGGAGGTGTTCAGGCGACTGCGTGACGCAAGGCTCAGGCTCAACCGAGACAAGTGCTGCTTCTTCCAGAAGAGCCTTGTCTACTTGGGACACGTCGTCAGTGAAGAGGGAATTCACACCGACCCGGCAAAGATCGAAGCAATCGAGGAGTTGCTGCCACCGACCAATGTGAAGGAGCTTCGCCGATGCCTGGGTATCGCGTCATGGTATCGCCGATTTGTACCCAACTTCACAAGCATCGTGCAGCCTATATCCAAGTTGCTGCGTAAAGGTCAGAAGTGGACATGGGATGTCAGCCAGCAGGAGGCGTTTGAGGAATTGAAGGCCCGACTCACCAAGGCACCAGTGCTCGCATGTCCGGACTTTACGGAGCGCTTCGTGCTACAGACGGATGCCAGCGATTATGGACTCGGCGCCGTGCTGACACAACGAATTGAAGGGACGGAACGAGTTATCGCTTATGCTAGTCGACGGTTATCATCGGCCGAGGAGAACTATTCCACTACTGAGAAGGAGTGTCTCGCCATCGTTTGGGCGATTCGTAAGCTACGTTGCTACCTAGAGGGCTACGAGTTCGACGTTATCACGGATCATCTGGCGCTAAAGTGGCTTAATTCCATTGACAACCCCACGGGAAGGATTGCGCGATGGGCACTCGAACTCCAACAGTACCGGTTCGTAGTGCATTATCGTCGAGCGAGCCAGAACGTCGTGGCCGACGCTCTGTCTAGACAACCGCTAGAGACACTACAGCAGCTGACCGAGGAACGCGTGCAGTGCAAGTGGGTGAACCGGTTGAGAGAAGCCATACAGAAGGAACCGGAGAAGTACCCTGACTACGTGCAAGAGGAAGGTCAGCTTTACCGGCGATCTAACCGAAGCACTGACGACGAAGAATGCGTGCCTTGGAAACTCTGCGTGGGGAAAGAATTGCGGAAAAGGGTCTTGGAGGAATGCCACGATCAACCATCCGCCGGACACCAAGGAATTCGGAAGACTACGAAAAGGGTCTTGCAGAGATACTTTTGGCCAGGGCTATTCCGGGATGTGGCCAAGTACGTGCGAAACTGCGAAACATGCCAGAAGTTCAAGGTCAGTCAGCTCAAGCCACCAGGACAGATGCGCACGAGGGATGTCCAGGAGCCATTCGAGGTACTCTGCGCGGATTTCGTGGGACCATTGCCTAGATCGAAGCTAGGCCATACAATGCTTCTAGTCTTTTTCGACCACTTCAGCAAGTGGGTGGAACTGGTCCCTTTGAGGAAGGCTACGACGGCGCAGCTGGAGCGATCTTTCAGGGAGCGCATCTTGGCTCGGTTCGGCGTACCTCAGACGTTTGTATGCGACAACGGAACCCAGTTCACTAGTCGGGAGTTCAAGTCGTTCTGTAAACGAATGGGAATGGAGCTGCAGCATACCGCACCATATACGCCTCAGCAAAATCCGACGGAGAGGGCAAATAGGACCATCAAGACGATGATAGCGCAATATCTTGATGGTGAGCAAAGCAACTGGGATGCTTTGTTACCGGAGCTAAGCTTAGCAATCAACTCCAGCACATCAGATAGCAGTGGATATAGTCCGGCATACTTGGTGCAAGGACGCGAGCCTCGGCTGCCAGGATCGTTGTACAACGAGGTTAACCCCGGACCCACTTGTGAAGGAAGAACACCGGAGGATAAGGCGAAGCACTTGCGGGAAATTTTTAGGATGGCAAAGGGGAACCTCCAGCAAGCCGCTCAAGACCAAAGTCGTCACTACAATCTGCGCCGCCGGGAATGGAGACCGATGCTGAAGGATTTGGTGTTGCTGCGACAACATCACCTGTCAAAAGCGGCTGATGGATTTGCTGCTAAGCTCGCGCCTCGTTACGATGGGCCATACCGGGTGGTGAAAATTGTTTCTCCAACAATCGTACGCATACAGAGCGTCGTGACTAGAGAGCGTCGGGTAGCGAGCATAACAGACCTTAAATCATACCATGGGAAATCACCGGATCAATCTTACGATTCCCAACCGGAACCTGAGTCCAGTTAGACTAACCCAGATCGTTCGTCAGCCCAAATCCTATCCGCACGCTAGGCAGTACTCCTAGGCCATAAACACGTAACTATAATCATCTCCGTTTACAGATCAATATGACGCCCACCCCGAAGAGCAAGCGCCCGACGACAACCTTGGCTGGTTCGCCAAGCACCCGTCACCCGAGAGCGCAGGCCGAACAGGTCGCCGCATCCGTCCCTCGGGTAATGGACGTTTGCCTCGGAGTGACGGGTACCCCACCACGTAGTCTACGGCAGGAGACGGTTGACTTGGTGACGCCACCACGACCCCCGTCGACGTTGAGCTTGGGATTGAGTCCAGCTACGTTGAATGTGCTACGGCAGGAGCTGGAAGGCGGGCTGCTACAGGGCATCGAGACCGGTGAGCTTCTGGCAGGCCCGGCGTCACCACGAGGCGTAATGACGGAGGCCGACGAAGACGCCAGGATGGGGGAGGACCCGGAGCCGGAACCACCGTTCTTTGACGGCAGGTTCGCAAATCTCGCCCACCGAGCCATCACGCCACCTCGAGCTCGGGGAGAGACCACGGAGACCTCAGCAATGGAGGGGACTCCTGTCCCAATGGAGGACGAGGACGGTGAGGACGAGGATAGTGCGGAGGGCGACGAGGATGCTGGCAACGAGCGCGGCAGCGAGGAAGCCGAGGAGGACGAATTCGGCACAGGGGCTGACGGCAGCGACGACACCAACGGCGGCGATGGCAACGATGACGACGACAGGGAGGCCGAGGTGTATAGCCCACTAAGCACCAGTGGGGCGGATACGAGTGGCTCTGACGGTGACACCTACAGCGACGAGGGCGAGTCGGAGGACTACGACGTCCTCGACATTCCGGGAGGCGAATCGTTCGAATGGCCCGATCCACCTCCGGCCTACGGGTCGTGGCTCAGCTCAGGAGACCCGGGAGCAGTGGCCGCCACCGAGAACCTCCCGATGACGGCAGCCCGCGCCGAGGACATTCGGTCGCTCATCGGCGAAGTCGAGGGGCCACCCGCATACCTATCGTGGGTCCGGCACGAGGATTCGACGGGCGAGGGGACCGACGACGAGGCGCCAAGAACCCCGGAACCCCGGAGCTACCCGCAGTTCGAGCCCATCAGCTCGGACGAGGCCACACCCCCACGCAAGGAGGCGGATGACCTGCCTAGCACGTCGGCCAACGCCCAACTGCAGCAAGCGACCGAGACGGCAGCTGCAGGGCCGATGGAGCTAGCGCGCCACGCGCGAGTGACGATGAACTCGTCGGAAGGAAGAAGGCTGCTAGGAGATGACCTGCCTAGCACGTCGGCCAACGCCCAACTGCAGCAAGCGACCGAGACGGCAGCTGCAGGGCCGATGGAGCTAGCGCGCCACGCGCGATTGACGATGAACTCGTCGGAGGGAAGAAGGGTGCTAGGAGATGACCTACCTAGCACGTCGGCCAATGCCCAACTGCAGCAAGCGACCGAGACGGCAGCTGCAGGGCCGATGGAGCTAGACCGGGAGCTGATTCCCCTTGTGGTCGCGCCCGAAGGCTGGAGGGTATTCACGGGGGACCGACTCCTCCCATTGGACTTGGTGGAAGCGCTCACGGCAAGACTCCGTAACCACCAAGGGAAGCGGGTGCGTTTCCGGCGGACCGTGGGGGACCTGTGGTTCAACGTGAGCATCAATTGCTCGGCCCAGGTCACCATCACGCCTCATCACCCGGAAGAAAAGGGGGGGGTGTGACGCCCCATAAATGAGCGCACAATCTAGCGCACTGGCCGAAAACTGCCAGTACGCACGGTTAAGAATTCAAGCAAGCACAGTCCCATAACTGCCAGCCGGCAGTGTGCAAAACTAAACGGCGAGTAATGTTCTCACTGGAAGCAGCCAGCAAAACGGCAGCGAGACAGAGAACGAGACACACTTGTCGCACTCGCACTCACAGCGAGATCAGACACGGAGAGACGAAAACAAAGAGCGACGACACATGCGCAGTGCAATGCATGGATCGACAGAGGCTAGGCAGAGAGAGCGAGAGACAACAGCCGCTACACAGCGCACCCATACAAGTACATGGCTGATGTCGAAGCAACAAGACGGAAAATACGCACACAGCATAAGCCGCGACGCCAGAGCAGTGCAGCAGAGACGATAGCGGCAGAGAGCAAGGGACGGCAAGCCACCTGCGTCGACTTGAGGGAGTTGGCACGCGACAAAAGTACGCCACAGACAAGAAGCCGAGGCGTAAGCAGCGCTGCGTACAGTTTCGTACCAGGCACCATCGATCGACGCCGGGAAAAGACCCGTTGCATCGGCGGCCGAAATATGTGTGCCAAGGGCAAAGCAACAAAACGACGCCGGCAGAGGGAAAATTTTGGCCAACCACGCGACAATTAATTGTCGCGGAGTTCAGTGAGAGTTCGGAATTGAAATCGAGTGGACGCACAACGCTAATGAAAAGTATTTTCGCGACGAAATCAGAGACCCAGGAAACGACACAGGACCACGGATACCCCCATACGACCAGGCATAGGAACACCACGGAACCACGCAACGGAACAACGCAACGACACAACGCAACGGAACCACGCAACGGAACAACGTACGCAACGCTAGGACCCACGCGGTGAGCCTTAAGGTTAATCAAAATAGTGACAGCTCACGTGCGGATAGGCGGCCTAGTATACTTTGTTCTCTTCTTTATATATATATACATGTATATATACACATATACATGCACCCCTAGAGAGTAGCAATAAAACGCAAACAAAATACAATGAAAACATAAGTGGTAGTGTGCATTCCTCCCCAGTGTGCCGAGTGACCAGCGCAGTGCATACACAAGCAACTCCGCGTCGACGACTACCAAGGCCTCGTCTGGTAGCTCTCGTGGTGGTGTTGACTAGTGTTGGTGATCCGGATTTTCTCCAATAGTAGTAGCCTGTACTCTCCTATTGGATGAAAGCTGCGATCAATCGTGCGCATCGCATTTTCCCGCTGTTGCTCATCTCTGTTGATATCTCTGTGCAGTGCATACACAAGCAACTCCGCGTCGACGACTACCAAGGCCTCGTCTGGTAGCCCTCGTGGTGGTGTTGACTGGTGTTGGCGATCCGGATTTTCTCCAATAGTAGTAGCCTGTACTCTCCTATTGAATGAAAGCTGCGATCAATCGTGCGCATCGCATTCTCCCGCTGTTGCTCATCTCTGTTGATATCTCTGTGCAGTGCATACACAAGCAACTCCGCGTCGACGACTACCAAGGCCTCGTCTGGTAGCTCTCGTGGTGGTGTTGACTAGTGTTGGTGATCCGGATTTTCTCCAATAGTAGTAGCCTGTACTCTCCTATTGGATGAAAGCTTGCTCATCTCTGTTGATATCTCTGTGCAGTGCATACGCAAGCAACTCCGCGTCGACGACTACCAAGGCCTCGTCTGGTAGCTCTCGTGGTGGTGTTGACTAGTGTTGGTGATCCGGATTTTCTCCAATAGTAGTAGCCTGTACTCTCCTATTGGATGAAAGCTGCGATCAATCGTGCGCATCGCATTCTCCCGCTGTTGCTCATCTCTGTTGATATCTCTGTGCAGTGCATACACAAGCAACTCCGCGTCGACGACTACCAAGGCCTCGTCTGGTAGCCCTCGTGGTGGTGTTGACTGGTGTTGGCGATCCGGATTTTCTCCAATAGTAGTAGCCTGTACTCTCCTATTGGATGAAAGCCGTGATCAATCTTGCGCATCGCATTCACCCGCTGTTGCTCATCTCTGGTGATTTCTCTGTACAGTGCATACACAAGCAACTCCGCGCCGACGACTACCACGGCCTCGTCTGGTAGTCCTCGTGGTGGTGTTGGTTGGTGTTGATGGTCCAGGCCTCTGTGCAATAGTGGCAGCCTGTACTCCTCTATTGAACAGAACTCGCGTACAGAACCCCCTGAATCGCTCGTCGCCCGGACGCGCTAGTCACTAGCCCTGTTCCCCAAAACTCTGGCTCCCTTTCACCGTTAGGTAGCGACCAGCCCATCATCGTGTCGCTACATCTCGATTTCACCAGGCGTTCCCAGTCCAAATCAATAAATTTTCTGTGAGTAGCCCTTGGCCGGACTGAGACATACCCCGGCCTTAGAAACTTCCTTACAGGCTTTGGATCCGAGCTCAGATAAACTGCTGTTCAATTTTGCCAATATCGCTCTAAGCGCACAAGGGACGAAAAGAAGCATTTTATCAGCAATCGCCAAGTTCTACGACCCTTTGGGATTGATCGCTCCTATCATTACAAAAATCAAAATATTCTTTCAGGCCATATGGATTGGGATGAAAGCTTGCCGCCATCTCTTCATTCTGACTGGATTAAGATCGTCGACCAATTTTTTTTTGTCAGCAGCCTCAGGTTCCTGACGCAAAATGGGAAGTTCATTCATTCTGCGAGGGAAGCAATGTCGCATATGGAGCATGCGTTTACATCCGTTCCGATCTCTACGGACAATTCACGACAAGATTGCTATGTGCAAGATCGAGAGTAGCTCCACTTAAAATGCTCACCATCTCGAAACTTGAGCTTTCAGCCGCACTCCTGCTTTCGGAGCTCCTCGTGAGCATCTCTGAAAGCTTGCAGCTCAAATGTACATTTTATTGTTGGTCTGATTCAGTGGTGGCTATTGCCTGGATACGCGAAACACCATAAAATTTTAATGTTTTGGTATCCAACAGGGTCTCGCAGATTCAAGAGCGAACAAAGGGAATGATCTGGAAGCATGTTCCTTCGCAGATGAACCCAGCCGACATTCTATCAAGAGGATGCACACCAGCAGAATCTGTCTAAATGCAAACTTTGGCTTCAAGGTCCAGATCGACGGCACATGGTTTTAGTATCTTCGGCTACATCGGATCTATCAACAAACTGTAAATTCCAAAACTCGTTTGGACGTCTTCAGAGTGTTTTCGCATACGTTTTCCGATTCAAGGGGCACAATCATAGCAAAGGACAAGGACATCAAGAGCATCCAAGTGGTTCATTTTGGCAAAGAGCATATGGCCTTGCTTGCCGGCAAGCCTCCTCAGACAGCCCCCAGCCCTTTGTGGATCCTCAGGGATTAATCCGTGTCGGTGGCCGTCTGCAAAATTCGAATCTTGACTATGAAGCGAAGCATCCGCTTTTGTTGCCTAAATATCATCTGGTTAAAGCTTCCTTAATAGCATTGTCAGATTCCTCCATTCTGGACCGCAAAGTCTGCTGGCGGCTCTACGGCAAATGTACTGGCCCATTGGAGGACTATAGACGGTAGCATCAGTCATCAGCAAGTGCGTTCGCTGCTTCAGGCTACGCCCTTAGTTGCGCGAGCATGTCATGGCACCCTTGCCACGAGACCGAGTGCAGCCAATTGCCACGTTTTACGTCACTGGCATACATTTCTGTGCGATATTTTACTTCAAATCGGACGTCAGAAACAGGCCACCGGTTAAATGCTACATCAGCGTGTTTGTCTGCTTTGCTACCAAGGCAACCCATTTGGAGATGGTCGAGAATTTATCTACTCCATAATTTATCGCTGCGCTCAAACGATTCATCAGTCTTCGAGGCAAGCCTTATGCCGTTTGGTCGGACAACGCAACGAACTTTGTTGGCGCCAAAAACGAGCTCGCTGAGCTAAGGCATCTGTGTGGCAAATCCAATGTCACCATAGATCAGCCTGACGTTACACACTTGAAGATCGGATGTAGTTGGCAGCATGTTTGCATGCTACAGCAGGATTTTTGGAGAAGCTGGAACTCTATCTATACTTATTACAGGAAAAAAGAATATGGAATTCTCCACAGCCCAATCTGCCACCTGACGATATGGTTTTTCTATAGAAGGAAAATCAACCCCCCACAAAAATGGTCCCTTGGACGAATCCATAGCACAATTCCTGGAGACGATTGAGTTGTGCGAGTCGCCATCGTACAAACAAGCAATGGCCTGGTCAGGAGAGCCGTAAACAAGGTCGCTGTTCTGCCGATCGAGACCACGTCTTTTGAAAGCCTTCAGCTAACAACATTAGTAACATTATAGTAACAGATTTCTGTAAAGTGAGATCGATTTAATGCCCACACTGGATATAGCTTATATCGATCAACTTTAGGATAGTATTCTTCTTCCTCAAGCAAAACAGACACACATATGGTCGTCGGCATTGCACAATTTTGTGGATGCAATAAAGGCAAATAGTGAATTTAATAAGTGAACACGCGTCTTTTATTTCGTTCGTTTTCAATTATTTTGATTTCGAGCTAAGGGGGTGCACAACAGTATCTCCTCAAAACATTTATCTTTAAATGAAGATAGACCGCCCTAAAGTAGGCGTATCAAAAAACAAAAGCAAACTTGTACTGCTCGGGTATTGTACCTTTCATTTGCGACCCCTTTCATCTTCCTAGTTCTTATAGTCTGTGAGATCCTTTTGTTCATACAGACGAACGGACGGACGGACGGAGATACGGACAGACGGACGGACAGATGGTCATGGCTATATCCACTCGCCTATTGATGCTGATCAAAAATATATATATACTTTATGGGGTCTACCACGCCTCCTTCTCCCTGTTACATACATTCCAACGATTACAATATAGGGTACTCTACGAGTAACTGGTAGAAAAAGCAAGTATAATCAAACATACATATATTTGTTTGTATGCAAATACACATACATTTCAAATTATATGTATGTATGTGTGTATTCGGCGCGGCCAGCGTCTGCGGCCAGCGCTGCCGCCGAACAAGCATCGAGAACGTTCGAACATGTGTTTGTATGTTTCTGTCTCGCTTGCGCGCATACAGTGATATTGCTGTTAAATAACTTAAACTTTGTAACGTAATAACTTTTTTGTTAAAAGTAGGATTTGGATGCCACTTTCAGGATAGTTTGATTTGATATGTCTTCAAACGAATATTGAATTACAACACTGTACTATTTGAATAAATGCCTTAAAAACGGCATTGAAGTTTGAAAGTTTTTTGGCTCTTATGAAAAAAGGTTGCGTTACAACTCAACATTTTTTATTGGCATTGCATTAAGGCTGTCTCTAGGAACCTGCGTACCAGAAATAGTGTCCCTAAGTGCCATAGCTACTAATAGCTACTAAAAGATCCAGGTGTTCATAAGAATATATGAATGATAAAGAATATATACTTTATGGGTTCGGCCACACCTCCTTCTGCCTGTTACGCACATTTCGCTTTTGACAATCCTAATAGACCCCTTTACTCTTTTTTTTTAGTATTGGGTCTGAAAAGAATTAACCCCAACCATACAATCAAATATTCAAAAAGATACACAAACCAAAACAGAATTAAAACAAAATGACTGTAGAAATAAAATCAAAGAAATTGTAATAGATGCAACACTATATCTAAAATTAACCGGCTGAGGACTGGCTCATTTCTTATGAATTGTAAAGTGACATATGTACCCATACATTACGCCAAACACCACACTTATCATTTACACCCAGCGACAAAAAAAAAGCCGCACTTTAAGATAATCGAAACTTTTGCGTTCTCTAGCTCGTGGTCCCGCCAAATGATATTCTATTCGACTAATTTTGAATTTTGTGAATCCCCGCGAATGTTTTCTTTAGTTTTACTTTAATTTGCTTCGTGTCAGTTGCTTAAGTGTTATTTTGCTGAGCTTTTACCTGTGAAAGGTTGAAAACATGGGAAAACGAAAGCAAATGAATATTTCAGAAAAAAGCAAAAATTATTGCATTGGCTGAGCAAAACCTTTCAATTCGTCAAATAGCGAAGAAAGTTGGCTATAATGAAAGTTCAGTGCGACGTTTTGTGAAAAAATTTCGTGACACGGAGAAAGTAGAAAGGAAGAAAGGATAGGGAAGAAAAAAATGCACAAGCGATCGGGAAAATCGTGTTATTTTAAGAACGAGCCTACAGAATCGCTTCAAAAATACTGTGGAAATTGCATCTGAAGTGCAGCAACAATTTTCCACAAAAATTTCGTCCCGGACAGTGCAACGAAGGCTCAAGGAAATGGATTTGATTGCAAGGACACCAGCCAAAAAACCGCTTCTCAACCAGAGAATGAAGACATGTCGATTAAATTGGGCCAACGATAAGAAAAATTGGGGTCACTCTGAGTGGTCACGGGTTATATTTTCGGATGAGTCCAAATTCAACCTTATTGGACCCGATGGTTGTCTCAAAGTACGGCGCAAAAAAGGAGAACGATATTCCGAAAACTGCTGTCTTAACACTGTTAAGCATTCGCCTTATGTCATGGTATGGGGATGCATATCCAGATATGAAACGGAGTCAATAATTATGCTTCAAGGATTGGTAAATGCCGAAAAGTACAAAGAAATTATTTTTAGTGGAGTTGTTCCTAGTATTGAGTCCGTTACTGAGAAAGAGTGTGACCCCATATTTCAGGACGATTCTGCACCTTGCCATCGTGCTCGCTCTGTAAGTGGTTTTTTAAGATTGGGTCCATCCGATCATTTTTTTAAAGCCTTTTATCTATTCTTAAACCATAGATATCGACTTTGAAGTCAGAATTGGGCATCATGTCCTTAGATTGGCCAGGAAACAGTCCGGACCTCAATCCCATTGAGAACGTCTGGGGCTTAATGAGTTCCAAAATAAGGAAACAAAAGCCGAAAACCATGGTAGAGTTGATGAAGATTATTGAGGAAGTGTGGGTTGAGGATATTACGGCGGAATATCTAGAGGCGTTGTACGATTCTATGCCCAATAGGGTCAAATGCGTAATTAAAGCCAAAGGTGGTACTACGAAGTATTAACCAATTTTTAATTTAATTTTTAGGCGCAAATGTCATCATTGTTGAATTTTTTATGATTTTTGTTTATTGCAATAAGTTTAAATAATATGAAATCATTTGAGTTTTATTGAAAACTGTTTAAATTTTTTTTTATGATTTTTTTCTTCATAACCTCAACTTATCCGAAAAACCGATGATTTGAAGTGATTTCAGTAAAACAAAAAAATCCAACTGGATTGAAGATACATAAATATAATATTTATAAAATATAATTTAAAATTGATTAATAAACATAAAAAAATTAAAAAATGACGAATACATTGAGATTTAGATGACTACTGATCAAAGAAAGTACAAATTCTAAAAAATTCACAGTGCGGCTTTTTTTTTGTCGCTGGGTGTATGTTAAACATTTCTTTCCCACAAAACTAAAGTAAGCATTAAAATGTAATCAAATGGTGACGATATCAATTCTGGCTTTCCTGGATCGCATCAAATATCATAAAACATTCCCCAGAATCCTTATTTCCATCATTGGGGTTGAAACTCCAGACGTTACACAAATCCTGGCAGACAGAACTCTCTTAATTTCTTCAAGATCATGATCTCTCTATTAACATAAGAGCAAAAAGCTCAATGAGTCTAAAGTCTAATTAATAAAAGTTGAAAGTCGAGGTTTGCTTAACTTTCCAGAACATGTATATATCCATATCCATTTTGAGAGTTAAATTATTTAGATAAATGGTTACTTAATGACAAATTGTGACTTAGAATATTCAAACAACAAATTATAAATCAGGTGTACCATAATCAACCTGTAATCTCTTGCTCACCTCGATTCTAAATAAGTTAAAGATTTAAATCTACAAATTTTTGTTAAATTTTGATGAAAACAATTTACAAAGGCAATTTGCTTAAACTATTATTTATTAATTCCATTACATTTATCAAGTCTAAAACAAAAGATCGGCGAATGACGACACACGCACAAAACGATCAAGTAACAAGTAAAAAAGGCTACAGTCGATCGAACCGACTGTAAAAGACCAAGTACTTCCAGAGTAGTGCGCATTTATATTTAATTTAAATTAAAATTTTAAAACGAAATTTACAAAATTAAAACTTTACATTTACATTTTAAATATTAACGATTCTCATAATCATTCGAACCATCTCTACCTTTTGAGCCACACTTCTTTCCCTAATTGGAACTTTTAATAATGTAGCTTTCTACCACGTGTACATAAATTACAATTATTGAATATACTATATGCAGAGAAGATAGTGGTTTTTAAACCAATTATATTCAAATACAAATACACATCAAATACACATACATTTGAAATTATATGTATGCATATATAGTGACATATTCATACTGAATACGTCTACATTATACGTAACAATAGTACATAGCAGCCTAAACGTCGAATTCCACATCAATAGCTATTCCCCAACTATAAACATTCCCAAGCTGCACTTGTAAACAATTTTTCCAATCGTAAACAAAGAGCAGACTAGCCAGAGCATCTCCACCAATCGATCAGCAACGATCGAAAACCGCTCGATCAGCATATTTTGGCTCACAGGCATATGCTGTGAAATCGCACAATTCTTGGTTCCCAGCTTTAAGCGGTCACCCCAAATGGCAGATATCAGTTAGTCTTAAGTTGATCATCAATAAAGCAAGTTGTCGTGAATTTAAAAATCTCGCTTCGTCTTTTGTATCAACGTTACCGTTAGAGTGTGTTGCGGTATTTAATGGACTAATTAACATATAAAATATCTAATTGGCGCACGCGGTAGGATAACAATAAATTATGGATCCTGGAACAATTCTAATCCTTTTTTGTTGTTATACGAAAAAAACAACCAACGCGAATGCAACCCAAGCGATGGTAAATATCGCGTCAAGTTTTATAAGAAAAACCTCGAAAGTGACGTGTAAACCAACAATTCGCATTTTTGCCAAAAGCCACGGATGTTCAAAACTTGAAATTAATTCAAGAAGACGCGTTAGAATTCGGAGAGAACATAATTCCAGACATACCTTGTTATCTCAATAAATTTCGAAATAGCTATCTGTGCAAACGAACAAAAAACAAACTGAATCGTAATTAACCCAATAAAGTGAATTATAAGAAAAACTAAGAAACTAAACTAAGTGAAACTTTTAAACGTGCAAATAAAATATTGGTTAAGTGAAGAAAAATAAACAAATAATAATAATAATAATCAAAACAACAATCAACCGTAACAAAAATACTACAAAATGGAAGGAGAAGCAGCAGCCGCAACAACCCTTTTTGACGCCAGCATGTCACAAGTAATCAATCAATTGAAAGACGTTGAGAAATTCAATGGAGACAAAAATACCCTGTACACTTTTGTTAACCGTATCGACTACATATTGGCCCTGTACACGACCAATGATATACGGCAACAATCAATTATTTTTGGACTTGTGGAACGTTGCATCAGTGCTGATGTTATGATATCACTTGGCATAAACAACCTTAACAGCTGGACGGATCTTCGCAAACAATTAGTACTCAACTACAAAACCCAAACCAAGAACCATATTTTACTGGAGGAATTTAGGAACACACCGTTCAAAGTGAATGTACGAGAATTTCTGATAGAAGACGAGTACCGTAGGTGGACCTTGATGAGTAAGCCAGAAATAGAAAACAACCATGACGAAAAAATATTGTACACGCGATTAAAAAAAACAAGTATTGTATTCGAATTATAAATTGCGAAATTCCCGATTTAAGATCATTAAAAAATCTATTGCAAGAAAAAAATGTGTATGACGAACAATGTCAAAATTCGAATTCCATTAAAGTAATGCATGAAAAAAGTTTTAAGCCACTTCCAACCAATTCCAATTTTCAAAGATTTCCAACATTCCTTCAACCAAATAATACTCCTTATGTCCCATATCATAATCATCCACCATATGTTCAACTACCATTATATCCACCACAACCACATTATAACAATAACAATATGCATTACACTAACGCTTATTTATCTCGACCAATCCAACCCGTACCGATTCCGACAAGACCAGTGTAGTTAACACTTAGACCAAATTTCCGTCAAAGCTTATTTGACTATAATCGTTTCGGACAGAATCAGAATCAGAGTCCCATTCCACAAAGAGCACCGATCAATAATGCTCCTGGTGTATCCAATCAACCAATCAAACGACATAGACCAGCTGAAAGTGCGCAAAGTAAAATGAGTATAGATCACGAGGCTAGGAACCAAGAAGAATTGAATTTTCAGGAATATTTGCGACAAGATTATTTCAATCAATTAGCTTCTTATACTCAATACTACCACGAGCAGGGATATGCACAAAATTCAGATTATTCAGATTCACAAACACCAGCAGCAGAACATGAAACTGAACAGTATAACGAGATAGAATTCGAACAAGCTGAAAATTTTCGGCAACAAGCCTCGGACACCAACAGTTCATAAACTTGACCCATAAGGGAAAGAATTTGAAATGCCATACCGGTTCTACAGTTAACATGATGATATCAAATATTTTCAATCTACAAGTTGTAGATACTGAATCTCTAATTCAAACAAGTAACGGGCCATTAACAATTACTAAAAAGATCAATGTTCCTTCTAATAACATATTTATGAGTAATAGTGAATTCCTTTTACATAAATTCTCTTCGGATTATGACTTATTAATTGGCAGAAAATTGTTATCACAAGCCCAAGCAGTAGTAGATTACAAATCGCAGTCAGTAACACTATTTATTAAAAAATACAAATTAATAAATGATTCGCCAAACATTAATCAAAATCATTTTTCAAATTATGTATCTAAAGAATATTGCAATAGTCCTGAGTCCCCAAAAAATTTGAATACAGAATTACGCGAAAAAACAAATATTTATCGGTTTGATCATCTTAATGAAGATGAAAAATCAAAATTAAAAAATTATTAAAGTCCAATCAGCATTTTCAATTCCAAGAAGGAGATCAACTTAGTTTCAGCAACCAAGAGAAACATAATATATTCCAAACCATACAGTTATCCTTAAGCTTACGAGCAAGAGGTTGAAAACCAAATCCAAGTAATTCTCCCTATTACAGTCCAATATGGATTGTCCCGAAAAAAAAGACGCATCAGGTAAATCAAAGTTTAGAATAGTAATCGACTATAAGAAACTTAACGAAGTAACTATTAATGATAGACCCCCAATACCAAACATTTACGAGATACTAGGAAATCTAGGTAAATGTAACTATAGCACCACAATTGATCTTGCGAAAGGTTTCCATCAACTGGAAGTGCATTCAGATGCAATGCATAAGACAGCCTTCTCAACCAAAAATGGTCATTATGAATACCTTCGTATGCCATTCGGTTTAAAAAATGCTCCTGCAACTTTCAACGTTGCATGAATAATGTTCTACGTCCATTATTAAACAAGCATTGTTTGGTGTATCAAATTCAAAAGTAACTAGATGGAGAGTTAAATTATCAGAATATGACTTTAACATTAAATACATAAAAGGAAAGGAAAATCACATAGCCGATGGTTTATTACGCATTAAAATAGAGCAAGCCTGTTTTGGAGAAGAGACACAGCATAGTACTGATGAAGACAATAGCAACTTAATATTTACAACCGAAAAACCCATAAACACATTTAAAAGGCAAATAATATTTTCTGAAGGCATTCCAAACATAAAAAAAGAAAATTACTTCAAAAAATAATTATTCACATCACATATGATAATATGACAATAGAAAAAGCCAAACAATATTTAATTGATCACTTTTGTACTACGTCGTTGTTTATAGATGTTGTTTATAATGATGCCGATTCTGAAATTATTCAAACCGCACACAAAGAAATTATCAACATTAGTCATACTAAAATTATTCGAAGCCTTACCCAACTAAAACAAGTACGAAAGGCTACAGTCGCCGTGCCGTCTGTATAAGACCCCGTAATCCTTGAAGTGCGCATACAAAAATACTTACAAATTTAAAAGAAGAAGCAGTAGACTGATTCATATTTTAAAATACAAATTTAAAAAAAGATAATAGTTTAAAATAAAATTTAAAAAAGTAAAAAAATGTTATGCGCTAGCTGCAATCGAACCCGCGGTATCAGACACAGGATTCTCACATGTCGCCACTCTACCATATGCACCACACCTCAATTTGCAGGTACTGCTGATTATCTGCATTGTTATAGAAAAAGAAAAAGAAAACAAATGCCTGTCTGTGCTGGGGTTCGAACCGCAGACCTCATGTTTCTCTAATGCATGTCACATCACTTTTACCACAGCACTGTTGACAATCAGGACGGCTAAAGTAGATAAACATTGATTTAGCAATTTTCTTCAAACACGTACATAAATTACAATTTTTAACATTTTTGACCAATTTGTTTCACATGTTGTAGTTGTCCGATTTGGACCAAATTTGGTGAAGTTACTTTTAATAATTATGTACACATTCTGTGTGAGTTTGGTTGTGATCACTTAGCAAATACTACATGTCTTCATACTAATTTTTTGTTTTTGACCGATTTGTCCTATGGGAGCTATAAGCTATAGTTGTCCGATCTTGATGAAACTTGGTGAGGATAGTTATAGTTGTACCATACACCTACTGTGTAAATGTGATTACGATAGCTTTCATAGTTTCAAAGTTGTAGTGCAATAAAAACTGTTTTGTACAATTTGCGGGGGCGGTAAATAAACTTAACCTGCCTGACATATAGACGAACTTTCATTCCAAATTTGGTTGCCCTACCTCTTGTAGTTTAAAAGATCCAGTTGTTCATACGGACGGACGGACAGACAGACAGACAGACAGACAGACGGACAGACGGACATTGCTATATCGACTCGGCTGTTGATGCTGATCTAGAATATATATACTTTATGGGGTCGGCCACGCCTCCTTCTGTCTGTTACGCACATTTCGCTTCTGACAAACCTAATAGACCCCTATACTCTTTTTAAGAGTACGGGGTCTAAAAACACAACTTTGTTGGCGCCAAAAACGAGCTCGCTGAGCTAAGGCATCTGTGTGGCAAATCCAATGTCACCATAGATCAGCCTGACGTTACACACTTGAAGATCGGATGTAGTTGGCAGCATGTTTGCATGCTACAGCAGGATTTTTGGAGAAGCTGGAACTCTATCTATACTTATTACAGGAAAAAAGAATATGGAATTCTCCACAGCCCAATCTGCAACCTGACGATATGGTTTTTCTATAGAAGGAAAATCAACCCCCACAAAAATGGTCCCTTGGACGAATCCATAGCACAATTCCTGGAGACGATTGAGTTGTGCGAGTCGCCATCGTACAAACAAGCAATGGCCTGGTCAGGAGAGCCGTAAACAAGGTCGCTGTTCTGCCGATCGAGACCACGTCTTTTGAAAGCCTTCAGCTAACAACATTAGTAACATTATAGTAACAGATTTCTGTAAAGTGAGATCGATTTAATGCCCACACTGGATATAGCTTATATCGATCAACTTTAGGATAGTATTCTTCTTCCTCAAGCAAAACAGACACACATATGGTCGTCGGCATTGCACAATTTTGTGGATGCAATAAAGGCAAATAGTGAATTTAATAAGTGAACACGCGTCTTTTATTTCGTTCGTTTTCAATTATTTTGATTTCGAGCTAAGGGGGGTGCACAACAGTATCTCCTCAAAACATTTATCTTTAAATGAAGATAGACCGCCCTAAAGTAGGCGTATCAAAAAACAAAAGCAAACTTGTACTGCTCGGGTATTGTACCTTTCATTTGCGACCCCTTTCATCTTCCTAGTTCTTATAGTCTGTGAGATCCTTTTGTTCATACAGACGAACGGACGGACGGACGGAGATACGGACAGACGGACGGACAGATGGTCATGGCTATATCCACTCGCCTATTGATGCTGATCAAAAATATATATATACTTTATGGGGTCTACCACGCCTCCTTCTCCCTGTTACATACATTCCAACGATTACAATATAGGGTACTCTACGAGTAACTGGTAGAAAAAGCAAGTATAATCAAACATACATATATTTGTTTGTATGCAAATACACATACATTTCAAATTATATGTATGTATGTGTGTATTCGGCGCGGCCAGCGTCTGCGGCCAGCGCTGCCGCCGAACAAGCATCGAGAACGTTCGAACATGTGTTTGTATGTTTCTGTCTCGCTTGCGCGCATACAGTGATATTGCTGTTAAATAACTTAAACTTTGTAACGTAATAACTTTTTTGTTAAAAGTAGGATTTGGATGCCACTTTCAGGATAGTTTGATTTGATATGTCTTCAAACGAATATTGAATTACAACACTGTACTATTTGAATAAATGCCTTAAAAACGGCATTGAAGTTTGAAAGTTTTTTGGCTCTTATGAAAAAAGGTTGCGTTACAACTCAACATTTTTTATTGGCATTGCATTAAGGCTGTCTCTAGGAACCTGCGTACCAGAAATAGTGTCCCTAAGTGCCATAGCTACTAATAGCTACTAAAAGATCCAGGTGTTCATAAGAATATATGAATGATAAAGAATATATACTTTATGGGTTCGGCCACACCTCCTTCTGCCTGTTACGCACATTTCGCTTTTGACAATCCTAATAGACCCCTTTACTCTTTTTTTTAGTATTGGGTCTGAAAAGAATTAACCCCAACCATACAATCAAATATTCAAAAAGATACACAAACCAAAACAGAATTAAAACAAAATGACTGTAGAAATAAAATCAAAGAAATTGTAATAGATGCAACACTATATCTAAAATTAACCGGCTGAGGACTGGCTCATTTCTTATGAATTGTAAAGTGACATATGTACCCATACATTACGCCAAACACCACACTTATCATTTATGTTAAACATTTCTTTCCCACAAAACTAAAGTAAGCATTATAATGTAATCAAATGGTGACGATATCAATTCTGGCTTTCCTGGATCGCATCAAATATCATAAAACATTCCCCAGAATCCTTATTTCCATCATTGGGGTTGAAACTCCAGACGTTACACAAATCCTGGCAGACAGAACTCTCTTAATTTCTTCAAGATCATGATCTCTCTATTAACATAAGAGCAAAAAGCTCAATGAGTCTAAAGTCTAATTAATAAAAGTTGAAAGTCGAGGTTTGCTTAACTTTCCAGAACATGAATATATCCATATCCATTTTGAGAGTTAAATTATTTAGATAAATGGTTACTTAATGACAAATTGTGACTTAGAATATTCAAACAACAAATTATAAATCAGGTGTACCATAATCAACCTGTAATCTCTTGCTCACCTCGATTCTAAATAAGTTAAAGATTTAAATCTACAAATTTTTGTTAAATTTTGATGAAAACAATTTACAAAGGCAATTTGCTTAAACTATTATTTATTAATTCCATTACATTTATCAAGTCTAAAACAAAAGATCGGCGAATGACGACACACGCACAAAACGATCAAGTAACAAGTAAAAAAGGCTACAGTCGATCGAACCGACTGTAAAAGACCAAGTACTTCCAGAGTAGTGCGCATTTATATTTAATTTAATTTAAAATTTTAAAACGAAATTTACAAAATTAAAACTTTACATTTACATTTTAAATATTAACGATTCTCATAATCATTCGAACCATCTCTACCTTTTGAGCCACACTTCTTTCCCTAATTGGAACTTTTAATAATGTAGCTTTCTACCACGTGTACATAAATTACAATTATTGAATATACTATATGCAGAGAAGATAGTGGTTTTTAAACCAATTATATTCAAATACAAATACACATCAAATACACATACGTTTGAAATTATATGTATGCATATATAGTGACATATTCATACTGAATACGTCTACATTATACGTAACAATAGTACATAGCAGCCTAAACGTCGAATTCCACATCAATAGCTATTCCCCAACTATAAACATTCCCAAGCTGCACTTGTAAACAATTTTTCCAATCGTAAACAAAGAGCAGACTAGCCAGAGCATCTCCACCAATCGATCAGCAACGATCGAAAACCGCTCGATCAGCATATTTTGGCTCACAGGCATATGCTGTGAAATCGCACAATTCTTGGTTCCCAGCTTTAAGCGGTCACCCCAAATGGCAGATATCAGTTAGTCTTAAGTTGATCATCAATAAAGCAAGTTGTCGTGAATTTAAAAATCTCGCTTCGTCTTTTGTATCAACGTTACCGTTAGAGTGTATTGCGGTATTTAATGGACTAATTAACATATAAAATATCTAATTGGCGCACGCGGTAGGATAACAATAAATTATGGATCCTGGAACAATTCTAATCCTTTTTTGTTGTTATACGAAAAAAACAACCAACGCGAATGCAACCCAAGCGATGGTAAATATCGCGTCAAGTTTTATAAGAAAAACCTCGAAAGTGACGTGTAAACCAACAATTCGCATTTTTGCCAAAAGCCACGGATGTTCAAAACTTGAAATTAATTCAAGAAGACGCGTTAGAATTCGGAGAGAACATAATTCCAGACATACCTTGTTATCTCAATAAAATTCGAAATAGCTATCTGTGCAAACGAACAAAAAACAAACTCAATCGTAATTAACCCAATAAAGTGAATTATAAGAAAAACTAAGAAACTAAACTAAGTGAAACTTTTAAACGTGCAAATAAAATATTGGTTAAGTGAAGAAAAATAAACAAATAATAATAATAATAATCAAAACAACAATCAACCGTAACAAAAATACTACAAAATGGAAGGAGAAGCAGCAGCCGCAACAACCCTTTTTGACGCCAGCATGTCACAAGTAATCAATCAATTGAAAGACGTTGAGAAATTCAATGGAGACAAAAATACCCTGTACACTTTTGTTAACCGTATCGACTACATATTGGCCCTGTACACGACCAATGATATACGGCAACAATCAATTATTTTTGGACTTGTGGAACGTTGCATCAGTGCTGATGTTATGATATCACTTGGCATAAACAACCTTAACAGCTGGACGGATCTTCGCAAACAATTAGTACTCAACTACAAAACCCAAACCAAGAACCATATTTTACTGGAGGAATTTAGGAACACACCGTTCAAAGTGAATGTACGAGAATTTCTGATAGAAGACGAGTACCGTAGGTGGACCTTGATGAGTAAGCCAGAAATAGAAAACAACCATGACGAAAAAATATTGTACACGCGATTAAAAAAAACAAGTATTGTATTCGAATTATAAATTGCGAAATTCCCGATTTAAGATCATTAAAAAATCTATTGCAAGAAAAAAATGTGTATGACGAACAATGTCAAAATTCGAATTCCATTAAAGTAATGCATGAAAAAAGTTTTAAGCCACTTCCAACCAATTCCAATTTTCAAAGATTTCCAACATTCCTTCAACCAAATAATACTCCTTATGTCCCATATCATAATCATCCACCATATGTTCAACTACCATTATATCCACCACAACCACATTATAACAATAACAATATGCATTACACTAACGCTTATTTATCTCGACCAATCCAACCCGTACCGATTCCGACAAGACCAGTGTAGTTAACACTTAGACCAAATTTCCGTCAAAGCTTATTTGACTATAATCGTTTCGGACAGAATCAGAATCAGAGTCCCATTCCACAAAGAGCACCGATCAATAATGCTCCTGGTGTATCCAATCAACCAATCAAACGACATAGACCAGCTGAAAGTGCGCAAAGTAAAATGAGTATAGATCACGAGGCTAGGAACCAAGAAGAATTGAATTTTCAGGAATATTTGCGACAAGATTATTTCAATCAATTAGCTTCTTATACTCAATACTACCACGAGCAGGGATATGCACAAAATTCAGATTATTCAGATTCACAAACACCAGCAGCAGAACATGAAACTGAACAGTATAACGAGATAGAATTCGAACAAGCTGAAAATTTTCGGCAACAAGCCTCGGACACCAACAGTTCATAAACTTGACCCATAAGGGAAAGAATTTGAAATGCCATACCGGTTCTACAGTTAACATGATGATATCAAATATTTTCAATCTACAAGTTGTAGATACTGAATCTCTAATTCAAACAAGTAACGGGCCATTAACAATTACTAAAAAGATCAATGTTCCTTCTAATAACATATTTATGAGTAATAGTGAATTCCTTTTACATAAATTCTCTTCGGATTATGACTTATTAATTGGCAGAAAATTGTTATCACAAGCCCAAGCAGTAGTAGATTACAAATCGCAGTCAGTAACACTATTTATTAAAAAATACAAATTAATAAATGATTCGCCAAACATTAATCAAAATCATTTTTCAAATTATGTATCTAAAGAATATTGCAATAGTCCTGAGTCCCCAAAAAATTTGAATACAGAATTACGCGAAAAAACAAATATTTATCGGTTTGATCATCTTAATGAAGATGAAAAATCAAAATTAAAAAATTATTAAAGTCCAATCAGCATTTTCAATTCCAAGAAGGAGATCAACTTAGTTTCAGCAACCAAGAGAAACATAATATATTCCAAACCATACAGTTATCCTTAAGCTTACGAGCAAGAGGTTGAAAACCAAATCCAAGTAATTCTCCCTATTACAGTCCCATATGGATTGTCCCGAAAAAAAAGACGCATCAGGTAAATCAAAGTTTAGAATAGTAATCGACTATAAGAAACTTAACGAAGTAACTATTAATGATAGACACCCAATACCAAACATTTACGAGATACTAGGAAATCTAGGTAAATGTAACTATAGCACCACAATTGATCTTGCGAAAGGTTTCCATCAACTGGAAGTGCATTCAGATGCAATGCATAAGACAGCCTTCTCAACCAAAAATGGTCATTATGAATACCTTCGTATGCCATTCGGTTTAAAAAATGCTCCTGCAACTTTCAACGTTGCATGAATAATGTTCTACGTCCATTATTAAACAAGCATTGTTTGGTGTATCAAATTCAAAAGTAACTAGATGGAGAGTTAAATTATCAGAATATGACTTTAACATTAAATACATAAAAGGAAAGGAAAATCACATAGCCGATGGTTTATTACGCATTAAAATAGAGCAAGCCTGTTTTTGAGAAGAGACACAGCATAGTACTGATGAAGACAATAGCAACTTAATATTTACAACCGAAAAACCCATAAACACATTTAAAATGCAAATAATATTTTCTGAAGGCATTCCAAACATAAAAAAAGAAAATTACTTCAAAAAATAATTATTCACATCACATATGATAATATGACAATAGAAAAAGCCAAACAATATTTAATTGATCACTTTTGTACTACGTCGTTGTTTATAGATGTTGTTTATAATGATGCCGATTCTGAAATTATTCAAACCGCACACAAAGAAATTATCAACATTAGTCATACTAAAATTATTCGAAGCCTTACCCAACTAAAACAAGTACGAAAGGCTACAGTCGCCGTGCCGACTGTATAAGACCCCGTAATCCTTGAAGTGCGCATACAAAAATACTTACAAATTTAAAAGAAGAAGCAGTAGACTGATTCATATTTTAAAATACAAATTTAAAAAAGATAATAGTTTAAAATAAAATTTAAAAAAGTAAAAAAATGTTATGCGCTAGCTGCAATCGAACCCGCGGTATCAGACACAGGATTCTCACATGTCGCCACTCTACCATATGCACCACACCTCAATTTGCAGGTACTGCTGATTATCTGCATTTACATATAATAATGCATTGTTATAGAAAAAGAAAAAGAAAACAAATGCCTGTCTGTGCTGGGGTTCGAACCGCAGACCTCATGTTTCTCTAATGCATTTCACATCACTTTTACCACAGCACTGTTGACAATCAGGACGGCTAAAGTAGATAAACATTGATTTAGCAATTTTCTTCAAACACGTACATAAATTACAATTTTTAACATTTTTGACCACTCTGTTTCACATGTTGTAGTTGTCCGATTTGGACCAAATTTGGTGAAGTTACTTTTAATAATTATGTACACATTCTGTGTGAGTTTGGTTGTGATCACTTAGCAAATACTACATGTCTTCATACTAATTTTTTGTTTTTGACCGATTTGTCCTATGGGAGCTATAAGCTATAGTTGTCCGATCTTGATGAAACTTGGTGAGGATAGTTATAGTTGTACCATACACCTACTGTGTAAATTTGATTACGATAGCTTTCATAGTTTCAAAGTTGTAGTGCAATAAAAACTGTTTTGTACAATTTGCGGGGGCGGTAAATAAACTTAACCTGCCTGACATATAGACGAACTTTCATTCCAAATTTGGTTGCCCTACCTCTTGTAGTTTAAAAGATCCAGTTGTTCATACGGACGGACGGACAGACAGACAGACAGACAGACAGACGGACAGACGGACATTGCTATATCGACTCGGCTGTTGATGCTGATCTAGAATATATATACTTTATGGGGTCGGCCACGCCTCCTTCTGTCTGTTACGCACATTTCGCTTCTGACAAACCTAATAGACCCCTATACTCTTTTTAAGAGTACGGGGTCTAAAAACACAATTTAAGAAACGAAAGAAAATTAACCAAATTGAAACTCCACAGGTTCCTACTTCGTATTCATAATATCATTAACACTCTTTACCATATGTCATGCTCAACAAATTCAAATCAATAACTTGGATACTGACCTCGGATATTTACTGTTCTCAGATAAACCATTAGAATTACCAACTAGATTTGAACATCATTCTTTGCGAATTAACTTAACTAAAATAATAATAACAAACGAATATTTTCGTAGAACTATGCTTAACTTTAAAAAATTCATCACAAATCGATTATTTATACACCAAATTACAACAAGAACTAAATGGTATAATATTTCATCATGAGAATCGTAATAAACGCGGACTGTTCAACATTGTAGGCTCATTATACAAATTTCTTTTCGGCACTCTTGACGATAATGACAGAGTAGAATTCGAGAAAAACATTGAAAACTTATCTTTAAATATTGTTCAAACTAAAGATATAAATGACATAATAAACAGCGAAATGCAAAAATTTAAAGATCACCAAAACAAACAAACACTGCAAGACACATTTACTTACCAATTATTACAATGAAATGTGCATGCAATTGTCAAGATTAGGACTTTTCAATCCCAAATTACTTACCTATGACAGACTTGACAGTGTTAATAACCGAAACATTCTTTTAATTAAAACATCCACTTTGATTAATTACCATGATATTATCATACTAATTGTATCCCATATCCCAATTGACTTTCAATCTACTAATACCATTAAAATCATTCCATATCCCGAACACGATGGCTACCAACTTGACTACACTAGTACTACATCTTATTTTGAAAAAGAAAATAAAATTTATAATAGAGGAAATGAACCAAATTTTGATATATGCATTACGAAAATCCCACTACATACAAAACCAATATGTAATTTTGAACGCATAAATGTAAAAGAAATGATAAAATATTTTGAGCCTAACACTATTGTGACATGGAACATTTCTAATACAACAGTAAAACAAAATTGTCAGAAAAGTAATGTCAATCTTAATATTCAGGGTAATAAAATAATAAACATCAATCAATGTAAACTACTAATAAATAATATAATTTTAAGCGACAATTACTTACAACAAGAAGTAGATCTTACATTGTATCCATTGTATCCACCAATAGAAATTATTAAAGTCAAAACCATAAAACATGATGAAATTGTAAAAATAGTATCACAGAATAATGCCCTTACATATACAATTATAATAATTATTATCATTATATTCACGAATCCAAGAACGAAACGCTACAATCAGCTCAACAACAAATACAACAAGAACAACACGAGCAACAAGACGAAATGACTATCGAGATGGCACATTCAACATTACCAAAACTCTACCAATCAGATTCACCATGACTCACAGGCTTGCCTCTTAAGGAGAGGGAAGAGACATATTCATACTTAATAAGTCTACATTATACATAACAATAGTACATAGCAGCCCAAACGACGAATTCCACATCAATAGCTTTTCCCCAACTATTAACATTCCCAAGCTGCACTTGTAAACAATTTTGCCAATCGTAAACAAAGAGCAGACTAGCCGGAGCATCTCCCCCAATTGATCAGCAACGATCGAAAACCGCTCGATCAGCATATTTTGGCTCACAGGCACAAGCTGTGAAATCGCACAATTCTTGGTTCCCAGCTTTTAGCGGTCACCCCAAATTGTAAACATTTAAATCCCTGTAAACAGAACTTTCATTATTATCTATTAAGCAGATATCATTTAGTCTTTAGTTGACCATCAATAAAGCAAGTTGTCGTGAATTTAAAAATCACGCTTCGTCTTTTAGACGAAGTGTGTCCCGGTATTTATTGGACTAATTAACACATTAAATATCTAATTGGCGCAGGCGGTAGGATAACAATAAATTATGGATCCTGGAACAATTCTAATTCTTTTTTGTTGTTATACGAAAAAAACAACATGCATGTATGTATGTATGTGTGTATTCGGCGCAGCCAGAATCTGCCGGCAGCGCTGTCGCCACACAAGTATCGAGAACGTTCAAACACGTGTTTGTGTTTGTGTCTCGCTCTCGGGCGTTATATAACGAACTTTGTAACGAGTAGCTCTTTTGTTAAAGGAAGGATTTTGATGCCACTTTCAGGATAGTTTGATTTCATATGACTCTAAACGAATGTTGAGTTACAACACTCTACTATATGAATAAATGCATTAAAAACGGCAGGGAAGTTTAAAAGTTTAAAAGATTTTTAATGGCATTGCATTAAGGCTGTCTCTAGGAACCTGCATACCAGAAATGGTGTTCTTAAGTGCCATAAATACTGAGTTATTCGCCTAAAACTAAATGGTTTTCGAGGTGTGTCTGGTTTTCTGCTCATTGTGGGGGCGGTAAGGTGCGTGGCAACAATTTAAAATAAACTTGATCTGCTCGCGAAGATAACGGACTTTCATTCTAAATTTGGTGTCTCCAGCTTTTGTAGATTAAAAGATCCAGGTGTTCATACGGACAGACAGACAGTCGGACATTACTGTATCGACTCGGCTGTTGATGCTGACCAAGAACATATATACTTTATGGGGTCGGCCACGCATCATTCTGCCTGTTACGCACAAACCTAATAAACCCCTCTACTCTTTTTAGAGTACAGGGTCTAAAAATGGGATTTATACCAAGATTTATAGACGTAATGAAACAAAGAGGTACAACCATACCACTCAATCTGCCAATTGTATGGGCACACGAGAAACTATTGCAGAAAGCAATTGGTCTGCATGAAATATTCCGGAGCGCACCCAACAACCATATGTACAAAGAAAAACAATACTCTAGCCAAATGCGCAAACTGCAATGGAGCAAGCTACAAAGGCTGCCAAGAGTACAAAAAGGCCCGTGCCAAAATCAACACAACGCCAAATACTAACAGTAATCGTCCGAGCAACAACAATCTTAACAACCAAAACAGTATAAAATGGACAAAGAGCTCGGCTAAAAAGGCTGAAGTATTTTCTAACTTCCTAGAGCAACGCTTTGTCACAACTGACTTAAACAATGCCAACAAATCACTAAAGAAAGAGTAGATATCGTTATTAATAAAAGACAGCAATTAAAACAGCAACAACACCTACAAACAAATAATCATACCAGCACAGAACCATGCTTCCTGCAATAACAACAACAACTTAACCAGCCAGAACCAATTCAACTTCAAAGCAACATCACAGGGCCAACAAAACAATACCTACCAATAAAAATCTAAATCTATCAAACATTAGAAAATAATAAATCTCCTGGCACTTATGAGATTGATAGTATGACAATAAAAACCCTGCCAAAAGAGGCAATTCTATACATGATAAAAATCTTTAATGTCATATTTGGTTTTGTTCACTTTCCAAAGCAGTCGAAATATGCATCAATCAAAATAATTGTAAAACCTGGAAAAACAGACTTGTCTGAACCCTATAGGCTAATTAGCCTTCAGTCTGGACTCTGAAAAATATTTGAACGACTCTTAATGAACAGAATGTTGGAATGTGACGAGTTCAGACACTCGTAAGAGTGTCACAGTACGAGGACCAGCAATAATGCTCAGTGGTGTTCATATACATTCGAGAGGCCTTAGATAAAGTATGGCACGAAGGCCTACTCAACAAATTAAGTAAACTCCTACCACTGGCACTCTGTGATGAACTCGAGAGCTACGTAACAGACGGCAAATTCTCCGTAAAATGCAACGAAGGCATCACCTCCCGAATTGGCACCATTTCAGCAGAATTACCACAAGGCAGTGTAATTGGACCAATTCTCTTCACCATATTTACGTCAGATATGCCAATACCATTCCGCCAAACCTGAATGCCACATAATACCACAACCAATTGCACTCAATATAACCAAAGGCTACTACTCTACACTTCTGATGACGACACAGTAATTATGAGCTCAGACAGTCTTCCTTGCACAGCCATCAAAAACAATAAATTATATCTTGACAACATAGTTGACTGGGCAAACACCTGGTGCATAAGCATAAACGAACAAAAAACTGCACACTTATTATTCACAAAAAGGGAGACTTCATTTAACGCATATTCCACCTAAGCCAACCATCAACAATAAAATAGCCAATAAACCCTTCCATGAATATCTTGTGGTCGGTTTAGACAACAAACTCAACATGAGGCAACACATAATTCAACTACGAGCAAAGCTCTTAACGACAGCAAAAACATAACTGGATAATTGGACGTGATAGTACTCTACCCAAAACTAGTAAATACCCATTCTTTAAACAATGTATATGTAGTGCACCTATCTGGAGGTACGTAATCCCCATTTGTGGGCCGCTAGCTAGCAACACCCAGTTTAAAAGAATCGAAGTAAAGAATAATCGAATTATACGTTCAATATAGAAATCCAACATACACCCAAGAAACTCAACAATAAGAGGAAAATACAATATAGATACTGTACATGAAACATTTTAATTTTATATGTACATTCAGAATTGAAATTTAAAAAAAATTAAATTAACAATTCGCATTGCCGCAACTCTATCAGTTGCACCACGCGCCACTTTCAAGAATTCTCCGATAATCAGCATTTACATATTATTCATACAAACACACATTCGTTTGAAATTATATGTATGCATGTATGTATGTATGTGTGTATTCGGCAGCGCTATCGCCACACAAGCATCGAGAATGTTACAACATGTGTTTGTATGTTTCTGTCTCGCTCTCGCGCGTAAGTGATATAGTGAAATATTCATTCCGATTATGTCTACAGAGTTCCATATCCCCAATTATAAACATTCCCAAGCTTCACTTAAGAATAAATTCAACAATTCTAAACAAAGAGCCGTCTAGCTGGCGCATCTCCCCCAATCGATCAGCATCGATTACAAATCATATAGTCAGCATATTTTTTGTTCCCAGCTTAAGTCGAGATAACGAGCAACGCTTGGTTCCCGGCAACCAGCGGTGCCCTCCATAATGTAAACATTCAGCAGAGCTTTCTTTATCATTTATTAAACCAATATCTGTTAGTCTTAAGTTGATGATGAATAAAACAAGTCGTGAATCTAAAATCTCGCTTCGTCTTTTTTTTACACCAACGTTGTCGTTAGAGTGTGTCGCGACATTTATTCGATTCGATTAACACATTAAATATTTAATTGGCGCAGCCGGTAAGATAACACTTAATTGTGGATTCTGATGCAATAACTAAGTTATTAATTCTTATCCCTTTTACTGTTAGCCGATAAAAAGGACTAACGCAAAGGCAACCCCAGCGACGGTTAATATCGCGTCAAGTTTTAATAAAACCTCGACAATGACGTGTACACCAAAAATTCGCGTATTGCCAAAACCACGGTAGTTAAACAACAAACATGAAAATAATTCAAGAAGACGCAATAGAATTCGGAGTGAAAATAAATCCAAGTTTACCTGGTTATCTCAATAACATTCGAAAGTGCTATCTGTGCAAACAAATTAAACAAACTAGATAGCTAAGTTATAAACTAAGTGAGCATAAAATAACATTAGTGATACTAAAAGTGAAAATTATTAAGAAAATTAAACAATTAAGGAAAATAATTTAACTATTAAGAAAATTAAAACTTAAATAGAAAAAGTGAAAAAATATAAAATTAAACAAATTTCAACAATAAAATCTAAAAGGAAGGAGCAGCAGCCACCGTATCAACCCTTTCCGACGCCAGCATGGCACAAGTTATAAATCAACTAAAAGATGTTGAAAAATTCAAGGGAGACAAAAACACTCTCTATACGTTTGTCAACCGAATTGATTACATCCTGGCATTATAAAACACCAACGATATACGTCAACAATCGATAATATTTGGCCTCGTACAACGTTGCATCAGTGCTGATGTTATGTTATCCCTTGGCATAAATAATCTCAACACCTGGACAGATCTTCGGAAGCAACTATAAAACCCAGACGAACAATCACATCCTTCTGGAAGACTTCAGGAACACACCTTTTAAGGGGAACTTTCGCGAATTTCTGGAGGAAGCTGAACAACGCAGGCGTACTTTAATGAGTAAGCTAGAACTAGAGAATAATTTCGATGAAAAAACACTGTACTCGCGGTTAATTAAAACTAGTATTGACGATTTGATCCAAAAGTTACCTACTAACATCTGCATTAGAATTGTAAATTGCGAAATTCCCGATTTAAGATCGCTTATAAATTTATTGCAAGAAAAAAAATCTTTATGATCAACATTGCCAAAATTTTAATTCCACTAAAACAAAACAAGAAAAAGAATTAAAGCCACTCCCAACCAATTCCAATTTTCATAAATTTCCAACATTTCTTCAACCAAACAATACACCATATGTTTCATATCCAAATCATCCACCATATTATCAACAACAATTTCATCCATTACAACAACGTTACAATATGCCTCATACTAACAACTACTTACCTCGACTATTACCACCCGTACCAAATCCGACAAGACCAGTACAATTTTCACCTCGACAAAATTTTCGTCAAAATTTATTTGACCAAAACCGTTTTGGACAAATTCAGAGTGCCACTTTGCAAAAGTCTCTGGTTAATAATACACCTGGTGTTCCATATCCACCAATGAAACGCTCTAGACCAGCAGAAAGTGGACAGAGTAAAATGAGCATAGATCAAGAAGCTAGTTATCAAGAAGAATTGAATTATCAAGAGTATTTACAACAAAAATATTACAATCAATTAGCTTCATATCCACAATCCTATCAAGATTACGGATATCGTCAAAGCTTTGATTATGCCGAAACTTCGACATCAGTAGCCGAAAAAGAAACTGAACAGTGTAACGAAATAGAGCTCGATCAAGCCGAAAATTTTCCGTTACCAGCCTCGGAAACCAACAATTCATAAAACTTACCCATAAAGGAAAAGTTTTAAAATGCCTTATAGATACCGGTTCAACAGTAAATATGATGACATCCAATGTTTTCAATCTAAATGTTTATGATACTGAATGTCTCATTCACACAAGTAACGGGCCATTAACAATCACAAAAAAAGTTTTATTGTTCCCTCCAACAACATATTCATGAGTAGTAGTGAATTCCTTGTACACAAATTTTCTTCAGATTATGATTTATTTATTGGCAGAAATTTGCTTTCACAAGCCCAAGCAACAATTGTAGTAGGCTACTTTGTAGGAATACCCATAATGTTAAGTGTACAGTATGTTAACAGCAGAAACCTAATGTAAATGTAAACACGAGATATCGATATAGTAAAATATCGAAATGTAAAACAAGAGAGATCGATAGAAACAAGAAAAAACGGTTATCTTCGGCTCGCCGAAGATTAAATACCCTTGCAGTCATGAATATTGCATTAATTTGGTTTTTTTAACCAATTATTTCTATGGTAGTTATATGATATAGTAGTCCGATTTGAAATTTGGTCAACAGATGGGGGACAATGAGAAATACATTCTGTGTGAATTTCGTTGAAATCGGTCAATAGACACCGAAAATGTTCACACTAAGCATTTTCAACCGATTGTTCCTATGGAAGCTATATGATATAGTGGTCCGATTTGGATGAAATTTGGTCAACAGATGGGGGACAATGAGAAATACATTCTGCGTGAATTTCGTTGAAATCGGTCAATAGACACCGAAAATGTTCATACTAAGCATTTTTAACCGATTGTTCCTATGGGAGCTATATGATATAGTGGTCCGATCTGGCCGATTTACATATGAACTGCGTGCAGAGAGAATACAGGCCTGTACCAAATTTCATTAAGATAGCTTTAAAACTGAGAGACTAGTTCGCATAGAAACAGACGGACAGACAGACGGACAGACGGACATGGCTATATCGACTCGGCTGTTGATGCTGATCAAGAATATATATACTTTATGTGGTCGGAAACGCTTCCTTCAATGTGTTACAAACTTCGTGACAAGAACAATATACCCTCTGCAAGGGTATAAAAAGAATAAGAAGAAGACAGTTCTGCATAAGATAATAAAGAGACAGACGTATAAAACGAAGCTGGAAAGTTTTAATGGAAAAAGCCGGTCACAATCTCAGAAGTGGGATTGAAATTCACGAAATGGATATAAATATTAACGAGGTGATGGTCATTCAGCTAAAGAAGTGGCTAGATGTGTTGGGATTGCCAACTAAGGGGTCAAAAGCTGAACTTGTGGCGTGCATCAATACAGTGCCAGCAGACGAGCGTGGTAGCGTCCCGATGTCAGCGATTGCAGAAGGTGACCCAGTAAGCAGTGAGGAAGATCTTCGGACATGTCAGTGGCAGAACCAACGTAAAGAAATTTCCGAATGCGAAAACTATTTAAGAGACTTAAGGCGCCAGATCGAGCTAGCAAAAATTACGCTACAAAGCATCGATGCAGAATGTTCGAGAACCACCGGCCAACAGCAGAGCGAGCGAGACAACCATAGTGTATGCAGTCAAGAAAGCGTCGGTGACGGCGGAGCCGGCAATGAATTCGACGAACAAGCCAGTGACGCGCAGAATAGTGTCGCCAAGTCACATGATGAAATTCAACAGAAAAAAATCGACGAATGGAATTCGCCTATGTTCCAATTGGCAAAGGAAATCTTACCAGATTTCACTGGAGACAACGCGATTCAAAATTGGATAGTCCAATTAGGAAACATCGCGGAATTATACCAACTGACTGATACTCAACGCAAGTTTGTGCATCGCTAAACTCAAAGGCAACGCTTTAGTTTGGTTACATGCTGATCCTGGGCGCATATTAAAACAGTTGGACGAGATGTTAAACCAATTAGTGATAGCATTTGGAGGAAAACTATCGAAAGCTGAAAGCAGTTTATGTTATGAAAAAATTAATAAAAATATATTTCGATTTAATTGTTGTATCTGATGAATCTATGAGGTAGGATGCAGTACTGGGAAGAGATTTTATGAAAATTTGTAATGTAAATATTGACACAAACGCTCTGAAAATGATTTCGATTGAAGATACTGAAGGCCCGAATGTCAAATTAAAAGAAATTTTAGGACAAAACATGAGTGTGTTAGGAAATAATATGCTAGATGAAGATTGTTTGAAAAGTACATCGTTAGAGAATAATTTATTAGAATTCAAGAGTTTAGAGAGCAGATTGTTAGAGCGAGATGATTCCAAAGACAAATCGTTAGGTTATAAAAACATAGAGAAGTCAACACAGACAAATAAAGAGGTATATAGTATTTTAGATGAGAATTTCGAAACAGACATGTTTCAAATCAGCGTAGTAGACAAAGAAATAAATGGGGACACAAATAACATTGGAGAAAACATTAGCCATTGCACAAGAGAGAAAATAATTCGAATACTTAGAACTAAATATATTGAAGCAGAAAGGCCCAAAGAGCCGGTTGTAAAGTGCGAAATGAAAATAACAATAGAAAAGACAAAACCCTTTAGTTGTTCGCCAAGAAGACTGTCGTACACGGAAAAAGAGAAATTGCAAATTGCAAAAAACTGGAGATTTAAGAATGTGTATAGACTTTAGAAGACTAAACAAGATCATAATTAAAGACAACTATCCATTACCTTTAATTGACGATCTGTTAGATGCTTTAGCTGAGAAATCAGTATTTACGAAACTTGACCTGAAAAATGGCTATTTTCATGTGTTCGTTGAGAAAGAATCTGTAAAATATCCCTCATTCGTCACGCCTTTAGGACAATTCGAATTTCTTAGAATGCCAATGGGTTTAAAAACGGCTTCCCAAGTTTTTCAAAGATTTGTCAATGGTATATTTAGTGACCTAATCAGAGAAAACAAAGTCATTATATATATAGTGACATATGTAGATACATACGTACCTAAACCCATACACCACATACACAACACTTATTATTTATGTCAAAGATTTCTTTCGCACCAAAGCCTAATGTAAACACTATCAGAAAATCAAATGGTGACAATAACACCACAAGAACCTAATGTAAACACTACCGAAAAAATCAAATGGTGACAATAACAATTCTGGCTTCCCACGAATGCATTAAATATCATAAACAATTCGCCAGAATCGTTATTCCCATCATTGGGGTTAAAACTGCTGACGTTAAACAAATCCTAGCCGAACACTCTCAATCTCTTCAAGATCGAGATCTTTCTCTATTTACATAAGAGCTAAAAGCTCAAAGAGTCCAAAGTCCAATAAATGAAAGCTCCAAACCGAGGTTTGCTTAACGTCATCAGAACATAGGATAAGCAGTCTAGTTTTGTACTCCGAAGTTTCGAGTTTGTTAAATAAAGTTTATATTTTTTTAATAAGCTAAGTGTCGAAACATCTTATTGGCGCAGCCGGTAGGATATTGATAATAAATATCCTCGTAATAAAGTAATCGTCCTTTATTTTCAATCCATTGAAAAGAAATCCTTGTACGACCAAGGAATTTCTAGGATTTGAGCTCGCGAATTTTCCGCGGCAAGGAAACGGTTAAAACATTACAATTTTGGAAAAACTATTATCTTAATATCCGCCAAAGAACCTAAGCGTGTGTGACTCATAACCCAATTATCAGTCGTGGCCCATATTTAAATGTGCGACCGCCACCAAAGATAATTGCTATTAAAAGAAAAACCGCGCAAAACACCAAACAGTGTTCAACCAAAAAATAGATCCTCTGGACTATTTGAACAACTGTAATTAAAGAGCTTATATCTGGGCTTTACACATCAATTTATTGATCCCTGTAAACGTAAGTCTCTTATAATTCAACAAAATAATTCAACAAAAGTGACAATTAAAACAAAAAAAGTGACAGTTAAACAAAAACCTGAAGTGACAATTGCCAACAAATAAAACAAATCTACAACAACACCATGGCAACCAACCCACCAATGGAACTATCAGAAATACATCTGAAACAAGCGCTTGGGCAAATTCGACAAGTGCCAGTGTTCGACGGAAAAACCGTGGAACTAACTGCATTCATAAGGAGGATTGATTTCATCATGCAGTTATATCCAACACAGGATGTGAGACAACATAGTGTCCTATTCGGAGCAATCGAGATGCAGACCACCGGATCCGCACAACGAGTGTCGCAGCTGACAGCAGCCACAACCTGGGGAGAGTTGAGGAGCGCCCTCATCGACGAATTCAAAACACAGACCCCGTATGAAGAGCTTCTACGACGTCTCTATAACACCAACTTTAATAATAGTATCGGTAAGTTTGTTGAAGATCTAGAGTATAAATCCTTTGTAATATCTAACAAGTTAATGTTAGAGAATCAGGTCCAGAACACTCTATTGTACACTAATGCAATGAATAATACTATTAAAGACGTTATTACCAAAAAATTACCGGACAGAATTTTTATGACATTAGCACGATATGACATTACAACAGTCTCAAAATTAAAACAAGTAGCTCAACGCGAAGGATTGTACGAAAATGGTTATAACGACCGTAATAACCAAAGCAATGACAACTCTAAGACAAATAAAACACAGAGCACTGAAAACCGTGGAAAGATAAGTAACCAGAATTATTACCCTACTCCAAATTATTCAAATAACGCTAACTCAAATCATAAACCAAAAGAAAATTTTGAGGCATTACATAAAGAATTCAAACAAAACCTCGATCAAGCTAGATCACAAAACCCAATTACCAAACTCAGAGTCAAAGACCCCCCAATCCCTCTCATAAAAGACAGAGAGAAACTAGTGGCCATTCTAAAATGGACACATCAGAAAATTTTCATCAAGAAGCCTCGGACAACGAAGAACCAATCCCTTCATCAGATTAATTAAGAATGGACAAAATTTTAACTGTGTAATTGACACAGGTTCATCCATAAATCTAATTAAAGAAAACTTTTTAAAATTCCCTACAAAAACTTGTCAATTGAACGTACAAACAATAAATGGCATTGTTCAATTAAAGAATTGTGTATCTTTTGCCCCTAGTAAACTATGCCCTACCCATCAAACATTTTACTTACACAACTTTTCTAATAAATACGATATCTTATTAGGTAGAGAATATCTGGAATCTTGTGAAGCAAAAATTGACTATAAACAAAAAACAGTTATTCTAAACGATCATCTATTCTCAATGAGATATGACCGTGAGAATTCTGTCAAGGACAAGACTGCATTTCAATGCCTTGATCCGCCCCAAACAAAAGACATAGCATTAAATTACGCTATCAACAATGAATTAAATGAAACAAATCAATTTCGATTAGAACATCTAAACGATGAAGAAAAATGCAAACTAACCAAAATTCTTTTCGAGTTTAGTGACATTCAGTACAAAGAAAGTGAAAATTTGACTTTCACCAGTACAATTAAGCATGTCATCCAAACTAAACACGAAGACCCAATCCAAAAGCGTCCATACAAGTAGGCTCAAACATTCGACGAAGAAGTCGAAAAACAAATCAAAGAAATGATTGAACAAGGTATAATACGTAAATCAAAATCACCCTATTGCTCACCAATTTGGATTGTGCCAAAGAAACGTGACGCATCGGGTAAAGAAAAGTTCCGTATAGTTATTGACTATCGAAACTTAAATGAAATAACAATCGATGATAAATATCCTATCCCAGTCATGGATGATATACTAGACAAACTTGGAAAATGTCAGTATTTCACTACAATTGACTTAGCGAAAGGATTTCATCAGATACAAATGGACCCACAAAGTATACCAAAAACAGCTTTTTCAACTAAAAATGGACATTACGAATACACTCGAATGCCTTTTGGATTGAAAAACGCCCCAGCAACATTTCAACGTTGTATGAACAATCTATTAGAAGATCTAGTTTACAAAGATTGTTTAGTATACATGGATGATATAATAGTGTATTCCACTTCATTGGAAGAACATTTGTTATCATTAAAAAGGGTATTTACAAAACTGCGCGAAGCCAATCTAAAATTGCAATTAGATAAATGCGAATTCATGAAAAAGGAAACTGAATTCCTAGGGCACATAATAACAACAGAAGGAATACAACCAAACCCAACTAAAATCTCTGCCATACAACATTTCCCAATTCCAAAAACACCCAAAGATATAAAATCGTTTTTAGGTCTTTGTGGTTATTACAGAAAATTCATTCCTAATTTTGCACACGTTGTAAAACCAATGACTTTAAAATTAAAGAAAGGTGCAACTATAAATATAAAAGAACCCAATTACATTTCTGCTTTTGAAAAATTAAAAGTACTTATAACATCCGATCCAATATTAGTTTATCCAAATTTCGAAAAACCATTTTGTGTTACAACTGATGCCAGTAACATAGCGATTGGAGCTGTGTTGTCTCAAAATCAAAAACCAATTTGTTTCGCAAGTAGAACTCTAAACGAACATGAAATTAACTATGCAGCAATTGAAAAGGAACTTTTTAGCCATCGTTTGGGCAACCAAATATTTCCGATCTTATCTCTACGGTAGAAAATTCGAGATTCTCAGTGACCACAAACCACTTGTTTGGCTTAATAATATTAAAGAACCAAATATGAAATTACAACGCTGGAAAATAAAATTAAATGAATTTGATTATCACATTAAATATGTACCAGGTAAAGAAAACTATGTTGCAGATGCTTTGTCTAGAATTAAAATTGAAGAAAACCTGTTAGGAGAAACTTTCGATGTAACAGTAGCAACAATCCACAGCGCTCAAGAAGATAACCAATATTACATTTCAATCACAGAAAGACCAATCAATTATTTTAAAAGACAAATAGAATTTGTAAAAAGTAACTCAAATAACGCAAACGTTATTAATTATTTTCATAAAACAAAAAATCTTAATAAATTATGTCGAAATGACACACAACCATGCAAAAGAATTAATTAAAGAATACTTATGTTCAAAAAATAGTGTTATATACTTCAGCAACGAAGCCGACTTTCTTACATTCCAGAATGCTTTCGTTGAAATAATTAGTCCCAATAACATTACAAAAGTAATGAGATCAACCAAAAAACTAATAGACCTTCAGACATATGCCGAATTCAAAGAATTTATTATTAACACACACGAAAAGTTATTACATCCAGGAATAGAGAAAATGACATTATTATTTAAAGAAAAATATTATTACCCAGATTATCAAAACTTAATACAAAACATAATTAACGAATGCAAAGTTTGTAATATAGCAAAAACAGAACACAGAAACACTAATTTAGCTTTTGAATTAACTCCAGAAATCCATAATCCAAGAGAAAAATATGTCATTGATTTTTATATGGTAGACAATAAACAATTTCTATCTTGTATAGACTTATATTCCAAATACGCAACTTTAATAGAAGTAAATGGTCGAGATTGGTTAGAAGCCAAAAGAGCTCTTTTAAAAGTATTTAATGACATGGGTAAACCAATAGAAATAAAAGCAGATAAAGACTCAGCTTTCTTGTGCTCCGCACTACAAATGTGGTTAAAGTCAGAAGACGTAAATATATCCATCACAACTAGCAAAAACGGTATATCCGACATAGAAAGATTCCATAAAACAATAAATGAAAAACTAAGAATTGTTAATTCTGACACTAACCAGGAAAACAAATTAACTAAATTTGAAGTAATACTTTACACTTATAACCATAAAACCAAACATAATTCAACTGGTAGAACACCAGCAGATATTTTCATTTCCGCAGGAACACCTGAGTATGATACACAGCTAAATAAGAAAAGGCAAATAGAAAGACTTAATGAAAAAAGAACCGAATTTGAAATAGATACTAGATATAGGGAATCACCTTTAGTAAAATCTAAATCCACAAACCCATTTAAACAAAAAGGAAACATAACACAAATAGATGAAAAACATTATGAAGAAGTAAACAGAGGTAGAAAAATAACACACTATAAATCAAAATATAAAAGAAAGAAAGTAACTAATGAAAGTAAATATGATAATTCCAGATCAACTAATAACCCGAATCAAGATGATAACCCCACATAATTTAACAACTATAATTATAACACTCATGCTACTCAACTTTCTATGGCCAATAAAAGGTCAAAATTTGGAAATCAACCCAATTAACTCCAAAAACGGATATCTTATATTTCAAACAGGAACAATCAATTTACCTATAAAATACGAATACCACTATTTAACTATTAATATAACAAAAACTGAAGAAACTTATAATAATTTAATGAAACAAACAAAAGAATTTGAACCATTAGTAAAAATACAGTACTTAACAGAAAAACTGGACAGAGAAATGAACGGCTTAAGACTAGTAAAACGAAATAAAAGAGGACTTGTAAATTTCATGGGCACATTTTATAAATACCTTTTCGGAACTTTAGATCAAGAAGACAAAGAAGAATTACAATCAAAAATAGATAACCTTTCAGAAAATAGTGTTCAAGCCAATGAACTAAATGAAGTAATAAAAGCTGTTAACAAAGGAATAGAAGTAATGAACAAATTAAGTATGACACATGAGGCAGAGCAACGACTCGAATTACTAATTTTCAACTTACAAGAATTTACAGAATATGTCGAATACATTGAGTTAGGTATGCAATTAACCAGGCTTGGTATATTCAACCCTAAATTACTAAAATATGACTCACTAAAACATTTAAACGTTGAAAAAATAATAAATATTAAAACATCAACTTGGCTAAAAACAACTACTAACGAAATTTTAATTATTTCCCATATTCCACGCGAAATTATAAATACTGCACTATACGACATTATTCCATACCCTGACGAAAACAAAGACATTTTGACCGAAACTATACATGACACTTACTACTTACAGAACAACAAAGCATTCACAGCAACCAATAAAAATATAGTTATGAACAAATGTATTACTGGAATATTAAAGCAAGATAAAAATTATGAAATCAAGTATGTAGAACCAAACATTATGTTAACATGGAACTTACCAAAAATTGTATTAAACCAAAATTGTATCAACCGAGAAATTATTATTGAAGGAAACAATATGATAAAAGCTATAAACTGTTCAATCCAATTAGATGAAATTCAAATAACTAATACTATGCTAGATTACACACAAACAGTCTACATAAATAATAATATAACCAAACTAGAACCATTGTCATATGTCCAAACCAAAGAAATTATCCAACAACAAACAAAATTGTACAACACGTTCCAAATTATAACTATAACAACTTTAACAATTATTTTAATCATACTTATATTGTACATTATCTTTAAATATAAAAATATTCCACGAAAAATTATTGTTAATTATAAGAACAAAAAAGAATTAACCCCAAACATACAATCAAATATTCAAAATGATACAGAAATATATCCAAATGTAATTGAAAACGATATCGAAGAAATTGTAATAGATCCAACACTATATCCAAAATTAACCGCCTGAGGACAGGCTCATTTCTTAAGGATGGGGAAGTGACATATGTAGATACATACGTACCTAAGCCCATACACCACATACACCACAACACTTATTATTTATGTCAAAGATTTCTTTCGCACCAAAGCCTAATGTAAACACTATCAGAAAATCAAATGGTGAAAATAACACCACAAGAACCTAATGTAAACACTACCGAAAAAATCAAATGGTGACAATAACAATTCTGGCTTCCCACGAATGCATTAAATATCATAAACAATTCGCCAGAATCGTTATTCCCATCATTGGGGTTAAAACTGCTGACGTTAAACAAATCCTAGCCGAACACTCTCAATCTCTTCAAGATCGAGATCTTTCTCTATTTACATAAGAGCTAAAAGCTCAAAGAGTCCAAAGTCCAATAAATGAAAGCTCCAAACCGAGGTTTGCTTAACGTCATCAGAACATAGGATAAGCAGTCTAGTTTTGTACTCCGAAGTTTCGAGTTTGTTAAATAAAGTTTATATTTTTTTTAATAAGCTAAGTGTCGAAACATCTTATTATATATATGGATGACATCATGATTGCAAGCAAAAACATTAGTGAGCATTTGGAAATACTAGAAGAAGTACTTAAAAGATTAGTGATGAATAAATTAGAACTGAGGATTGATAAATGCGAATTTTTGCAAAGCAAAGTGAAATATTTAGGTTTTCAAATTTCCGAAAATGGCATTAAGGCAGATGAGAAAGGACTAGATGCAATAAGGCACTTTCCAATACCTGATCGAACGCAGGCAGTGCAAAGTTTTCTTGGATTATGTTCTTACTTCAGGAGATTCATACAAGGCTTTTCGACAATTGCAAAACCGTTGTATGATCTATTACGAAAGGACAGAAAATTTAAATTTGAAGAGAAGGAGCTAAGTTGTTTCACACTATTAAAGGAAAAGTTATTAGAAGCACCCGTATTGTCGTTATACAATCACAAAGACGAAATAGAACTACATTGTGATGCAAGTGCGTTAGGATTTGTGGCAGTACTTCTACAGAGAAAACAAGATGGCAAGTTGCACCCAATATTTTATTTTTCTAAAAGGACAACAGAAACGGAATCGAAATACCATAGCTTTGAATTAGAAACATTAGCAATTATATATTCACTTAGAAGATTTAGAATATACCTACAGGGCAGAAGATTTAAAATCGTAACAGACTGTAATTCATTAACCTTGACATTAAATAAAATAGATCTTAATCCCAGAATCGCCAGATGGGCGTTAGAAATGCAGGAATTTGATTATGATTTAGTACACAGAACAGGTAAACAGATGCAACACGTAGATGCTTTAAGCAGGTGCAACAACAGTATAATGATTACAGAAGCAAACAGTTTTGAGACCAATTTGATCATTTGTCAAACAAGAGATAGTAAGTTACAGGAAATTAGAAAATTATTAGAAATGGGTGAGCATAAATTGTTTGAGATGAGAAATGGAGTGATATTTAGGAAAACAAATGACGATAGGCTGCTATTTTATGTTCCAGTTAAAATGGAAGAACACGTTTTGTATAAATATCACGATGAATTAGGACACTTTGGTAGGGATAAGATGTTAGATGCGATTAGTAAAACTTACTGGTTCCCAAACATGAAAAAGAAAGCGTTAGATCATATTGAAAATTGTTTAAAGTGCATAGCATTTTCGCCGAAGACTGGCAAGGGGGAGGGTCTTTTGCACAGCATACCTAAAGGCAACAAACCTTTTCAGATAATTCACATAGACCATTATGGACCGGTAGACAATAGCAGAGCTAAAAAACACATATTTGCAGTAGTGGACGGTTTTACGAAATTTGTTAGATTATATACAACTAAAACAACAAACACTAAAGAAGTTGTGAAAGCATTGAAAGATTATTTTAGAGCGTATAGTAAACCAGAATGTATTGTATCAGACAGGGGAAGTTGCTTTACATCAGCAGAGTTTGATCAATTCATGGAGCAGGCTAAAATAAAACACATTAAGATTGCGACAGGATCACCACAAGCCAATGGTCAAGTATAACGAATTAATAGAAGCCTAGGGCCCATGATAGCCAAATTAACTGAATCTGAAAATGGACATCATTGGGACATTGTGATAGAAAGGGTAGAATATGCTTTAAACAACACGCAACATTGTAGCACGAAACAGTTTCCCAGTGAAATGCTTTTTGGAGTAGCACAAAAGGGCGAAATAAGTGACAGTTTAGGAGAGGAACTAGAGGAGATCACACAGACAGAGACGGTTAGAAGGCAAAATTTAGAAAATATTAGGATAAATGCTCAACAGAATCAATTAGCATCACAAGAGAAGAATGAGAAATATTTTAATAAAAATAGAAAGATAGCGTACAATTATGACAAAGGAGATTACATAATGGTAAAGAATTTCGACAGCACTGCAGGAGTATCAAGAAAATTAATTCCTAAATCCAAAGGACCATATGTTATAGCCAAAGTCCTAAAGAATGACAGATATTTAATTAAAGACATTGACGGTTTTCAACTATCACGAAATCCGTATCAAGGAGTTTGGAGTGCTAGCAATATAAGACACTGGGTTAAAAAATAATCTTTGTATTAAATATAATATATTTGCATAATAATTGTTAACATTAATATAAGATAAGCTATCAAATTGTAAAATACTAGATTAAGCTAAAAAAAAAAAAAAAAAAAAACATACTAGAATATAAGAAATGTTTGTAATCATCTATACATTTTGAATAAGTGTACAGAGATAGAGGTCTATCTCATGGTCAGGATGGCCGAATTGTAGTAGGCTACTTTGTAGGAATACCCATAATGTTAAGTGTACAGTATGTTAACAGCAGAAACCTAATGTAAATGTAAACACGAGATATCGATACAGTAAAATATCGAAATGTAAAACAAGAGAGATCGATAGAAAAAAGAATAAGAAGAAGACAGTTCTGCATAAGATAATAAAGAGACAGACGTATGAAACGAAGCTGGAAAGTTTTAATGGAAAAAGCCGGTCACACAATAGACTACAAATTTCAAACAGTAACTTTATTCAACAAAATATATAAACTAATTAATGATCCTCCAATTAAAAGTCAAACTCATTTTTTAGCTAATCCAACTTTTGAAGCTAAAAAATATAATAATAGCCCACAGTCTTCAGACAATGTAAAAACAGAATTACTTGTGAATTCAAATCTTTATCGATTAGATCATTTAAATAATGAAGAGAAATCAAAATTAAAACATTTATTAAAAACTTATCAACATATTCAATTTCAAGAAGAAGATCAACTCAGTTTCAGTAACCAAGAAAAACATAATATTAACACTACTCATAACTCTCCCATTTACTCTAAACCGTACAGTTATCCTCAGGCTTATGAACAAGAAGTTGAAAGCCAAATCCAAGAAATGTTAGAACAAGGTATCATAAAACCCAGTAATTCCCCCTACTGCAGTCCAATATGGATTGTTCCAAAAAAAACAAGACGCATCGGGTAAACAAAAGTTTAGAATAGTAATCGACTATAGAAAATTAAACGAGGTAACTATTAATGACAGATACCCAATACCAAACATGGACGAAATTCTAGGAAAACTAGGTAGATGCAATTATTTTACCACAATTGACCTTGCAAAAGGTTTCCATCAGCTGGAAATGCATCCAGATGCAATACATAAAATAGCTTTTTCAACCAAAAATGGTTGTTATGAATATCTTCGTATGCCATTTGGTTTAAAAAATGCTCCTGCAACTTTTCAACGTTGCATGAATAATGTGTTGCGACCATTATTAAACAAGCATTGTTTGGTGTATTTAGACGATATTATCGTTTTTTCCACATCCCCAGAAGAACCCCTACATTCACTAGAACTAGTTTTCGAAAAGCTTTCTGAAGCTAATCTTAAACTTCAACTTGATAAATGCGAGTTTCTTAAACAAGAAACTACTTTTCTTGGACATATCATAACTAAGGACGGAATAAAATCCAATCCTGAAAAAAATCAAGGCTATTCAAAAATACCCAATTGCAAAAAAGACCAAAGAAATTAAAGGTTTTCTTGGGTTAACCGGATATTACAGAAAATTCATTCCCAATTTTCAGACATAGCCAAACCAATGACAACAGTTCTAAAAAAAAGATTCAAAAATCGATATACAAAATCCAGAATACGTAGAAGCCTTTGAAAAATTAAAACAACATATTTTCAATGATCCCATTTTAAAAATACCAGATTTTAACAGTAAATTCGTATTAACTACAGACGCAAGTAACATAACACTTGGAGCTGAACTTTCTCAAAACGGACACCCACTTAGTTACATTAGTAGAACCCTAAATGATCACGAAACCAATTACAGTGCCATAGAAAAAGAACTTTTAACTATTGTATGGGCAACAAAAACCTTTCGAGTAAAAATAGAACAAGCTTATTTTGGAGAAGAAGCACAACATAGTTCTGATGAAGACAATAGTAACTTAATTTTTATCACCGAAAAACCAATTAACACATTGAAAAGACAAATAATATTTTCTAAAGGCATTCCAAACATAAGAAAAGAAAATTATTTCAAAAAACTAATAATTTACATCACATATGATAATATGACAACAGAAAAAGCTAAACAATATTTGATTGATCATTTTTGCACCAAGTCTAGTGCGCTGTTTATAGATAGTGATGCCGATTTTGAAATTATCCAAAACGCACACAAAGACATTATCAATACAAACCATACTAAGATTCTCAGAAGCCTTATTCTTCTGAAAAATATAAATTCATACGCAGAGTTCAAAGAACTCATTCTCAAGACGCATGAAAAACTCCTACATCCAGGAATTCAAAAAACAAACAAACTTTTCGGTGAAACTTATTATTTCCCCAATAGTCAATTATATTATATTATATTATATTATATAGTCAATTAAAACCGAACATAGAAATACGGAAATGCCAATGAAAATTACGCCCAAACCAGAACATTGTCGAGATAAATCAAAACTAAAGATTGGATAGAATGCAAAATATAGAATGCAGTTAGGTAAACCAATATTATTAAAGGCAGACCGAGACGGAGCATTTACCAGTCTAGCACTCAAAAGATGGCTTGACAGTGAGGGAGTAGAAATTCAGTTAAATACTTCAAAAACAGGTATAGCGGACATAGAAAGATTACACAAAACTATCAATGAAAAAATTAGAATCATAAAAACTTTAAATAATGCAGAGAAAAAACTCAGCAAAATGGAAACTATCCTTTATATTTACAATTATAAAACTAAACATGACACCACTGGACAAACTCCCGCACACATATTCTTATATGCAGGACAACCAACTTTAGATACAGAGGACAAAAAAGAAAAAATCATAAACAAAAATTAACAGCGACCGACAAGAATTTGAAATAGATACTAGATACAGAAAAGGACCGTTACAAAAAGGAAAATTAGAAAATACATTTAAAGCCAATCGAAATGTTACTCAAACAGACCCCTATCATTACCAAATTACTAACAAAAATAGAACCACACATTATTACAAAACACAATTTAAAAAGAAAAAAAAAATTAACCAAATTCAAACTCCACAGGTCCCTTCTTCATGATCATATTGTCATCCATACTCTCTACCATATTCCATGCTCAACAAATTTAAATAAATAACTTGGTTACAGACCACGGATACTTACTGTTTTCAAACAAACCCATAGAATTACCAACTAGATTTGAACACCACTCTTTACGAATTAATGTTTCTGAAATAATAATAACAAATGAATATTTTCGTAGAACTATTCCAAGCTTTAAATATTCATCACAAATCAATTATTTGTATTCAAAACTACAACATAAATTAAATGGTATAATCTTTCACCATGAGAATCGAAATAAAGGAGGACTGTTCAACATTGAAGGCTCACTATTTAAATTCCTTTTTGGCACACTTGACGATAATGACAGACGAGAATTTGAAAAAAATATTGAAAATCTATCTTTAAATACTGTGCAAGCTCAAGACATTAATGGTATAATAAACATAATTAATACCGAAATGCAACAATTTAAAGATCATCAAAGCAAACGAACACTTCAAGAAACATTTATTTACCAATTACTACAATTTATAGAATATGTAGAAGACATTGAAATTGGCATGCAATTGTCTAGATTGGGACTCTTCAACCCAAAGTTACTTACCTATGACCGACTTGACAGTGTTGACCACCGAAACATTCTACTAATTAAAACCTCCACTTGGATTAATCACCAAGATAATATCATACTAATTGTATCCCACATCCCAATCAACTTTCAAACTATTAAAACCATTAAAATCATTCCCTATCCTGACAATGATGGCTGTCAACTCAATTACACCAGTACCACCTCTTATTTTGAAAAAGATAATAAAATTTTTAATAGAAAAAATGAACCAATATTTGATGAATGAATTACAAAAATTTTACTTCATACAAAACCAATTTGTAACTTTAAGCAGATAAACGAAAAAAAAATCATTAAATACATATAGCCAAATACAATTGTAACATGGAACATATCCAACACAAATGTAAAACAAAACTGTCAAAAAAGTAATACAGATCTTAATATTCATGGTAATAAAATTATTAATGTCAATCAATGTAAACTACAAATAAATGACATAATTTTAAGCGACAATTACTTTCAACCCGAAATAGATCTAACACCTTTGTATCCACCAATAAAAATTATCAAAATTAAGCCTATCAAACATGACGACATTGTACAACTTGTATCCCAAAATAATGTCTTTTCATATACAATAATTATAACCATTATTATTATATTCATAAACATATTGTTATATTTAAAATATGTATCACTTAATCCCATAATATTAATCCATAAAAAATGTATGAAACAAATTCACGAACACAAGAATGATACACCGCAATTAGTTCAACCAAAAGAACAACAACAAGATGAAACAGTTATTGAGGTGACACAATCAAATTTACCAAAACTTTACCCTTCAGCCTCGCCTTGATTCACAGGCTCGCCTCTTAAGGAGAGGGAAGTGACATATTCATTCCGATTATGTCTACAAAGTTGCATATCCCCAATTATAAACATTCCCAAGCTTCACGTGAGAATGAATCCAACCCCCAATTATAAACATTCTCAAGCTTCACTTGAGAATAAATTCAACAATTGTAAACAAAGAGCCGTCTAGCTGGCGCGTCTCCCCCAACTGATCAGCATCGATTACAAAACACATAGTCAGCATATTTTTTGTTCCCAGCTTAAGCCGAGATAACGAAAGAAAATAATTAAAAGTAAGATTTACATTAAATTTAAAAACAAATAAGAGAAAGAAAAAAAAAGGTTTGAAATTGACATTATAATTAAATTTAAGTTAACTTAACTTAACTTACTGGGGAAGTATTAAAAAAATTAAAAACAATTAAGAAACGTTGGTCCAACATTCGTTGCAAGGGTTAGGAAAACCCCAGAAAAACACTAACCAGACCAACCAAAAAAAATTAAATAAAATTTAAGTAAAATGTTAATAACGTGTTGATCAACGGTAAGGCACGCGATTAGATATGTAGGAGAGAAGTGATATTCTAAGTGTTGATAAAGAAGTGGCTACACACACTACATGAGAAAAACTATTATAGTTAGTAGATAGGATACGAAACGGATTATGTAAAGCATAATTCGTGGTACAACGTTGAAGGGACAAAGTAAGAAAGTTTCTAGTATTTCGGATCGGAACAGCAAATCTAATTTGGCTAATTAGATACGAGGAATCTATCTGACCATTAATTAGTTTATGTAAGAAAACTACACCAAGCATGGTTCTACGATCCGAAAGGGAAAGAAGGTTTATCAATAAAAGTCTACTACGATACGAAGGTAGTCTAATATTAGTATTCCAACTAAGGCCTCTAAGGGCAAACAGAAGAAATTGTTTTTGTACAGATTCTAATCTGTCCTGATGAATCATGTATTGGGGAGACCGTACACACGATCCATATTCAGGAATAGGGCGTACAATTGAAGTATAAAGAATTTTTGTTAGGTAGGGATCGTCGAATTCCTTAGACCACCGCTTTATGAAACCCAAGACACCGAATACTCGATTAGCAACAGAAGAGATGTGCTTATCAAACTTTAGTTTTGGATCAAAGATGATACCCAAATCATTAACCGACTCTATTCTCTGAAGAGGCTTGCCGTCAAGAAAGTAGTTATTGTAGGTTGGAATTCGCCTACTATAGGATATTACGATACATTTACTAAAATTGAGATGTAGTAAGTTAACTGTACACCAGGCTTGAAGTGTTTCGAGATCGTTTTGTAGAATCGCTGAAGGCAGATCATTAATGAATAGTGAAAAAAGTAAAGGCCCAAGATGGCTTCCTTGAGGAACTCCCGAGGTAACACGCACGGGCTTGGATAACGTGCCATTAAAATTAACTTTTTGAGTTATAGAACATAAATAGTTCGCAATCCAAAGAATTAATTTATCTGGAAATCCAAGCAAATTAAGTTTATGTATTAAAAGACAATGATTAACGGTATCAAAAGCCTTGCTAAAATCAGTGTAAATGACATCTGTTTGCAATTTATTTTGAAACCCCTGTATAACAATGGAAGTAAATTCTAATAAGTTAGTGGTAGTAGATCTATATTTCATAAACCCGTGCTTGCAAGTTGAAACAATAGATCTACAAAGATTTAGCAATTGAGAAGTTATTAATTTCTCACAAGTTTTAGGAATTGCAGACAACTTTGAGATACTCCTATAGTTACAAGTGTCAGATTTAGTACCCTTTTTATGAAGGGGAATAATAAAAGATGCTTTCCAGATGTCAGGAAAGCAGCACGACTCAACAGACAAATTAAATAATGTATACAAAGGTTTCAAGAGTTGGTCGGCACAGTTTCTGAGCACGCAACCAGGAACTCCATCCGGGCCCGCGGAAAGAACAGGTTTAACAGCCTTTAGATCACTCAAAAGCGATTCTTCAGTGATCAATGGCCTAAAATTACAATTAGAAGCATTTACACCGTAAGGATAAGGCAAGTTTAGATTATTTTGATGAATGCAATAAGTTGATTGGAAAAAATCAGCAAATAAATCGGCTATAGCCTGATCAGATTTAGCAGTCTTATTTTCAAAGACCATTGAGGAAGGAAGTGTTGATGATTTGCGCTTCGCATTAACGAAGTTATAAGAAAGTTTAGGATTACTTCGAAAATGCTGACCACAGCTTCTAAGGTAATTCCGATAGCACAGTCTGTTCAATACAAAGAAATCAGATCGACCACTTACATAACGATAGAGCTTCAGGGAAGCGCCAGTTTCTTATAAAATTTAGATTTAATGTTTTTTAACCGTGTCAATTCACGTGTAAAACAAATCGGGTTTTTAGAGAGAACACAAGATGGAACACGAAGTTCAAATAAATTATTTAGAGTAAGATAAAAGAATGCAACTGCATCCATATCCCTGCACTTGAACAGCCATGACCAGTCAGTCTGGGATAAAAGCTGATTTAACTTATTAAAATCAGCCTTCCGAAACTGTCGAATACGCTTGCTGGGTCTCGAGCTGGACTTACCCATTTGGGAAGGCAAATCCATCAACAATTCCAAAGTCGGGTGATATGGATCTTTAGGAGTAGAAAGGGGAGCAATACGGGAAACAGATGGAAATGATGGGTCTAATACAAAAATAAGATCAAGCATTTTATTTAAAGAATTGGGAATGCCATTTATTTGAGATAGAGAAATCCCAAATAAATGATCAAGGAAATCACTCTGCGTCGTGGGAGTCAATACAGCAGAGCTTGGATTGGATAACCAACTAGTTCCTGCAATGTTAAAATCACCCAGAACCACGAGAATATCCCGATCGGAAATTAGGGAAGAAACAGATTTGATAGCTAGGAAACGGAAACATTGAAAATATAAATCTTTATCGCAATATATTCTAAATCCGTAGAAATACTAAGATTAACTACTTCAGAGTAAAGATCAGCATTAACAGCAATCAGAACACCACCACCACGCGAAGTGCGATCCTTTCTAAAAAGGGAAAAATTATCGCAGAATATCTCTGTATTAAGAATGTCAGGCCTTAACCAAGTTTCAGTAAAGGCAATGACATGAAAAGGAAAAGAAACACTAGATAAGTAAAGGTTGCTAAGCTTGCTACAAAGACCTCTTACATTCTGATAGGCAAGCGAGACGGAGGAGTTTAGTTTTTTTTGTTAGAAGAGTTTTGTTGGTTAGACGAAGATAATGAAGATAGTTCAATCGGAGTCCGATTTCTTTTTTGGCAGTATATTCTTTCACTACTAAGTGGTCCGGCCAGAACTCTCTGCAGCATATTTTGTTAAATTGTTCGGCCGGAACACTTATATTAAATGAAGAAATCTCCCGAGCATACGTAAATTTGAATTTTTCAACCGTAATGTTGGCTATAGATTTGGCTTGTATAGAAGCCTTAACATCATCAGATGTAGTATCAGGGGCAAGCCTTGAAACAAAGATTTGTTTTTTCGGTGGAATACCTATGAAAGTCAAGTTATTATCTACCACTGTCATAACGTCTTTTGAACTAACAACACTGGTAGATTGACTAGTAGACCCAGTCGGAAAGTCATCACTGGTATGCTGGTCAACAACAACTGTATTGACAGCTACTGAATCAGGGACTGGCTCGGTGTCCGTAGGAGTAACTTCTATGGGGGAAGTAAAATTATCATTCCTACTGACAATACTAGTTGGAGATAGGGAAGAAAGATTTATTAGAGACTGATCAGAATTAATGGAGATATGAGGCGGAACTAAAAGTTCATTTGGACCAATTTACAACCCAAAATTGGCCTTTTTCCGCTTTGGAGAATCATTCAAAAGGTTCATACTTTTGAAATCTTTATCCAACGAGGTGAAACTATCAAATTCTTAAATCTGCCCAATAGTTCACCAAAGCCTCTTTTTGTTTGCCTCATGAAGCCCATCATGTCCTTTTCAACATCCCTGCAGGACTCACATGTCCATTTTATACCCGAATTAGAGCTTATCAGGACGATAATACGGCCGTTAAGGCCAGCACATTCTTCGTGTGATACATTATAATACAGTCAGCAGCAAACGAAACCCACTTTAACATTGTTTCACACCTGCCAATTTTTACTATAGCAGACATTCATAATGCAAAATTTAAATTTAACAACAACGAAAAGAAAAGATTATACTGCAAAAATATACAAATCTAAAAAAGAACAAGAAAAAACGGTTATCTTCGATTCGCCGAAGATTAAATACCCTTGCAGTCATGAATATTGCATTAATTTGGTTTTAATAACCAATTATTTCTATGGTAGTTATATGGTAGAGTAGTCCGATTTGAAATTTGGTCAACAGATGGGACACAATGAGAAATCGGTCAATAGACACCGAAAATGTTCATACTAAGCATTTTCAACCGATTGTTCCTATGGGAACTATATGATATAGTATTCCGATTTGGATGAAATTTGGTCAACAGATGGCATACAATGAGAAATGCATTCTGCGTGAATTCACTTTCAACAGACAGGTCAACAGGCACCGAAAATGTTCATACTAAGCATTTTTAACCGATTGTTCCTATGGGAGCTATACCATATAGTGGTCCGATTTTAACATATGAACGGCGTGCAGAGAGAATACAGGTCTATACCAAATTTCATCAAGATAGCTTTAAAACTGAGAGACTAGTTCGCATAGAAACAGACGGACAGACAGACGGACATGGCTATATCGACTCGGCTGTTGATGTTGATCAAGAATATATATACTTTATGTGGTCGGAAACGCCTCCTTCAATGCGTTACAAACTTCGTGACAAAAACAATATACCCTCTGCAAGGGTATAAAAATATAACAAATTTATTTTATTTTATTTTATTTATTTATTAACGCAGACTTAGATCAGTCGCGAGTATAAACCAAAGATAAGTTTATAAATATATTTAAAATTAATATTAAAAATTTTTACTAGGTAACAATATAAAAAGCAAAAAATTTTATTTTAAACTGAAAAGGCTTAAAAAAAAATTTAGTAATTTAGATTGATAAATTAATTAATAGTTAATTAAAAAGTATAAAGTATAAAAAGGATAAGAAGTATTGAAATTGATCCAACATATGTTGCGAGGATTGGGAAAAACCCAGAAAAATCCAATCAGATCAATAAAAATGTGTGCCAAAACTAACACGAAAGATCTCTGATTTAAAGGGACGCATGAATGGAAGGGATTCCAAACATACTGCCCATGGAAATCAGAGATTTAACGGAGTTGGCTGAAAAGTGAAGCTTTAAGTTGGAAAAGAGAGAGATGTATCAATTATTCTATAGTATTGATTATAATTAGTCAGTAGTCAGTGTTGCATGTAGGAAGAAATAAGGGGATGTAGATGTAAATTTAAAAACAAATAAGAGAAAGAAAAAAAAGGTTTGAAATTGACATTATAATTAAATTTAAGTTAACTTAACTTAACTTACTGGGGAAGTATTAAAAAAATTAAAAACAATTAAGAAACGTTGGTCCAACATTCGTTGCAAGGGTTAGGAAAACCCCAGAAAAACACTAACCACACCAACCAAAAAAAATTAAATAAAATTTAAGTAAAATGTTAATAACGTGTTGATCAACGGTAAGGCACGCGATTAGATATGTAGGAGAGAAGTGATATTCTAAGTGTTGATAAAGAAGTGGCTACACACACTACATGAGAAAAACTATTATAGTTAGTAGATAGGATACGAAACGGATTATGTAAAGCATAATTCGTGGTACAACGTTGAAGGGACAAAGTAAGAAAGTTTCTAGTATTTCGGATCGGAACAGCAAATCTAATTTGGCTAATTAGATACGAGGAATCTATCTGACCATTAATTAGTTTATGTAAGAAAACTACACCAAGCATGGTTCTACGATCCGAAAGGGAAAGAAGGTTTATCAATAAAAGTCTACTACGATACGAAGGTAGTCTAATATTAGTATTCCAACTAAGGCCTCTAAGGGCAAACAGAAGAAATTGTTTTTGTACAGATTCTAATCTGTCCTGATGAATCATGTATTGGGGAGACCGTACACACGATCCATATTCAGGAATAGGGCGTACAATTGAAGTATAAAGAATTTTTGTTAGGTAGGGATCGTCGAATTCCTTAGACCACCGCTTTATGAAACCCAAGACACCGAATACTCGATTAGCAACAGAAGAGATGTGCTTATCAAACTTTAGTTTTGGATCAAAGATGATACCCAAATCATTAACCGACTCTATTCTCTGAAGAGGCTTGCCGTCAAGAAAGTAGTTATTGTAGGTTGGAATTCGCCTACTATAGGATATTACGATACATTTACTAAAATTGAGATGTAGTAAGTTAACTGTACACCAGGCTTGAAGTGTTTCGAGATCGTTTTGTAGAATCGCTGAAGGCAGATCATTAATGAATAGTGAAAAAAGTAAAGGCCCAAGATGGCTTCCTTGAGGAACTCCCGAGGTAACACGCACGGGCTTGGATAACGTGCCATTAAAATTAACTTTTTGAGTTATAGAACATAAATAGTTCGCAATCCAAAGAATTAATTTATCTGGAAATCCAAGCAAATTAAGTTTATGTATTAAAAGACAATGATTAACGGTATCAAAAGCCTTGCTAAAATCAGTGTAAATGACATCTGTTTGCAATTTATTTTGAAACCCCTGTATAACAATGGAAGTAAATTCTAATAAGTTAGTGGTAGTAGATCTATATTTCATAAACAATAGATCTACAAAGATTTAGCAATTGAGAAGTTATTAATTTCTCACAAGTTTTAGGAATTGCAGACAACTTTGAGATACTCCTATAGTTACAAGTGTCAGATTTAGTACCCTTTTTATGAAGGGGAATAATAAAAGATGCTTTCCAGATGTCAGGAAAGCAGCACGACTCAACAGACAAATTAAATAATGTATACAAAGGTTTCAAGAGTTGGTCGGCACAGTTTCTGAGCACGCAACCAGGAACTCCATCCGGGCCCGCGGAAAGAACAGGTTTAACAGCCTTTAGATCACTCAAAAGCGATTCTTCAGTGATCAATGGCCTAAAATTACAATTAGAAGCATTTACACCGTAAGGATAAGGCAAGTTTAGATTATTTTGATGAATGCAATAAGTTGATTGGAAAAAATCAGCAAATAAATCGGCTATAGCCTGATCAGATTTAGCAGTCTTATTTTCAAAGACCATTGAGGAAGGAAGTGTTGATGATTTGCGCTTCGCATTAACGAAGTTATAAGAAAGTTTAGGATTACTTCGAAAATGCTGACCACAGCTTCTAAGGTAATTCCGATAGCACAGTCTGTTCAATACAAAGAAATCAGATCGACCACTTACATAACGATAGAGCTTCAGGGAAGCGCCAGTTTCTTATAAAATTTAGATTTAATGTTTTTTAACCGTGTCAATTCACGTGTAAAACAAATCGGGTTTTTAGAGAGAACACAAGATGGAACACGAAGTTCAAATAAATTATTTAGAGTAAGATAAAAGAATGCAACTGCATCCATATCCCTGCACTTGAACAGCCATGACCAGTCAGTCTGGGATAAAAGCTGATTTAACTTATTAAAATCAGCCTTCCGAAACTGTCGAATACGCTTGCTGGGTCTCGAGCTGGACTTACCCATTTGGGAAGGCAAATCCATCAACAATTCCAAAGTCGGGTGATATGGATCTTTAGGAGTAGAAAGGGGAGCAATACGGGAAACAGATGGAAATGATGGGTCTAATACAAAAATAAGATCAAGCATTTTATTTAAAGAATTGGGAATGCCATTTATTTGAGATAGAGAAATCCCAAATAAATGATCAAGGAAATCACTCTGCGTCGTGGGAGTCAATACAGCAGAGCTTGGATTGGATAACCAACTAGTTCCTGCAATGTTAAAATCACCCAGAACCACGAGAATATCCCGATCGGAAATTAGGGAAGAAACAGATTTGATAGCTAGGAAACGGAAACATTGAAAATATAAATCTTTATCGCAATATATTCTAAATCCGTAGAAATACTAAGATTAACTACTTCAGAGTAAAGATCAGCATTAACAGCAATCAGAACACCACCACCACGCGAAGTGCGATCCTTTCTAAAAAGGGAAAAATTATCGCAGAATATCTCTGTATTAAGAATGTCAGGCCTTAACCAAGTTTCAGTAAAGGCAATGACATGAAAAGGAAAAGAAACACTAGATAAGTAAAGGTTGCTAAGCTTGCTACAAAGACCTCTTACATTCTGATAGGCAAGCGAGACGGAGGAGTTTAGTTTTTTTTGTTAGAAGAGTTTTGTTGGTTAGACGAAGATAATGAAGATAGTTCAATCGGAGTCCGATTTCTTTTTTTGGCAGTATATTCTTTCACTACTAAGTGGTCCGGCCAGAACTCTCTGCAGCATATTTTGTTAAATTGTTCGGCCGGAACACTTATATTAAATGAAGAAATCTCCCGAGCATACGTAAATTTGAATTTTTCAACCGTAATGTTGGCTATAGATTTGGCTTGTATAGAAGCCTTAACATCATCAGATGTAGTATCAGGGGCAAGCCTTGAAACAAAGATTTGTTTTTTCGGTGGAATACCTATGAAAGTCAAGTTATTATCTACCACTGTCATAACGTCTTTTGAACTAACAACACTGGTAGATTGACTAGTAGACCCAGTCGGAAAGTCATCACTGGTATGCTGGTCAACAACAACTGTATTGACAGCTACTGAATCAGGGACTGGCTCGGTGTCCGTAGGAGTAACTTCTATGGGGGAAGTAAAATTATCATTCCTACTGACAATACTAGTTGGAGATAGGGAAGAAAGATTTATTAGAGACTGATCAGAATTAATGGAGATATGAGGCGGAACTAAAAGTTCATTTGGACCAATTTACAACCCAAAATTGGCCTTTTTCCGCTTTGGAGAATCATTCAAAAGGTTCATACTTTTGAAATCTTTATCCAACGAGGTGAAACTATCAAATTCTTAAATCTGCCCAATAGTTCACCAAAGCCTCTTTTTGTTTGCCTCATGAAGCCCATCATGTCCTTTTCAACATCCCTGCAGGACTCACATGTCCATTTTATACCCGAATTAGAGCTTATCAGGACGATAATACGGCCGTTAAGGCCAGCACATTCTTCGTGTGATACATTATAATACAGTCAGCAGCAAACGAAACCCACTTTAACATTGTTTCACACCTGCCAATTTTTACTATAGCAGACATTCATAATGCAAAATTTAAATTTAACAACAACGAAAAGAAAAGATTATACTGCAAAAATATACAAATCTAAAAAAGAACAAGAAAAAACGGTTATCTTCGATTCGCCGAAGATTAAATACCCTTGCAGTCATGAATATTGCATTAATTTGGTTTTAATAACCAATTATTTCTATGGTAGTTATATGGTAGAGTAGTCCGATTTGAAATTTGGTCAACAGATGGGACACAATGAGAAATCGGTCAATAGACACCGAAAATGTTCATACTAAGCATTTTCAACCGATTGTTCCTATGGGAACTATATGATATAGTATTCCGATTTGGATGAAATTTGGTCAACAGATGGCATACAATGAGAAATGCATTCTGCGTGAATTCACTTTCAACAGACAGGTCAACAGGCACCGAAAATGTTCATACTAAGCATTTTTAATCGATTGTTCCTATGGGAGCTATACCATATAGTGGTCCGATTTTAACATATGAACGGCGTGCAGAGAGAATACAGGTCTATACCAAATTTCATCAAGATAGCTTTAAAACTGAGAGACTAGTTCGCATAGAAACAGACGGACAGACAGACGGACATGGCTATATCGACTCGGCTGTTGATGTTGATCAAGAATATATATACTTTATGTGGTCGGAAACGCCTCCTTCAATGCGTTACAAACTTCGTGACAAAAACAATATACCCTCTGCAAGGGTAAAAAAATATAACAAATTTATTTTATTTTATTTTATTTATTTATTAACGCAGACTTAGATCAGTCGCGAGTATAAACCAAAGATAAGTTTATAAATATATTTAAAATTAATATTAAAAATTTTTACTAGGTAACAATATAAAAAGCAAAAAATTTTATTTTAAACTGAAAAGGCTTAAAAAAAATTTAGTAATTTAGATTGATAAATTAATTAATAGTTAATTAAAAAGTATAAAGTATAAAAAGGATAAGAAGTATTGAAATTGATCCAACATATGTTGCGAGGATTGGGAAAAACCCAGAAAAATCCAATCAGATCAATAAAAATGTGTGCCAAAACTAACACGAAAGATCTCTGATTTAAAGGGACGCATGAATGGAAGGGATTCCAAACATACTGCCCATGGAAATCAGAGATTTAACGGAGTTGGCTGAAAAGTGAAGCTTTAAGTTGGAAAAGAGAGAGATGTATCAATTATTCTATAGTATTGATTATAATTAGTCAGTAGTCAGTGTTGCATGTAGGAAGAAATAAGGGGATGTAGTACCTGGTTGCCCTGGCTGGAATGTTAAAATTAAGACGTTCTAAGAGGGGTGGGGAGCAGATATCGCCAATTATAAGTTTATGAAGAAAAATAACTCCAAGAACTCTCCTGCGATTAATAAGGGACGGAAGATCGAGGAGTAAGAGCCTTTTGGTGTAGGATGGAAGACGAAGGTTAGGGTCCCAATTGAGTCCGCGAAGTGCAAAGAGTAAAAACTGCTTTTTCACCGACTCAATTAAATCTAGAGTATGTGCATGTTGATGAGACCAGACACATGAACAATATTATCATTAAATTCCTTAGACCAGCGTTTAATAAATCCAAGAGTGACCTCGGCTTTATTAACAATTGTGGAGATATGATGTGTGAAACTTAATTTATTATCAAAGAGAACACCAAGATCTTCAACTAATATTATGCGTTTTAAGGGTACATTGTCGATATAGTAATTTGGTATGTAAGGAGTAACCCTGTTAAAAGTCATAAACAGGCATTTGAAGAAATTGAAGTGCAAGTGATTGGTTATGCACCAGTTATGCATTGTGTTTAGATCATCTTGTAATAACGCATGATCCGAAGGGTTCTTATAAGATAATAATAATTTCACATCATCTGCATACATAAGTATGCGACAATGGGATAGCGAACAGGGAAGGTCGTTTATAAAAAGATGAAAGAGTAAAGGTCCTAGGTGACTACCCTGGGGAACTCCTGAAGTAACAAAAACAGATTTAGAGATGGCTGATCTAAGCATATCCCGTCGGGCCCTACCTGTTAGATATGAAGATATCCATAGAAGAATGGAAGGTGGGAAGCCTAAAATACTAAGTTTGTGTAAAAGGACGTTATGATTCACAGAGTCAAATGCTTTACTAAAGTCAGTATAGATGACATCAGTTTGCATTCTATTAAGGAATGCCTCATTTATAAAAGAGGTAAATTCCAATAGATTGGTCGAAGTCGACCGACTCTTAACGAATCCGTGTTGGGCAGGGGAGATAATTGACTTGCAGAGATTTTGCAACGTCAAAGTAATTATCTTTTCGAAGAGCTTAGGGATTGCGGACAACTTCGCAATTCCACTGTAGTTGGATATATCCGACTTACATCCTTTTTTATGCAGTGGGATAATGTAAGATTCTTTCCATAAATTAGTAAAAACAGAGGATTTTAAAGAAAGTTTACAAAGAATTAGGAGAGGTTTTATTATGGAAAAACAGCACTCCTTGAGCATACAACTTGGAATGCTGTCAGGCCCAGGAGAGAAGGAAGACTTTAGGGTGTTAATTTAGGAAAGCATGCAACTATCAGTAATGTGAGGTAAGAAAACAAAGTTAGTGGATGGGAGATTATAGGGGTAAGAGAAGTTAGTAGGCAAACTGTAGGTGTATGTTGATTGAAAAAAGGTAGCAAAGAGATCGGAAGCAGCCGAATCATCGATTACTTTACACGAATTGAAAAAGAAGGAATTGGGAAAGGTACTAGATTTACGTTTATTTTATATTTATTTATTTATTTATTGTCTGACTATTAACAGTCGACACAAAAAGAAAAGTGAATTAAATTAATGTAATTACGTATAAGAAAATAACTAAAAGTAAGATTTACATTAAATTTAAAAACAAAGGAGAAAAAACAGGTTTGAAATTGAATTTAATTAATGAACTTAACTTACTGGGGAAGTATTAAAAAAATTAAAAACAATTAAGAAACATTGGTCCAACATTCGTTGCAAGGGTTAGGAAAACCCCAGAAAAACACCAGACCAACCAAATAAAATTAAATAAAATTTAAGTCAAATGTTAGTAACGCGTTGATCAACGGTAAGGCACGCGATTAGATATGTAGGAGAGAAGTGATATTCTAAGTGTTGATAAGGAAGTGGCTCCACACACTACATGAGAAAAACTATTATAGTTAGTACATAGGATACGAAACGGATTATGTAAAGCATAATTCGTGGTACAACGTTGAAGGGACAAAGGAAGAAAGTTTCTAGTATTACGCATCGGAACAGCAAATCTAATTTGGCTAATTAGATACGGGGAATCTATCTGACCATTAATTTGTTTATGTAAGAAAACTACATCAAGCATGGTTCTACGATCCGAAAGGGAAGGAAGGTTAATCAATAAAAGTCTACTACGATACGAAGGTAGTCTAATATTAGTATTCCAGCTAAGGCCCCTAAGGGTATACAGAAGAAACTGTTTTTGTACAGATTCTAATCTGTCCTGATAAATCATGTATTGGGGAGACCATACACACGATCCATATTCAAGAATAGGGCGTACAAGTGAAGTATAAAGAGTATTTGTTAGGTAGGGATCGTCGAATTCCTTAGACCACCGCTTTATGAAACCCAAGACACCGAATGCTCGATTAGCAACAGAAGAGATGTGCTTATCAAACTTTAGTTTTGGATCGAAAAGGATACCCAAATCATTAACCGACTCTATTCTCTGAAGAGGCTTGCCGTCAAGAAAGTAGTTATTGTAGGTTGGAATTCGCCTACTATAGGACATTACGTTACATTTACTAAAATTGAGATGTAGTAAGTTAACTATACACCAGGCTTGAAGTGTGTCGAGATCGCTTTGTAGACCGTGACTCATGCAAGATTCAGTTCGTGACAAACAAAGTTTTACATCATCGGCATACATCAGAACCCGGGAACTAGCAATCGCTGAAGGCAGATCATTAATGAATAGTGAAAAAAGTAAAGGCCCAAGATGGCTTCCTTGAGGAACTCCCGAGGTAACACGCACGGGCTTGGATAACGTGCCATTAAAATTAACTTTTTGAGTTTTAGAACATAAATAGTTCGCAATCCAAAGAATTAATTTTCATGGAAATCCAAGCAAATTAAGTTTAGTAAGTGTAATAAATGGCATTGATTAACGGTATCAAAAGTCTTGCTAAAATCAGTGTAAATAACATCTGTTTGCAATTTATTTTGAAACCCGTGTATAACAATGGAAGTAAATTCTAATAAGTTAGTGGTAGTAGATCTATATTTCATAAACCCGTGCTTGCAAGTTGAAACAATAGATCTACAAAGATGTTGCAATTGGGAAGTTATTAATTTCTCACAAGTTTTAGGAATTGCAGACAACTTTGAGATACCCCTATAGTTACAAGTGTCAGATTTAGTACCCTTTTTATGAAGGGGAATAATAAAAGATGCTTTCCAGATGTCAGGAAAGCAGCACGACTCAACAGACAAATTAAATAATGTATACAAAGGTTTCAAGAGTTGGTCGGCACAGTTTCTGAGCACGCAACCAGGAACTCCATCCGGGCCCGCGGAAAGAACAGGTTTAACAGCCTTTAGATCACTCAAAAGCGATTCTTCAGTGATCAATGGCCTAAAATTACAATTAGAAGCATTTACACCGTAAGGATAAGGCAAGTTTAGATTATTTTGATGAATGCAATATGTTGATTGGAAAAAATCAGCAAATAAATCGGCTATAGCCTGATCAGAGTTAGCAGAATTATTTTCATTGAGGAAGGAAGTGTTGATGATTTACGCTTCGCATTAACGAAGTTATAAAAAAGTTTAGGATTACTTCGAAACTGCTGACCACAGCTTCTAAGGTAATTCCGATAGCACAGGCTGTTCAATGCAGAGAAATCAGATCGAGCAATTACGTATCGAGAGAGATCCAGGGAAGAGCCAGATTCCCTGAATTTCTTATAAAATTTAGATTTAATGTTTTTTAAACGTGCCAATTCACGTGTAAACCAAACAAGATGGAACACAAAGATCAAATAAATTATTTAGAGTAAGGTAAAAAAATGCACAGCCATGACCAGTCAGTCTGGGATAAAAGCTGGTTTAACTTATTAAAATCAGCCTTCCGAAACTGGCGAATACGCTTGCTGGGTCTCGAGCTGGACTTACCCATTTGGGAAGGCAAATCCATCAACAATTCCAAAGTCGGGTGATATGGATCTTCAGGAGTAGAAAGGGGAGCAATACGGGAAACAGATGGAAATGATGGGTCTAATACAAAAATAAGATCAAGCATTTTATTTAAAGAATTGGGAATGCCATTTATTTGAGATAGAGAAATCCCAAATAAATGATCAAGGAAATCACTCTGCGTCGTGGGAGTCAATACAGCAGAGCTTGGAATGGATAACCAACTAGTTCCTGCAATGTTAAAATCACCCAGAACCACGAGAATATCCCGATCGGAAATTAGGGAAGAAACAGATTTGATAGCTAGGAAACGGAAACATTGAAAATATAAATCTTTATCGCAATATATTCTAAATCCGTAGAAATACTAAGATTAACTACTTCAGAGTAAAGATCAGCATTAACAGCAATCAGAACACCACCACCACGCGAAGTGCGATCCTTTCTAAAAAGGGAAAATTTATCGCAGAATATCTCTGTATTAAGAATGTCAGGCCTTAACCAAGTTTCAGTAAAGGCAATGACATGAAAAGGAAAAGAAACACTAGATAAGTAAAGGTTACTAGGCTTGCTACAAAGACCTCTTACATTCTGATAGGCAAGCGAGAGGGAGGAGTTTATTTTTTTTTGTTAGAAGCGTTTTGTTGGTTAGACGAAGATAATGAAGATAGTTCAATCGGAGTCCGATTTCTTTTTTTGGCAGTATATTCTTTCACTACTAAGTGGTCCGGCCAGAACTCTTTGCAGCATATTTTGTTAAATTGTTCGGCCGGAACACTTATATTAAATGAAGAAATCTCCCGAGCATACGTAAATTTGAATTTTTCAACCGTAATGTTGGCTATAGATTTGGCTTGTATAGAAGCCTTAACATCATCAGATGTAGTATCAGGGGCAAGCCTTGAAACAAAGATTTGTTTTTTTGGTGGAATACCTATAAGAGTCAAGTTAATATCTACCACTGTCATAACGTATTTTGAACTAACAACACTGGTAGATTGACTAGTAGACCCAGTCGGAATGTCATCACTAGTATGCTGGTCAACAACAACTGTATTGACAGCTACTGAATCAGGGACTGGCTCGGTGTCCGTAGGAGTAACTTCTGAGGGGGAAGTAAAATTATCATTCCTACTGACAATACTAGTTGGAGATGGGGAAGAAAGATTTATTAGAGACGGATCTGAATTTATGGAGATATGAGGAGGAACCAAAAGTTCATTTGGACCAATTGACAACCCAAAATTGGCCTTTTTCCGCTTTGGAAAAAGATTCATACTTTTGAAATCTTTATCCAACGAGGTGAAACTATCGAACAGGTTCTTAAATCTGCCCAATACTTCACCAAAGCCTCTTTTAGTTTGCCTCATGAAGCCCATCATGTCCTTTTCAACATCCCTGCAGGACTCACATGTCCATTTTATACCCGAATTAGAGCTTATCAGGTCGATAATACGGCCGTTAAGGCCAGCACATTTTTCGTGTGATACATTATCACACAGCCAGCAACAAACGAAACCCATTTTAACGTTGTTTCGCACCTGGCAATTTTTACTATAGCAGACATTCATAATGGCAAAATTAAAATTTAATAACAACGAAAAGAAAAGAATATACTGAAAAAATATACAAATCTAATAAAAAAGAAAAATATAACAAATTTAAAATTTGTATAGAGTGTTAAAAAGTATGACAGATATGCACAAGGGTTAAGTAAACAGAATGCTAAGCTAAAGCAGAAATACAGCGTACTTACAAAAACAAAATTGTTTGCGCGCCAAACGAAAATTTTACCAACGAAGATTAGGTAGCCAGCACCAACAACACTTAGATCGCGGGATAGCAGAGGGGTGAGTCAAGCAAGGCTTACAAAGAGCAGAGAGAGATGACGCGAGAGAGTAAAAATCTATTTATAGATTGCGCTCGCGACTGAAACGTTTTAGGCAGAGAGTAGCAAACAAGCAAAAACTGCAAGTCACAAAAACAAAGCTAGTTGAGAGACAACAAAGCAAGTGCACAACCAAACAAACAACTTGCTTTGGGTAAGCTTTGTTTTGGTAAATATTGCAAAGAAATTATTAAATTTGTTAGTTAGAGTATTTAAACCTTGCGTTTACACAGCCGGTGTATGACACAAAGTATAGATAAAGAATAAAATTGACTTGAATTGATTTTTAAAGTGAAAAAAGCGACGAAAAGTGACTTTTAAACGAGGAAGAAAAAAAAAACGTCCGTTTGCAAAGCAAGTGCGAAGCGAATTGAATTAACAAAATTAAATAATTGTTTAGGATCACGCGCAAATTGATTCTTGCAGCGAACGAGATAACTTTCATAGCATTGAGAATTGAGAAGGGTAAAGGCTGCTTTTAATTTAGAATAATTTAAAAAGTCTAAGATAGAAACTGTCTACTTAAACTTTTTTAAATATTTAGATTTTTTGTTTTTTAAGTTGGATAGTCTTGGTGAAAACCAAGGTGGTTTACGTGAAACGGACTTTACAACACAGAATGGAATGCAGACATCAAAGATTGAGTTTAAAATGTTGTAAAAATACTCGACAGCTATGTTAATATCATTCGTGCTGTATAGTATAGACCAGTCGGTAGCAAGAATCAGCAACGGCGCGACTTGGAATAGAAAGAAGGAGCTAAATGGGTTAAGTTAAGAATAGTCAAGGATAGTTCAAGAGTGGGATGAAAAGAATCTTCAGGTACAACTACAGGAGAAGATCTAGTGACAACGGCACTGGATGAATCATTTACGAAGATGAGATCCAGCATTCTGTTTGGACGATTAGATATATGATTGACTTGAAAAAGAGGAAAATCAATCAAACCATCTAAAAAGTTATTATTAGGTGTGGGAATGTAATTAAACTTGTCAAAACACGTCCAAGAAACGTTTGGCAAGTTAAAATCACCAAGTGTCACAAGGAAATCATGATCACGAATGAGACTAAGTGTTTCTTTTATGAAATTGAAATGTTGCAAATAAATCGACATTTCAGACGATGGAGGAATATATGAACAAGTTACAAGCGCAAATGACGAAAAAGAAAATTTAACGGCAACCATTTCAATTTCATCTAGTGGTGAAACATCTATTATTTCAGCATTAAGGCTGGATTTCACTGAAATAAGGACACCACCACCACGTCGATTAGGACGATCGCGTCTAAATGTATTATATTTTGATGACATTATTTCATTATACTAGAGTTAAGCCAAGTCTCTGAAAATGCAACAATGTCGGAATCAAAAAAGAAACTATTCTTATGTAATTGTTTTAATTTAGACCCCAAACCCCTTACATTCTGATATAGAATGAAAAGTTGGTCAGAGTCTAGTTTTTTGAGACTATTGCTGGGGCCGATTGAGATGGACCACTAGTCGGAAGGGAGATAGGAGTTGCACGAGTTCTAATCTTCTGTTTAAACTCGTGAACAATCATATGAGGAGGCCAAAACTTTGGATCACATATGGCAGGAAACATTTCAGGGGATACACTAATCTTAAATGAGGAGATCTCTCTAGGCTCAGCGAAATTAAATTTAGATATACTAATGCTGCCAGGAGTTTTGGAAGCGATAAATGCAGCCACAGACTCGATAGTCGTGTCTGCGGAAAGCCTAGATATAAATATATGCTTGCGTGGAGCCAAGACGGTAAGCAGAGGAGGCTGAACACTTATGGGAGTTGCACCATTTGCAATATTAGGGGTAATGCCAGGTACCACATTTATATTAGGGGGTGAAGGGGCGACTGCGGGGGTGGCAGTAGATCGACTGTTACGTCGGTTAGGGGGACTTTTAGAGTTTTTACTCTTAGCCGCAACTCCATTAACAGCCACTGATTTTATTGTAATGGGTGATGGAGCGGTTACAGGGGGGACAGGCAGTGCCGGGAAAGCAACATTGGCACATGTGGGTTGATCAGGTACAGGAGATGTTACAGGAGGAATATGGGAAGGAGGGGGTGAAGAGTTACTGGGAGAGGGAGAAAAGGATAAAAGGGGAGGCCCATTATGCACAGGTGAGGTGAGAAGTAAACCAGGCGGAACAGGCAAAGTAAGTTGTTGCTGAGAACAGGTGGGATCAGGTGGGGTCTCAAACTTATAATTGCTAAGCAAGTCCGCACTAAGCTTCTTAGCAAGTGAGCGCAACTTAAGAAATTGTTTTTTCACAGTATTATACAGTGAAAAATCACATTGCAGCTCAAAACAAACTGGACATGACCATCGTAATCCACCACTGCCTACTTTGGCTGAGGATATGAATTTTTCGAATTCACGCCCAGTAAGACCAGCACATTTTATATGCATAATGTTGTCACACAACCAACAGTGCACATAATTTGGTTGGTCACTGTAACAAGATGGACCATAATTGCAATTGTTTTTGCAGCATGCCATTTCACTCAAAAATAACTCAGCAAATAGAGTGACAACGAGAAAAAAATAAGAGTACACAAATATGTTAGATGTAAACAAATAAGCTCGAAAACAGAATTCGCAAGAATGCAAAAACAAATGTTATCGAGAAACAGTTAATCAACAAAGGCAAACCGTGGATGCAAGCGCAAGAGAGAAATTGTGTGCAAGCGAACAAACACACAAACTTATAGATTGCTCAGCAGAGCAACGAAAAGGGAGCAAAGGTCACAGCAAAAACGGGCACAAACAAAAACAAAGCTGAGATGCTGTATTAATAAAAATATGTAAATATTTCGCGATAATGCACACAAAATATAACTTTGCAGAAACCAGATTTTGGGAATACTTAGCACAAATTAAATTTTCAACAATTTGAAATTTAAAATACACAAATTAAGGCAGAAATAATTAAAATAGACGGAGCGCAAAAAAAACACGACCGGCACAGCTGATAATCTCTTTCTCTTTTAAAATTTGTATAGAGTGTTAAAAAGTATGACAGATATGCACAAGGGTTAAGTAAACAGAATGCTAAGCTAAACAAGAAAGAAAAGTACAGTCGAGCGCGCCCGACCGTATAATACTCTCTGCATTTGTCCCGATTAAATTATTAAAATCGGTATCCACATATTACTATATGTTTTACTTGCATTAAAACACGTTGAAACAAAAACAATCTAAGCATAATCAAACACATCTGTTTGTTTGTATTCGAATACACATACGTTTGGCAATATGTATATGATGCAAATATGTATGTATGTGTGTATTCGGAGCAGCCAGCGACCGCGGGCAGCGCTGCCCACACACAGGCAGCGAAAACGTTCGAACATGTGCTTGTGTGTTTCTATCTCGCTTGCACCTATGGGTTGATATTGCGTTCAATTATCAATATTGTAACGCTTCTAGTTTTCTTGTTTATAGTCCGATTTTAATGCGCCTTTCAGGATAGTTTAATATAGTTAGTCTCCACACCAGTTATAAACTACAATACTGTACGATACGGAAAAAACGGCATTGAAGCTTGAAAACTATTTTATAAATTGTGGGCAAAGTGGGCGTGGCAGTCAAAAATTTTAAATGGCAATGTAACTATGCTCTCGCAAAGAACATCCGTACCAGAATTGGTGATCCTAGGTGCCATAGTTACTGAGATATTTGCCGAAAACATCAATTTTTCACGAGGTGTGTCCAGTTTTTTGCTTATTGTGGGCGAATGGGGCGTGGCATCGAAAAAAAAAAAGATTCTTGTATTGACTGACTAAATATCTGATCGTTTGACACCAAGCTCGAACTTGTAGCTCTTACCATCTCTGAAATCTGTTTGTTCATACGGACAGACAGACAGACAGACAGACAGACAGACGGACAGACGGACATGGCTATATCGACTCGGCTTGTGATGCTGATCAATAATATATATACTTTATGGGGTCTGCCACGCCTCCTTCTGCCTGTTACATACTTTTGCACAAACACAATATACTCTTGCAGAGAGTATAAAAAACAGAAATACATCTTACTTACAAAAACAAAATTGTTTGCACGCCAAACGAAAATTTTACCAACGAATATTAGGTAGCCAGCACCAACAACACTTAGATCGCGTGATAGCAGAGGGGTGAGAGAGAGAGATAACGCGAGAGAGTAAAAATCTATTTATAGATTGCGCTCGCGACTGAAACGTTTTAGGCAGAGAGTAGCAAACAAGCAAAAACTGCAAGTTACAAAAACAAAGCTTGTTGGGAGACAACAAAGCAAGTGCACAAAGAAACAAACAACTTGCTAAGCTTTGTTTCGGTAAATATTGCAAAGAAATTATTAATTTTGTTAGTTAGTATATTTAAACCTTGCGTTTACACAGCCGGTGTATGACACAAAGTGTAGATAATGATAAAATTGACTTGAATTGATTTATAAAGTGAAAAAAAAGCGACGAAAAGTCAGTTAAACGAGAAAGAAAAAAAAACACGTCCGTTTGCACAGCAAGTGCAAAGCGAAAACTAAAATTTAAAAAGTAAAAAAAGTTACGCGCTAGCTTCAATCGAACCCGCGGTCGACACTCTACCATATGCACCACACCTCAATTTGCAGGTACTGCTGATTATCTGCATTTACATATTATAATGTTTTGTTATAGAAAAAGAAAACAAATGCCTGTCTGCGCTGGGGTTCGAACCGCAGACCTCATGTTTCTCTAATGCATGTCACATCACTTGGACCACAGCACTGTTGACAATCAGGACGGCTAAAATAGATAAACATTGATTTACCACTTTTCTTCAAACACGTACATAAATTACAATTTTTAACATTTTTGAACAATTTGTTTCACATGTTGTAGTTGTCCGATTTGGACCAAATTTGGTGAAGCTACTTTTAATAATTATGTACACATTCTGTGTGAGTTTGGTTGCGATTACTTAGCAAATACTACATGTCTTCATACAAATTTTTTGTTTTTGACCGATTTGTCCTATGGTGAGGATAGTTATAGTTGTACCATACACCTACTGTACTTGTTACGATAGCTTTCATAGTTTCAAAGTTTTACAATTTGCGGGGGCGGTAGGGGGCGTGGCAAAAATTTGAAATAAACTTAACCTGCCTGACATATAGACGGACTTTCATTCCAAATCTGGTGGCTCTAGCTCTTGTAGTTTAAAAGATCTATGTGTTCATACGGACGGACGGTCAGACAGACAGACGGATAGACAGACAGACAAGTGTCACAAGGAAATCATGATCACGAATGAGACTAAGTGTTTCTTTTATGAAATTGAAATGTTGCAAATAAATCGACATTTCAGACGATGGAGGAATATATGAACAAGTTACATAAAGCGCAAATGACGAAAAAGAAAATTTAACGGCAACCATTTCAATTTCATCTAGTGGTGAAACATCTATTATTTCAGCATTAACGCTGGATTTCACTGAAATAAGGACTCCACCACCACGTCGATTAGGACGATCGCGTCTAAATATATTATATTTTGATGACATTATTTCATTATCAGCTATACTAGAATTAAGCCAAGTCTCTGAAAATGCAACAATGTCACAATCAAAAGAGAAACTATTCTTATGTAATTGTTTTAATTTAGACCCCAAACCCCTTACATTCTGATATAGAATGAAAAGTTGGTCAGAGTCTAGTTTTTTGAGACTATTGCTGGGGCCGATTGAGATGGACCACTAGTCGGAAGGGAGATAGGAGTTGCACGAGTTCTAATCTTCTGTTTAAACTCGTGAACAATCATATGAGGAGGCCAAAACTTTGGATCACATATGGCAGGAAACATTTCAGGGGATACACTAATCTTAAATGAGGAGATCTGTCTAGGCTCAGCGAAATTAAATTTAGATATACTAATGCTGCCAGGAGTTTTGGAAGCGATAAATGCAGCCACAGACTCGATAGTCGTGTCTGCGGAAAGCCTAGATATAAATATATGCTTGCGTTGAGCCAAGACGGTAAGCAGAGGAGGCTGAACACTTATGGGAGTTGCACCATTTGCAATATTAGGGGTAATGCCAGGTACCACATTTATATTAGGGGGTGAAGGGGCGACTGCGGGGGTGGCAGTAGATCGACTGTTACGTCGGTTAGGGGGGACTTTTAGAGTTTTTACTCTTAGCCGCAACTCCATTAACAGCCACTGATTTTATTGTAATGGGTGATGGAGCGGTTACAGGGGGGACAGGCAGTGCCGGGAAAGCAACATTGGCACATGTGGGTTGATCAGGTACAGGAGATGTTACAGGAGGAATATGGGAAGGAGGGGGTGAAGAGTTACTGGGAGAGGGAGAAAAGGATAAAAGGGGAGGCCCATTATGCACAGGTGAGGTGAGAAGTAAACCAGGCGGAACAGGCAAAGTAAGTTGTTGCTGAGAACAAGTGGGATCAGGTGGGTTCTCAAACTTATAATTGCTAAGCAAGTCCGCACTAAGATCAAAATCAATGTTTAGCTTCTTAGCAAGTGAGCGCAACTTAAGAAACTGTTTTTTCACAGTATTATACATACGTGAAAAATCAAATTGCAGCTCAATACAAACTGGACATGACCATCGTAATCCACCACTGCCTACTTTGGCTGAGGATATGAAATTTTCGAATTCACGCCCAGTAATACCAGTACATTTTATATGCATAATGTTGTCACACAACCAACAGTGCACATAATTTGGTTGGTCACTGTCACGAGATGGACCATAATTGCAATTGTTTTTGCAGCATGCCATTTCACTCAAAAATAACTCAGCAAATAGAGTGACAACGAGAAAAAAATAAGAGTACACAAATATGTTAGATGTAAACAAATAAGCTCGAAAACAGAATTCGCAAGAATGCAAAAACAAATGTTATCGAGAAACAGTTAATCAACAAAGGCAAACCGTGGATGCAAGCGCAAGAGAGAAATTGTGTGCAAGCGAACAAACACACAAACTTATAGATTGCTCAGCAGAGCAACGAAAAGGGAGCAAAGGTCACAGCAAAAACGGGCACAAACAAAAACAAAGCTGAGATGCTGTATTAATAAAAATATGTAAATATTTCGCGATAATGCACACAAAATATAACTTTGCACAAACCAGATTTTGGGAATACTTAGCACAAATTAAATTTTCAACAATTTGAAATTTAAAATACACAAATTAAGGCAGAAATAATTAAAATAGACGGAGCGCAAAAAAAACACGACCGGCACAGCTGATAATCTCTTTCTCTTTTAAAATTTGTATAGAGTGTTAAAAAGTATGACAGATATGCACAAGGGTTAAGTAAACAGAATGCTAAGCTAAACAAGAAAGAAAAGTACAGTCGAGCGCGCCCGACCGTATAATACTCTCTGCATTTGTCCCGATTAAATTATTAAAATCGGTATCCACATATTACTATATGTTTTACTTGCATTAAAACACGTTGAAACAAAAACAATCTAAGCATAATCAAACACATCTGTTTGTTTGTATTCGAATACACATACGTTTGGCAATATGTATATGATGCAAATATGTATGTATGTGTGTATTCGGAGCAGCCAGCGACCGCGGGCAGCGCTGCCCACACACAGGCAGCGAAAACGTTCGAACATGTGCTTGTGTGTTTCTATCTCGCTTGCACCTATGGGTTGATATTGCGTTCAATTATCAATATTGTAACGCTTCTAGTTTTCTTGTTTATAGTCCGATTTTAATGCGCCTTTCAGGATAGTTTAATATAGTTAGTCTCCACACCAGTTATAAACTACAATACTGTACGATACGGAAAAAACGGCATTGAAGCTTGAAAACTATTTTATAAATTGTGGGCAAAGTGGGCGTGGCAGTCAAAAATTTTAAATGGCAATGTAACTATGCTCTCGCAAAGAACATCCGTACCAGAATTGGTGATCCTAGGTGCCATAGTTACTGAGATATTTGCCGAAAACATCAATTTTTCACGAGGTGTGTCCAGTTTTTTGCTTATTGTGGGCGAATGGGGCGTGGCATCGAAAAAAAAAAGATTCTTGTATTGACTGACTAAATATCTGATCGTTTGACACCAAGCTCGAACTTGTAGCTCTTACCATCTCTGAAATCTGTTTGTTCATACGGACAGACAGACAGACAGACAGACAGACAGACGGACAGACGGACATGGCTATATCGACTCGGCTTGTGATGCTGATCAATAATATATATACTTTATGGGGTCTGCCACGCCTCCTTCTGCCTGTTACATACTTTTGCACAAACACAATATACTCTTGCAGAGAGTATAAAAAACAGAAATACATCTTACTTACAAAAACAAAATTGTTTGCACGCCAAACGAAAATTTTACCAACGAATATTAGGTAGCCAGCACCAACAACACTTAGATCGCGTGATAGCAGAGGGGTGAGAGAGAGAGATAACGCGAGAGAGTAAAAATCTATTTATAGATTGCGCTCGCGACTGAAACGTTTTAGGCAGAGAGTAGCAAACAAGCAAAAACTGCAAGTTACAAAAACAAAGCTTGTTGGGAGACAACAAAGCAAGTGCACAAAGAAACAAACAACTTGCTAAGCTTTGTTTCGGTAAATATTGCAAAGAAATTATTAATTTTGTTAGTTAGTATATTTAAACCTTGCGTTTACACAGCCGGTGTATGACACAAAGTGTAGATAATGATAAAATTGACTTGAATTGATTTATAAAGTGAAAAAAAGCGACGAAAAGTCAGTTAAACGAGAAAGAAAAAAAACACGTCCTTTTGCACAGCAAGTGCAAAGCGAAAACTAAAATTTAAAAAAGTAAAAAAAAGTTACGCGCTAGCTTCAATCGAACCCGCGGTCGACACTCTACCATATGCACCACACCTCAATTTGCAGGTACTGCTGATTATCTGCATTTACATATTATAATGTTTTGTTATAGAAAAAGAAAACAAATGCCTGTCTGCGCTGGGGTTCGAACCGCAGACCTCATGTTTCTCTAATGCATGTCACATCACTTGGACCACAGCACTGTTGACAATCAGGACGGCTAAAATAGATAAACATTGATTTACCACTTTTCTTCAAACACGTACATAAATTACAATTTTTAACATTTTTGAACAATTTGTTTCACATGTTGTAGTTGTCCGATTTGGACCAAATTTGGTGAAGCTACTTTTAATAATTATGTACACATTCTGTGTGAGTTTGGTTGCGATTACTTAGCAAATACTACATGTCTTCATACAAATTTTTCGTTTTTGACCGATTTGTCCTATGGTGAGGATAGTTATAGTTGTACCATACACCTACTGTACTTGTTACGATAGCTTTCATAGTTTCAAAGTTTTACAATTTGCGGGGGCGGTAGGGGGCGTGGCAAAAATTTGAAATAAACTTAACCTGCCTGACATATAGACGGACTTTCATTCCAAATCTGGTGGCTCTAGCTCTTGTAGTTTAAAAGATCTATGTGTTCATACGGACGGACGGTCAGACAGACAGACGGATAGACAGACAGACAAGTGTCACAAGGAAATCATGATCACGAATGAGACTAAGTGTTTCTTTTATGAAATTGAAATGTTGCAAATAAATCGACATTTCAGACGATGGAGGAATATATGAACAAGTTACATAAAGCGCAAATGACGAAAAAGAAAATTTAACGGCAACCATTTCAATTTCATCTAGTGGTGAAACATCTATTATTTCAGCATTAAGGCTGGATTTCACTGAAATAAGGACTCCACCACCACGTCGATTAGGACGATCGCGTCTAAATATATTATATTTTGATGACATTATTTCATTATCAGCTATACTAGAATTAAGCCAAGTCTCTGAAAATGCAACAATGTCACAATCAAAAGAGAAACTATTCTTATGTAATTGTTTTAATTTAGACCCCAAACCCCTTACATTCTGATATAGAATGAAAAGTTGGTCAGAGTCTAGTTTTTTGAGACTATTGCTGGGGCCGATTGAGATGGACCACTAGTCGGAAGGGAGATAGGAGTTGCACGAGTTCTAATCTTCTGTTTAAACTCGTGAACAATCATATGAGGAGGCCAAAACTTTGGATCACATATGGCAGGAAACATTTCAGGGGATACACTAATCTTAAATGAGGAGATCTCTCTAGGCTCAGAGAAATTAAATTTAGATATACTAATGCTGCCAGGAGTTTTGGAAGCGATAAATGCAGCCACAGACTCGATAGTCGTGTCTGCGGAAAGCCGGTTACAGGGGGGACAGGCAGTGCCGGGAAAGCAACATTGGCACATGTGGGTTGATCAGGTACAGGAGATGTTACAGGAGGAATATGGGAAGGAGGGGGTGAAGAGTTACTGGGAGAGGGAGAAAAGGATAAAAGGGGAGGCCCATTATGCACAGGTGAGGTGAGAAGTAAACCAGGCGGAACAGGCAAAGTAAGTTGTTGCTGAGAACAGGTGGGATCAGGTGGTGTCTCAAACTTATAATTGCTAAGCAAGTCCGCACTAAGATCAAAATCAATGTTTAGCTTCTTAGCAAGTGAGCGCAACTTAAGAAACTGTTTTTTCACAGTATTATACATACGTGAAAAATCAAATTGCAGCTCAATACAAACTGGACATGACCATCGTAATCCACCACTGCCTACTTTGGCTGAGGATATGAAATTTTCGAATTCACGCCCAGTAAGACCAGTACATTTTATATGCATAATGTTGTCACACAACCAACAGTGCACATAATTTGGTTGGTCACTGTCACGAGATGGACCATAATTGCAATTGTTTTTGCAGCATGCCATTTCACTCAAAAATAACTCAGCAAATAGAGTGACAACGAGAAAAAAATAAGAGTACACAAATATGTTAGATGTAAACAAATAAGCTCGAAAACAGAATTCGCAAGAATGCAAAAACAAATGTTATCGAGAAACAGTTAATCAACAAAGGCAAACCGTGGATGCAAGCGCAAGAGAGAAATTGTGTGCAAGCGAACAAACACACAAACTTATAGATTGCTCAGCAGAGCAACGAAAAGGGAGCAAAGGTCACAGCAAAAACGGGCACAAACAAAAACAAAGCTGAGATGCTGTAATATGTAATATGTAAATATTTCGCGATAATGCACACAAAATATAACTTTGCAGAAACCAGATTTTGGGAATACTTAGCACAAATTAAATTTTCAACAATTTGAAATTTAAAATACACAAATTAAGGCAGAAATAATTAAAATAAACGGAGCGCAAAAAAACACGACCGGCACAGCTGATAATCTCTTTCTCTTTTAAAATTTGTATAGAGTGTTAAAAAGTATGACAGATATGCACAAGGGTTAAGTAAACAGAATGCTAAGCTAAAACAGAAATACATCTTACTTACAAAAACAAAATTGTTTGCACGCCAAACGAAAATTTTACCAACGAATATTAGGTAGCCAGCACCAACAACACTTAGATCGCGTGATAGCAGAGGGGTGAGAGAGAGATAACGCGAGAGAGTAAAAATCTATTTATAGATTGCGCTCGCGACTGAAACGTTTTAGGCAGAGAGTAGCAAACAAGCAAAAACTGCAAGTTACAAAAACAAAGCTTGTTGGGAGACAACAAAGCAAGTGCACAAAGAAACAAACAACTTGCTAAGCTTTGTTTCGGTAAATATTGCAAAGAAATTATTAATTTTGTTAGTTAGTATATTTAAACCTTGCGTTTACACAGCCGGTGTATGACACAAAGTGTAGATAATGATAAAATTGACTTGAATTGATTTATAAAGTGAAAAAAAGCGACGAAAAGTCAGTTTTAAACGAGGAAGAAAAAAAACACGTCCGTTGCACAGCAAGTGCAAAGCGAAAACTAAAATTTAAACAAGTAAGAAAGGCTACAGTCGATCGAGCCGACTGTAAAAGACCCCGTACTCCCATAGAAGTGCGCAATTGTATTCAATTTAAATTTAAATTTTTGAATGAAATTTAAAAATTTTAATTATATATGTACATTTTGAATTGAAATTAAAAAAATTAAATTAACAATTCGCATTGCCGCAACTCTATCAGTTGCACCACGCGCCACTTTCAAGAATTCTCCGATAGCATTTACATATTATTCATACAAACACACATTCGTTTGAAATTATATGTATGCATGTATGTGTGTATTCGGCGCGGCCAGCGTCTGCCGGCAGCGCTGTCGCCACACAAGCCTCGAAAACGTTCGAACATGTGTTTGTATGTTTCTGTCTCGCTCTCGCGCGTATGTGATATTGCAGTTAAATAACAAACTTTGTAACGCAGTAGCTCTTTTGTTAAAGGTAGTATGTTGATGCCCCTTTCAGAATAGTTTGATTTTATATGTCTCTATACGAATGTTGAATTACAACACTCTACTATATGAATAAATGCCTTAAACATGGCGTTAAAGTGAAAACGTTTGGTTAACTCTCAGGAGAAAAGGGGGCGTGGCAGCTCAAAATTTTTAATGGCATTGCATTAAGGGTGTCACTAGCAACCTGTTTACCAGAAATGGTGTTCCTAAGTGCCATAGTTACTGAGTTATTGGCCTAAAAGTAAATTTTTTTCGAGGTGTGTCTGGTTTTTTGCTCATTGCGGGGGCGGTAAGGGGCGTGGCAACAATTTGAAATAAACTTGATCTGCTCGCGAAGATAACGGACTTTCATTCCAAATTTGGTGTCTCTAGCTTTTGTAGTTTAAAAGATCCAGGTGTTCATACGGACGGACAGACAGACAGACGGACAGACGGACAGACGGACAGACGGACAGACGGACATTGCTATATCGACTCGGCTGTTGATGCTGATCTAGAATATATATACTTTATGGGGTCGGCCACGCCTCCTTCTGCCTGTTACGCACATTTCGCTTCTGACAAACCTAATAGACCCCTATACTCTTTTTTAGAGTACGGGGTCTAAAAAGTAAAAAAAAGTTACGCGCTAGCTTCAATCGAACCCGCGGTCGACACTCTACCATATGCACCACACCTCAATTTGCAGGTACTGCTGATTATCTGCATTTACATATTATAATGTTTTGTTATAGAAAAAGAAAACAAATGCCTGTCTGCGCTGGGGTTCGAACCGCAGACCTCATGTTTCTCTAATGCATGTCACATCACTTGGACCACAGCACTGTTGACAATCAGGACGGCTAAAATAGATAAACATTGATTTACCACTTTTCTTCAAACACGTACATAAATTACAATTTTTAACATTTTTGAACAATTTGTTTCACATGTTGTAGTTGTCCGATTTGGACCAAATTTGGTGAAGCTACTTTTAATAATTATGTACACATTCTGTGTGAGTTTGGTTGCGATTACTTAGCAAATACTACATGTCTTCATACAAATTTTTTGTTTTTTGACCGATTTGTCCTATGGTGAGGATAGTTATAGTTGTACCATACACCTACTGTACTTGTTACGATAGCTTTCATAGTTTCAAAGTTGTAGTGCAATGAAAACTGTCTTTTACAATTTGTGGTGGCGGTAGGGGGCGTGGCAAAAATTTGAAATAAACTTAACCTGCCTGACATATAGACGGACTTTCATTCCAAATCTGGTGGCTCTAGCTCTTGTAGTTTAAAAGATCTATGTGTTCATACGGACGGACGGACAGACAGACAGACGGATAGACAGACAGACGGACAGACGGACATTGCTAAATCGACTCG